>JAQJVL010000028.1:302500-902500 GCA_035578905.1 Stictocephala bisonia
CACCACTCATATGTTCTTACCAGCCTTCACGTCTTGACTCACGCAGTGTTTCAACAAAATAGGACTGCTAGACATAAAGTATACTAGTGCTAAGGGTTTTTTGACGCCAAGCCATTCCGAAATTACAAACATGACTTCGAATATTGTATGGTATGTTTGTATATTATACAAATTAAAAGTCAAGATATATCCGAATGAATATATAGTTTAGTTACCAAACTGTATTTTATTTATTTTATTTTTAAATATTTATACGATGAAAAACCTTTCCTCTTATTACAAAGAAGTGAAAGGACATAAATGAAATATTTTTTTTAACTTGTAATTATTTGAAATGAAAAGAAAACGCATAACAAAAGCATAACTTTAAAAAGGATAACATTGTTAGTTGCTGGGATAAGTAGTGATGTGCTGTAATCCAGCTGCTTGGGAGCAAAGTTTTAAGGAATAGGGTTTGTGCTTGGTTCTCTTAAAACCAACACGCCGTCCACTCAACGGTTGCCATCAATATGGACACACCTAGAAAAGTCTGGGGTGTCCATGTTGGGTGGTATTGAAAATTAAAATTTTCTGTAAAGGAGCAAACTGAGACAGGGGGTTATTAGCTAGCTAAAAATTAAACCATTACTACGTGGTTCGGATTCCACGTAAAACTGTAGGTCCTTTCTATGACTTGGATATAGGGCTATTATCAATTCCGAGCACAATGAAACCAAATATTTTACCGGGTGTTAAAATACACTGGAACGCCGTTAATATTTTATTATACAATATTATTAAATACAAAACAATTAAATTCTAGGATTACATCCTCACTGTGGTTACTGACTTTTTGGCCATCTTAACTGACCATTTTCACTTTTGATGGACGTCATGTGGATGAAGTCTAAACAATCTTAAGTGTAAGCAAAGGTCGAGTTATACATCATTTTAAAGGTCAGACGAACATATTGCCGCAACCCCGACTGAATAAAGCATATTCGTTTGGAAATAGCAACCTCTTAAAATTCCAAAGAGGCCAAACTTTTAGAGGCTGTTATTTCAAAACGAATATGCCTTTTTCAGTCGGGCTTACTGCAATGTGTTACTCCAATAATGACCTTTCAAATGAGTTATAACTCGTCCTATGTTTGAATTTAAGATTTTTCAGATTTCCTCCCAAATCGAAAAAGGACAGTTAAAATGACCAAAAAGTCAGTAACTACAGTGAATATGTAATCCTAGAGTTTCATTGTTCTGCGTTGATCAATAAAATAAATATAAAAGGGTTTCCTGACTTTTTAAACACCCGGTATAAAGTTTGCGTATATACAGTAAATAAAACCTTGGATATATCCCAATGAATGCATGATCAAGGTCCATTCATGATCTAGGGTTAATTTACAAAGAGTAATGAATTTAATGAATTGTAAATTTAATAATTCATGTTTTTTATATTTTAAGTGTTTTTATTGTTTCGTTGACCAAAAAAATATATCTTTCATATAATATAAATAATAATATTTTTTATTGCATAAGGCCAATTATAAACAATTGTATTGCAATAGTCACGATAATTAATAATTCAATAAGTTGCCATTCATACACTACAGTCAACACTTTCAGATATACAGAAGTGCAGTCAACTAAATTTACATTCATCGCCAATTAAACTCTTTAACAACATTACTGTTAATTTTGTTGATGTTCCCCTTGTGTGTGTGTGTGTGTGTGTGTGTGTGTGTGTGTGTGTGTGTGTGTGTGTGTGTGTGTGTGTGTGTGTGTGTGTGTGTGTGTGTGTGTGTGTGTGTGTGTGTGTGTGTGTGTGTGTGTGTGTGTGTGTGTGTGTGTGTGTGTGCGTGTGTGTGATTGATTTCGGTTAACTACGCTCACCTTCCTCAGACCAGAGGGATTACAAAATAATCTAAATTTTACAAAACTAAATATAAAATATTTCAGTCACCACAGTGAATTTATAAGAACAGATACCTACAGAATAAAAGGTAATTCATTATTGATTGCTTCAGAGATAAGTGCATTACTTATAAACTCAGTTATTAAATATACCACAATTGGTAATAAAATACCACACACGTTATCTAACATCACAATACTTGTATGGACTGGTGGGTGGGTTAATACCACTGATGAATGGGAGGGCCAGTACCAAAGAACGTGTATGAATGGTCAAGTGAATCATTCGTTTCACAAATTTGTTCTTTTTGAATGCATCTGGTCTGAGGAAGGTGAGCGTGGTTCGCTGAAATCGGTTATTTTAATATTTGTGCTATTAGTGCTTATATTATAAATATTTGTGCAATATGTGCTTGTACTTTGATATATTTGGGAATTTTGTGCTTATATTAAATATTTGTCCTGTATCTTGTACTGTAGACCCAAGAAACATTCATAATTATGTAGATGTACAAAGATTAAATGATCAGGTGTACTATGTTAAAATACATACGAGTATATTGTTTACAACTGTACTCGAATTAGCGATTTGAATATTGTTGTATAATTATGATAGGAAAAAGACTGCGCATCAGTTGCCCATCAGAAACGGTATACATCTTTTGTCCCACAGAGTAACGGAAAAAACGCTCTTTCCTTTGCAAATAACTTACACAAACAATAGTTGTTTTATATCAATTATAGCTAGGATCCTATAGGCTTCGTTACACAAGTAAAAGTATATAATAACCATGCGCATTTTAAAAAGTAGCTTATAAAAGTTGTTATAGGGTTATTATTTTACTACTAGAAGTTAAGGCTAAGAGGTCCTATCTAATAATTAAAATGGGGATATACGATTTAATATATGGACTAATGGCCTTAATCTTGACTGTTGAGGTCTTGAAAGTGACCGTACAGGTGGGCTATTCGGGATCGCTCACTGGTCACTCATCCAAGGAACAGCTACAATCGATGTTACTCGACAGCGTTATCTTGTTTTACGCAAGAAGGTTTTTTTATGTAACCATATATGATACATTCAATTATGTCGTAAAAGTGCTACTTTGTATGCAATGTTAGTTTTGCAGTGGATTCGTTGCAAAGTATACAAGAAATACTGTGCCTACATTTCATGTTAATTGTTTCAACGTACTTCGACGCTAATGGATTTACCAATCCTACTGATTCAATAGCACACAGAACAATGAAGTTCACCGAATTAACAATAGGCTTAGAAAACAATACGCCACTGACACGGTCGAAACAAATCGAAACACCTCATAGGTGGAAACGTTAATTGTGAAACATTTTTACAATCAATCACAGCAAAGCTTTCTAGTAAATTTGCAATTCATTTCCGCACTTTTTCATTGTTTGTAATGTACGGAGGATTAGTTATTAAAACATGGTTTACAGCTTTGATGTGTTCTTTACGTACAACTCTAAACAAAAATCCAGTTTAAGTGTAGGTATAAGCTAGATAGTAGTATTTATTTACAGCAGTATACCGTGAAACGGTACATGAGAAACTTGATATTGTCTTTAATGAATTGTGAAGTGTGTTGTTAAGGTTTAGCTAGAGATCAATTTCAAACAGAATAGTAATAAAAGAAAATGATTAGTAATATTTGAGCTTCCATATAATGAAGATTCGGTAGCATATTTGAATATACTACTTTGAAAGGACCAAACAGACTTCATCGGAATAGAAAAACCAAATTAAATTCTTATAATAATTTCTATTATAAGAATTTTACATAACATTTCCTTTAGTAAGGCAATTTTATAATGCGATAAGTATATTTTTACATTTTACAAAGTGATTTGATGTAAAGAAAAATACAGTATAATACACTACAAATAAAGCCAGTATTGTAATTATTGGTGTGCAGTTTAAATCACTGTGCAATATACCTATATTTAAAGCTTTAATGTAAAGCAATTGAAATAATTTACGCAACAAATTCAGTATAAGTTGTGAAACGGAACATTGTTTGTAATTGTTATACTTTTACTTTCTCCCATGTGCATTAGCATAGACAATGTATTGTGATCGTAAAAAAATACATTTTAAAAGTTGGTCTAAAAATCCATTTTAGATTTCCCTGAAATGGAAACTTTGTTGAAACTGGTAAAAAAAAAAAAAAATAATAATAATAATAAAAACATTGTGTCTGTATGTGTGTCTATCTGTGTGTGTACGTGCAGTTTGCTGGAGACTAAACGAATGGATCAGTTTATATGAACCTTTTTTTGGTATGTGTATTTAGACCATTTTTTAACTTTTTATGTTTTAGTTTTTTTTTATTTTATGGTCAAAATTAGACAAAAATGGAATTTTCTCAAAAAGGACTGACAATTTTCATTAAATTTTAAGGAATGTGATTTAAAGTATGTCATTAAACATTCCATGCCTCTAACTTGTCTAGTGTTTGAGTTATAACAAAAAAATATATTTTGGAATCAAACTGGTAGTTTTCAAAGTTTTGATTTTTCAGTGTTTAATATGGGGAAAAGTTTGTGCCAATTCTTTGGAACCATTTATTTTATTTTCGTTATATGCTGGTAATTGAGGTATGGGCGAATATTGGTTGTGATTGAGTGTGATAGTTATAAATAAATACGATTTTTACTAGGAAATTACAAGGAATATTTATCAATATATAACAGGTAAGGCAACTAAAAGACAATTAATTTATCAATGGAATCTGAACCAGGTAGTGCTGGTATTAAAATTCGCCATTACTAATTACGCCTTTGTATGACAATCCTAATTCTCAGTTATGTCCTTTGGAAAATATCCTTACCCTCCTCAAGCCCAAACTCGTACACTCGCGTAATGGTGATGTAACCGTTGGGCAGACACTTTGGATTGTAATAGTAAAATAATGCCATATTTGACCAGGTGTAGTTAGGGCTAAGAAGCCATCTATAACTCTCAATCAGGGGATCAACGGCATAAGGGTGACTTCCGAACCATTACTATTAGCTGGTCATCCTTCTACGGAACAACCACGCGCCGTGTTACTTGATGCCGTTATATAAGTCATTAGCCAAAAATAGGACCGAGAGCAAAACGTATCACCTATTAAATATATGCTGCATATATCCTTTACTACCATGTTATAAAATGGAAGTACCAAAAGTGTAGGTATAAAAGGCTAGGTGAAGAGTCATATTGAGCATTCTTGTCTGAGTATTTCTCGTTGGACCATACGACATCTACATATTTGACCGGATACCTTTTTTAGCTCTGTCACTCTTTAAGTTACTATTTAAGTTATTTGTCTCTAATATCTTTCTTTTTTTAACATTGCATTCTTGAGTATCAATTTAACCCACATTTGAACTTAAATATAAATACAAATGTTACTATAAAATTACATAGTATTTTAAAATAATTGTTATCTTCATTCGTTTTTCAGTATAAATTGTGTTCACATATTTAGGAATGGACAGTTAGTTTAGTTATAAATAGCACTTAATTTTAAAAATTATTTTAAAGGATGATATGTTTTACCTTGTAAGCTTATGATAAAGCCCTCTCTAATAGTTAACTTGGAAACCAACGCACTATAGATGACTTCTGAACCGTTACCCACCGGGTAGACGGGCTACGTGCAAGAAGCGGATCATTTACCAGTCACCCATCCAAGCAACAGCCACGCTAGACTATTTTGAAGATAACTTCAAAATTCTACGGCCACCCATTCTCATACAGTGGTAGTGACCCACCCACTCGCCCATACTCGTAAAGTGGTAGTGACCCACCCGCCCGCCCATACACGTAAAGTGGTAGTGACGGTCCAGGACGTTGGGATTCGTGCTTTTCGACCCTTCTAGAGTAAAATATTAATAACCAGAACAATGACTTAACTTTTAACATGCGTTTGCTTTAAAATATTTGATCCGCGCTGTTACAGTATTTACATATTTTATACTTTACAGTTTTAATACACTTATCATCTGAGTGGTCATTGAGGGCCAATTTCTGTATCATTTTTTTTAAATTCACTATGTAAACGAATAAAATGTATCGAGAATAAAATTATTTACTTAATATTCCTCTACCAACTTATCTTTATGGCCTTTATGGTATTTTTTTATGTTTTAAATTAAATTCTCAAATAAAAACAAAACTGATTTGTGACTCATTTAAAAAAAAAAAAAAAAAAAAAAAAAAAAAAAAAAAAACAATTCAATTATCTATGCATATTATTTATTGATTGAGCAGAACAAATCTCCCACACAGACAGATTCTTCGGTGTTTACTTGTGTTTTAAAACCAATTATTTATAATACGTAAGAGAAAGTACCCGTGATAAACTCTTGAATAAACGTGATATAAACATTTGGCTGTAATTCCCCACAGTTAATGCTAAGATGATCGTTACAGTGGCAAACCAGACTTTTATAAAAATTTAGCTAAAGCAAATTTATTAAAAATACTATTTATTGCAACTAAAAATATAAAACAAATATCAAAACATAGGGCACTCAGATATAGTACAAAATCAGTTTACGAATAGAACTGAATTCAGACAATGAATGCTATCAAGACAAATTATTTAAATATAGAATACGTTGCCATTATGTTAACAGTATAAACAAAAACTGAAAAGCTCATCTATTGAAGGTTGTGACGGTTAGAATTAATTGCGTTAAAGAGGGCAATTTATTTGTAGGATTCTCAATCTAGAACAAGGCATGTAGTTGGATTTTGATTATAATCTAAAATAGAGGCAGTCACGTGTATTTTCGCTTGAAAATTTTAATGTCGGTATAAATTATTTAAATAATTATTGGGAAGATAGTACATTTTCTGTTATTCATGACAAAATAATGTTTAATATTTATCTCTTTCTCCTTCTTGTTTAAATGTAAAGGTTGTAGATGATTTCCTGCTAAAAAATCGGTTATAGCTACTTTCCTTAGAAAAAGAGTCAGATCTTCATATCCCTGCGAGGTTAATTCACTTATAATTATCAAAAACAAGCATTACATGTTATTTTCAACGTAAATTACTTATGTTGTTGTTTACAAACCACATCGAGGCTGTCACTTTTCAAGTGGAACCGTAACACTGTAAGAACTACACTACTTCACCCATTTCATTAGTGGGGTTAGTGTGGAGAACAACACCCTGGAGGAGGACTGGGCTAATTGGCAAGGGTTACACTAGAAACCAACTTCATCCTCAGTCGTCTTTACTGCCTTAACCTCTTGAGTCATGTGGTCTCTTAACCAACCATGCATGGTGCTGAAGAAGACAACAGAATTACAATTGGAGGAAATAACACAAAATGAATATATGACTAGTAAAATGGTAAATAGTAACAAAGAAGTGTTTGATACTCAAATTCCATTTATCTAGACTGAATTCCAGAGATTGTAAAAAAAATTGTTTGATAAGATACGCAGCTACTTGGTAGAACTGACATAAAATATTAATTTTAACAAATATTTAACAGTGTAACCATTATCAAATTGGGATAGACAGTGATTATCTGTGAGTCTAATGTGAAAACCTTAATACAGGTGTAAATCTTCATGAAATATTCAGCAGGATCGTTTTAATGCTGAAAATTATATATTTAGGCTAACATATTGTAAACTACAGCCTAATTCATGGCTGGATGAGGGTGAAGATAGTAAAATAAAACCATAAAATTAAAATAATATTCAAACAAGTGTTGAACAGCATTGCAACCTAACACAGTAGAAAATAATATATGCATATGAAATACACCCAACTTTAAAAATAACACTTACCTTCAATGAGTACTCTAGGTTCATTCTAGATCAATCAACCAACTCAGATAGACTCGAGTCAAACGAATAAGTAACGAGGAAGCAAATTTAAGTGCAATCGAGTTAAGTTAAAAATATGTGTACCAAAAAAACTATTAATAAAACAAAACAATATCAAACAATTAAAACTTGTAAATATTGTAGTACGTATGTTACCAAATATTGTTGTAATCAAGTCTAATAAAATAATATAACTTTGTGGACAGTTTTTATTTAAACCTAATAAAAATCATCATATAAGACTACAAACATGTTTAATTTCTTCATTTTTATTCTTATTTGAAATACTATAACGTATGATATTCCCTGCACATCAAGTAAGTTTTATTAAATGCACTAGTTTTGTACAGTTTATTCAACATAATATTTTTTCTGATTCCTTGAAAGCAAAGATATTATTCTGCCAGAGTAATTTTATTGGCCTTCAGCTGTTTCTTAGATAATTGTGGTTGAAGGGAAGTAGTACTAAAATATATTTCTATAGACAAAAATAAAATTGAATATATTACCTATTGATATAATAATCCAAACTTATATTAGACCTATATTAGAAACCTATATTAGAATAATCCAAACTTCAAATGGATAATTTTGGCTAAATATATTTACAAACATTTTATGAACATCTCTCGTGGTTTCCTATATATATTTTAGTTTGTATTCCCAGGTTGCGTATGATTATAAAAGTCATGTTTCTATTAGATTCACAAGGATGTTAGAGTATAGGAAATACATAAATAACCCTTACGTAGCATTTAAAATATATTTTTTTTACTATAATACCTTTAAATGTAAAAATAAATCCACCAGATAATACACACAATTGAGTTCTTCGCTAATACGAAGCTTGGGATTTTTTTTTTAATGTTAAATAAAATATGTGTTATTTTAATTTTGTTTTTTTAGTTTTTGTTAATAACGTTTAAAGATCTATACAATTTGAAATTAAATAAACAACTGCAAGGAGAGATCTATTAAAAGATTATTTTATTATTTGCTTTAAAATTTGCTAATAGAATGTTATTTGCCGATAAATAGTTAATAAAATAAAGACATTTGTAAACCCGACTTACAATATAAAATCACTTCTTACACATCTTGTAACGCTCAATATTCTGACAGCTTAGTGATCCCTTCATAACTAATCAATCGCTTTATTAAGTTAATAAGTGTTTAATGTATTAGTTAAAATAATTTAATACATCGTTATATTCATAAATTATCGGTAAAATAACTTGGAACCAGGCCTTCATACATGTAAAAAATACTTATACATTTTGTATATTTTTCTTATTTATCTATAAATTTTAATTTACTTTTAATATCTTAGAATAGCATTTAAATGTTACTATATATTTAAATTATTTAATTGGGAATGTTTTTTAACGAGAAAAATCATACATCAACATTAGTGAACCATTATAATAAGTTTAATGTTATTTTTATTTTTAAATTGGTCAATATATTATATACTTATATAATGAAAGGAACATCAAAGCGTCATTAAAGTAACATATCAACTGCATGTATACAAATAATTACTAGAAATCAATGCACATATATTATTTTCCCTAATAATAATATGATTTAAATTCTTGGAACTTAGGTTTAAGCGGCCGGTGTCATAACTAGAATATATTTTATCTGTTATTAATGGCAAAATAATTGTTATATTATGTCTTTCTACTACTTATTTAACTGTATAAGTTGTACATGATTTCCTTCTGACAAATTGGTTATTGCCAATCTCCTTAAAAGAATAGAGGCACATCTTCAAATCTCTTCGTGGTTAATTATCTAATAATTATAAAAAAAAACCGCGTCAAGGTGGTATCTACATTATTTATAAGATAGCCAGACGTTTTGACCATGACGTGATATGGAATCCTTAGTGGTATATCTGAAACTGACTTGTATCATTACATTTATATTTATCTCATTACCTCTTTAATGCAAAATATTATAAAGTAGTATAAAATATATTATTCAAAATATTCAATAACATGTTTATTATTTTAAAAAACAAGGTTTTATTTGTTTAAAAGTATTTAATATACTATTTTAGGGTTAAACTAACTTAAGTCTAGTTTATATTCTTAATAGTAATTTTTATTTATTTGCAGGCCTGGCTTTCGGGAAACTTTACTACTACATAATTCAGCTATTGAATAATTTTCAAATAGATAGAATTTCGTGTAAAATAATTGACGTAGAAAATGGAGAGTGAAAGGGTGCCTTACTTTCACTCTCTTGAAGTAAAGAGCACAAGTCTTTTGAAGTACTAATATACCAGCAGACTCCTAAGAGCCACTCCGGTCCAACAGGGACTTTCACTTCCATGTACCTCGGCTTTTCACACCAACGAATAAATATTGTTATATAGTTATTCTTTCGCTAGCTTTTTAAATTGATTAACATTTTTTTCTTCAATTCATTGTCAATTACATATGATTCATACCCAACAAAAACAACCATAATGCTTGGTGCATATTAATTTCATTTATGTGTATATGTTAAAAACAAGATGAACTAAAAAGAGATGGAACTATTTAAAAAGAAAAATAGAAATTAGTTTTTCGCACAAAACAAAATTGTATTAAAATAATTATCCAAAAATTAAAAAAAACTTAAAAAGATGAATATAAGTAAGGCATATATTGACAGTAAAAGAATTGTGTAAGAAAAAAAAAATTCAATCAGGATTTGAAGTACACATAAAAATAAATCGTAAATAAATGTGGAATCTTCAACCACTGCATTAACATTTGACCTACTGTCTTAACAAATATTTTAAAATATTTATTTTTTTATTTATTATTTATTTATTAATACATTTATTTTTACAGCGTTGGCCTCACCAAGTTTGGTGTAACTTGTCGGTGAGATCCATTATAACATTTAATAAATAACTCTACTTAAAAAATTATCAAATTAATTGTGGTGGTTTAGTATGTAAATGCATTAAGATATCTAAAATACTTTTCGAAAACTTGTTATAGTGAGAATATGGACCCATTAAAAGTTATTCTTCTATTTTAAAAATTAAAACACAGTTACTTCTTAATTTAGTTTTAAAAATAATCCTAAGTTATCTATTAAACGAAAAATCTATGTTTGTTAATATTTAAAACTATATGCCTTTATATTATTTAAATCTACTTTTTATATTAAATATTTTCAAGGGGTCTGATGATGGTAGCATTACTATCATAGCACCTTACAAATACAGTTTTAAGTATAATTATAGATATATTTGTGTTTAATTTCATGGTAATATATAAAAACTAATATACACACAATTCAGCATTCAAAAGAATAATTCCCATTTTAGCATAAATGTCTAATAGATATTGTTGCATGAAATTTGTAATTCCAACATCTCCAGACAACTATGACTAAACTCTTGGACAATTTAATGGAATGTTATATCAGGGATATGACAAAAATATACATTCGTATTTTTGTGATATATGAGGAGGCCAGGTAAATATTACACATGCTTTGGAGCGTAAAGAAGAGTTCTTGGTGAACATAGACGTAGTGACTGGATAATGTAGACTTGATTGTAATTGTATAAATTAAGAAGCATTTATAGAAATTTTAAAGGGAAATTTAACCTTCACTGAATTAAGACATCACAAGTTTACGTCCTCTTTTGAGTCTAGCGTTTAATATATGCCAACTCTTATTGTTAATACTAAAAAGATCAGAATAATTAAAAGCCAATTAATTAAGCCACTAGACAAAAACACAGCAAATAAAAAACAATTTATCATTGTTTGGCTTATTTATGTTGAAAATGTATACCTTATGAGAACAGCTTTTTTGTTAAAAAAAGAAGATCAATATGAAAGTTATTAATAATATAAAAAATCAAGAGTAAACTTTATATTATTCACGACACTCAATTAAATTAAGAGAAATCATGTAAAAACGGATTATATCAATAAGAATGGTGATTGAAATGTTAGATTTAGAAATATGTTTGTTTTTATTACATTTTAATTACTTTAAGACTTACATTTATTTTATATTTTTAAAATAATAATACGTAATATTATGAGAAATGTTGTTCTGGTGCACGGATTAACGTTAAGTAAATGTAGTGTTTAGACATTCTTAAATCATATATTACATATGTTAACTGAAATTATATATCGATAAAGCATGTTCTGATAGGAAACATTATAGTTTGTAAAACACAAAATAAAATATAACTGATGAGGTTAGGTGGTTAAAAGGACTAATGTCCTAGTTTACCACGTTAATAAAGAATCTGTTGACTACACTCATTACATATACTCAGAAATTGAGTAAAATACACGTTCAATAACGATTTCCTGTAATTTTTTGGATACAATTGTATGTTTGTAATATAAAAATAATCCTGCATAATATTATAAGTGATGGAAAATACCATTACTTATAATATTATGCATCATATGATAAGATAGTGCCATGCCTTATTTAATCTATAATTTATATATATATATTTTTTTTTTAATGGATTTGATTAATTTTCATTCGTTATTGACCACTATAAAATTACTCCTAATTATACTACCCTCGGTAGTGTTATATATATGTTTTTAAAAGAAATAGAGTAGGTGCTCTGAACAACGTCAAACCATTGATATATGAGAAACACTTATCTGAAGATCCAATAACCTCTTTTATTAAAAGGATAATCAATGGTTGACTTCCTTCTTTGTTGGGTACACACTTAAGCAGCCATATCGCAGGAAAAAAGGTTTGGTAGGGAAAATGTGATTGTAACTACCCTCTAAAGGGCGATATAATTATGTATTTTTAACTACATAACATATCATAATTAATAAAGAGCATCTTCAAATGATACAAATATGAAAATTGAAGGGTTTTCCGTAAAACGAAATAAAATATCTTAATGATGTATAACTAAAGATATCTATTTTTTAATTATATATTGATTTGTTTGATTGAAAACCAAATGATATAAAACTTGTTTTATGTTTATTTTTGGGCAATTCAAAACTATACATCGATTACATTTTAATGAACAATCCATATTGAGGTGATGACAAAATATTATTATTATTACTGTGCTTTTAGAAAATCCGTTGGAAATTAATTTACGTAAGTATGATTTAGTTGGATGAAAACATAAAAAAAAAAAAAAGTAAATAAAATAAATATAAATGATTTTAAAAGTATATAGTCATTTAGATATATATGATAACAATATTTATTTTTCTTTATCACATTATATTTACATTTTTAATTGTAAAGTTTCTTTCATAAATGCGCGTACTTATTGATACAGCAGAGTCAAATTTTTTTTGTATTGAGTTTACTATGATAAAAGAAAACAAAAATGAAAAAAAATCTTATAAAAAAATGAATGAAAGAACAATGAAAATGAAAACTTATGAAAAAATTAAAAAATGAATAACAAAACAATGAAATTGTTTTGTATATAAATTTCACAAATGTTATAACGGTGTAAATGTATGGATACACGATAGCTATAAATAATTGCTGTAATATAAATGGATATTTCGGATAAAAACAAAGAGTGAATGTCTACTACAGTCGTAATGTCTTCTAAACTCGCACTGGGGTATCACAAATGGTGTGTTAAGTTCGTACCAAGGTGGGGAACGGTTGTAAATACAGGTTTGCGTGTCAAGGGGGACAAGGGAATGTCTACTACAGTCGTAATGACTATGACTTCTAAACTCGCACTGGGGTATCACAAATGGTATGTTGGGGACGTACAAGGGTGGGGAACTGTTGTCAATACAGGTTAGCGTATCAAGGGTGACCAGGGTATGTCTACTACAGTCGTAATGTCTTCTAAACACGCACTGGGGTATCACAAATGGTGTGTTGGGTTCGTACCAGGGTAGGGAATGGTTGTCAATAAAGGTTAGCGTGTCAAGGGGGACAAGGGTATGTCTACTACAGTCGTAATGTCTTCTAAACACGCACTGGGGTATCACAAATGGTGTGTTGGGTTCGTACCAGGGTGGGGAATGGTTGTCAATACAGGTTAGCGTGTCAAGGGGGACAAGGGTATGTCTACTACAGTCGTAATGTCTTCTAAACACGCACTGGGGTATCACAAATGGTGTGTTGGGTTCGTACCAAGGTGGGGAACGGTTGTAAATACAGGTTAGCGTGTCAAGGGGGACAAGGGAATGTCTACTACAGTCGTAATGTCTTCTAAACACGCACTGGGGTATCACAAATGGTGTGTTGGGTTCGTACCAAGGTGGGGAACGGTTGTCAATACAGGTTAGCGTGTCAAGGGGGACAAGGGAATGTCTACTACAGTCGTAATGTCTTCTAAACACGCACTGGGGTATCACAAATGGTGTGTTGGGGTCGTACTAGGGTGGGGAACGGTTGTCAATACAGGTTAGCGTGTAAAGGGGGACAAGGGAATGTCTACTACAGTCGTAATGTCTTCTAAACACGCACTGGGGTATCACAAATGGTGTGTTGGGTTCGTACCATGGTGGGAACGGTTGTCAATACAGGTTAGCGTGTCAAGGGGGACAAGGGTATGTCTACTACAGTCGTAATGTCTTCTAAACACGCACTGGGGTATCACAAATGGTGTGTTGGGGTCGTACTAGGGTGGGGAACGGTTGTTAATACAGGTTAGCATGTCAAGGGTGACAAGGGAATGACTACTACAGTCGTAATGTCTTCTAAACACGCACTGGGGTATCACAAATGGTGTGTTGGGGTCGTACTAGGGTGGGGAACGGTTGTTAATACAGGTTAGCATGTCAAGGGTGACAAGGGAATGTCTACTACAGTCGTAATGTCTTCTAAACACGCACTGGGGTATCACAAATGGTGTGTTGGGTTCGTACCTGGGTGGGGAACGGTTGTCAATACGAGTTAGCGTGTCAAGGGGGACAAGGGAATGTCTACTACAGTCGTAATGTCTTCTAAACACGCACTGGGGTATCACAAATGGTGTGTTGGGTTCGTACCAGGGTGGGGAACGGTTGTCAATACGAGTTAGCGTGTCAAGGGGGACAAGGGAATGTCTACTACAGTCGTAATGTCTTCTAAACACGCACTGGGGTATCACAAATGGTGTGTTGGGGTCGTACGAGGGTGGGGAACGGTTGTTAATACAGGTTAGCATGTCAAGGGTGACAAGGGAATGTCTACTACAGTCGTAATGTCTTCTAAACACGCACTGGGGTATCACAAATGGTGTGTTGGGTTCGTACCTGGGTGGGGAACGGTTGTCAATACGAGTTAGCGTGTCAAGGGGGACAAGGGAATGTCTACTACAGTCGTAATGTCTTCTAAACACGCACTGGGGTATCACAAATGGTGTGTTGGGTTCGTACCAGGGTGGGGAACGGTTGTCAATACGAGTTAGCGTGTCAAGGGGGACAAGGGAATGTCTACTACAGTCGTAATGTCTTCTAAACACGCACTGGGGTATCACAAATGGTGTGTTGGGGTCGTACGAGGGTGGGGAACGGTTGTTAATACAGGTTAGCATGTCAAGGGTGACAAGGGTATGTCTACTACAGTCGTAATGTCTTCTAAACACGCACTGGGGTATCACAAATGGTGTGTTGGGTTCGTACCAGGGTGGGGAACGGTTGTCAATACGAGTTAGCGTGTCAAGGGGGACAAGGGAATGTCTACTACAGTCGTAATGTCTTCTAAACACGCACTGGGGTATCACAAATGGTGTGTTGGGTTCGTACCAGGGTGGGGAACGGTTGTCAATACGAGTTAGCGTGTCAAGGGGGACAAGGGAATGTCTACTACAGTCGTAATGTCTTCTAAACACGCACTGGGGTATCACAAATGGTTTGTTGGGGTCGTACTAGGGTGGGGAATGGTTGTCAATACGAGTTAGCGTGTCAAGGGGGACAAGGGAATGTCTACTACAGTCGTAATGTCTTCTAAACACGCACTGGGGTATCACAAATGGTTTGTTGGGGTCGTACCAAGGTGGGGAACGGTTGTCAATACAGGTTAGCGTGTCAAGGGGGACAAGGGTATGTCTACTACAGTCGTAATGTCTTCTAAACACGCACTGGGGTATCACAAATGGTTTGTTGGGGTCGTACCAAGGTGGGGAACGGTTGTCAATACAGGTTAGCGTGTCAAGGGGGTATTATTATAAAACCTTTCAGATCTAAATTAAAGGAAACAAATTATTGTTAGAAAGAAAACTCAATAATTAAAAAAAATTTAAATGAATAGGTATTTTTTTGTTTCTTGATTTTACATTTTTAATATCACATTTCATCAAATCCATAATGTTGAGGAGCTTACCAAAAATGGTAAAGGTTAAACTAAATTTATTAGTATTTTGATGAAAAAAAATCTGTCTATAAACATAACAATGTTATTTATCTGTTTGATAAAAAATAGACACAATTAAAATAATATTTCTAATGCATAAATAGTTCATTATACTATTTAAATATAAGCAAAATATAGCCTGTATTGGATAGCTGCTGTCAGTTACGTTTTAAACTGTTTCTCTCATTATGTAGGTCACTAGTGAAGGCGAAAGTCGCATTCTATTTGCGAGCAGGGTTATAATGATATCTCCCCATGCTGTTTGTCCCAGTTTATATTTTATGTCTTTTCATCCCCTCCCCTCGCCGATATGTTCTCTCATTAGTGAGAGTTTCTGTGAAATCCAGTATTCAGAACCTAAAAATATGTTAACAGTGTTTTTTTGGTTTACAATATACTTGTAACAATGAATTTTGCCCATTTGTACATTCATTGTTGACATTCAAAATCATGTTATTGTACGATTAAAGCAGTTTCCTAGTTATCTTATTATTTATTGGTAGAAAAAAAAGTGAACGTCACACGATTTATTACAATGTTTAAAATCAAATATGTTAGACTCTGTGCACTTTTAAACTATACTTTGTCCATAGGACGATCCTGTTTATGTTCTCTTATTAGCGTTATATCATACTATCTAGTTATATATCTTTGTTTACCAAACTCAAAATTTATTGGCTGGTGGTTCACATAAACGCCAAGTATTTAGGCGGATGGGTAAAGTGAACTGTTATTAAATACCTATGCAAAAGTTTAAACAATATAGGTTTTGTTGCTGTCATAGACTCTCATCATTATTGTTATGATAAAATATATTTTCGTTCTTGTGTTAACAAAAGAGTATCTCACAACTTTTACAAAACACCATCACTTAATCTATCCTCCTCTATCATTTCCATGTTTCGATTTTTATGTATTATTTTGACTATGGTTATCAATGTTTGAGGCATTTTCATTAACTATTCAAACGTTGAAATAGGCAAATGGTCTGAAACCATCAAAATAACTGTAGTTGGGCCACCATGGTTTGAACCAATAACTCTCTACACATCTAAAGCGCTAACCTGTAAGAACAATTATTTAATACATTTTAAAGAATAAAGAATACTTATTTCATGAAATAACAGATCCGTACTCAATGAGAGCCGCGTTAAATATTGGTTTCCACCCACCTAAATTGTACAAAACTATTACGTCAACCTCATCATATTACATTGTCAACACTGTTTATTCCAAACTACCTCCACATATAAAAAATGTGTTAACCATTGGTTGTTAGATCTGGGAAGAGATCATGTTAATTCATTTTTTTATTTACAACACATATAATAGATCCGCCCTGTTCCATGGCTGCTAATTAATGTATGTAAGTGCGCCTCCTTTTGGGCGAGTGTGTGTTTATGGGAGCGAATGCGAGTGTAAGGAGTGTGAGTAGGGTATGTTTGCGTATCCAAATCTCTTTAAGATGGATTTTTTCACAATAAAACATGAGATTCCTATAACTTATAAACATATAATTTTGGCACTTAACTATGTTTTTATCATATAAATATTGATATTGTTTTTAAATAGATACTTATAAACTGAATATCCTTATCAAATTATTATAATTTAATTAAATTGTTAAATTTATTAGCGGAAATGGAGATCATTTCCCACCCACAGGCTGTAGCCCATGTGGGGAATTTTTCAATTTATTTTTTCATATTTATTGTTTATTGTATTAGTAATTTTTACTGAAATAAACGGATTTTAATTTCATTTCACCTATGCTTTAGTAATTTTTTTCTGAAAGAAATATACTACGTACAATGATACTATATATTAGCCTTATCATAACCCAATTTTAATACCAACATCTATTTTTTTGCCTAACTATTTAATGTAGTTTTGAATACTTACATCTTGTAAATCAAACTTGTATTCCAGATAATAAGTTTTATCAGTATGGAATCAATGTTTATTTTTTTTTCCAACGTAATATTTATCGAAATCAAAACTCCTTATATACAAGAACTTGTTATTTTCCTAGTGCTTAAGAGTTTGTATATTCCAAAGTAACTCTTGTTAATATTTGATATTTATACTACAATCATGTATTATGTTAGTAACTCTATTTGTAGCATACTTTACGTTCGTTACAGATTGTTTTATAATTAAATTGATAGTCATGTCAAGCAGAAATATTGTACTCCACTGTTCACAGCCTAGTGTCATCTTGTTGCTATGTAGTACACTACCAAGATGACTTTATTTCAGAATATTGAGTCAATAGTTTATAGTCTTCAATTTCTTAAATGTTTACACAATATGTACAAGTATTTTTGGGGAGTTTTCAAACTTCAAGACCGTTAGTACACTCATAATTAATTCCCGGTTCTATTTAGCCCTGGGGAAAGTCGTCATTTATTTGTGCCACTTCTTCACCAATAATAAATAACTTTTTTGAATGTGATAGGTGCTTTAAAAATAACTACTAATTCATATTTTACCTGTTGATTTGCCAAAAAATATTGTATATGCTAAAAAATCATAGATGGATAGTTTACCAAATCTTAATATTTTATGAAAAACAGTAAGAATTTTTTAACATTCCCTTAATAATAAAAATTATATTAAAATGTTGTATAAGCTATACAAACGTAAATAACAGATGAAATATATAGATGTTTAATGATTTTTTAAACAAGCAATTAAATTGTTTATGAACATAATAATGGAATATAACAGATTCCATGAACTGGACAAGATCCACGTTTTTTATTAGACAATGAGCCACTATTGAATAAGTAAGCTATTAAATATTATAAATCATACACGTATCCGACGAGAAAAAGCTATCAATAATTTTAAACTTTCTTTATGTTTTGTTTGTAAAAACGATACGATTTTATATGTTACATTTTAATTAATAGTACAAAACCTAACCAACATTTCGTTTAGATGGTAATAATATTTATTGCCTCATGTTTTAATATAAACTCTAAAAACACATAGCGAACATCCTAAGAGGTATTATTATAAATCAAAGGTTAATTATATATTCTTTTTCAATAATTTGAAACTCATAACAACATCTTTATCTATTCGTAGGTTTATTTTATTACATTCACATACACAATAGGAACACAGTCGATAAATAATAAATATTAGTGTCCAGTAATATAAATGTTATTTTTACATATTTATTTAAAATAAATTGTGAGTTTTCATAAATTTCAAGAAATTTTGATACTGAGAATTTCCGATTGATTGACATTTTTAAATCTAAAAATAAAAATAACTTTGTTTAGTTTGTGTAATCAATATAACAAAGTTTCATTTCAAATTATCAATTGATTTTCTTTTTTGTATTATGTTGTTTCATATGAGTCTTTTATTTGAACATTTGCGACTTTCCATTGTAATGAAAATATACACACAGATATAAAAATATGCATTCTAATCAAAATGTGATAAAAACTTAGCAAAGTAAAAATCGTTTAATTAAACTTAAAAATGTCTATTATAATAATACTATTACTGTGTTCGTAAACAATTATATTTGTAATATACACAATAAAGGTAAGTGAAATTGAACAGAGGTTTTAACATGTGCAATAAGTACAGTGTTGGAAATACACACATGTAAATGCAACGTCCCCATGTTTACTAATGAAAAATATACATTAGCTTTGACTATATCAAACATTGTAATTGAAATTATTTTATTTTTCTAAAACTGATTATATGTTTATTAATTTACTGTGATAAGAAACCAGTAACAATTCATAAGATAAAGTTTATTTTAAATAAGAGTTACAATTATTTAGTTTTGTTTAACGCTGTTGGTGAAGTTTTGTTGTATGTTGGTAGTCAATGAAAAAAATTTTCAAATGATCATGTTGGAATTACTGAACCCGTTTAAAACCATTATAATTAGTCATCACGTTTATGTTGGCTACCTATATTTCTTTTTCTATGAAACTTTTGTAGTGTGACCCTCAATTTGAAACTTGTTTCATTTTATTATTGGTACACATTTACATAACACCAACAGTTAGTTAATATTAAACTATTTAAATAATACGTAGCTATAAGTGAACTATTGATATTCCTTAAACATTGTTTAAATTAATTCAACATTAGCTTAATAAAAAACGCGTCAAAACCTTTTGCTGTATAATATGCAATCAGAATAGTTTTTAATCACAAATTTACAGTTTTATTTAAATATTATTTATAAAAGTTACTAAAGGTTTCTTTTAAGGTTTAAGTTCTAGTTATTATCTAGATTGCTTATTTAATCAAGACGTAACTTTTTTTATATTAATGTTAATCTTGAATATCTAAAAATAGAAACATGTTTGTTATTCCTCCATTTTCAAATCCTAAAGAATCTAATTCCACTAAAGTGTTATTAAATGAAACATTACTATCACTTATTGCTTACTGTTATAGCTTATTAGGTAGTTAAATAAATCTTATTTAGGTTGATATTTATTAATATATTAAAGTTAATTAAAACAAGGTTACTGTAAATTTACAATCATAATTAGTAAAATGAACTGTAAATTAAATAATAAAGTAAATTTCAGCAATCTTATTTTTGTTTAATTATATTCAAAAAACATCAGCTATTGTTATAATGCCTTGAAATTTGAATATAGAATTACAAACATCAAGTTTAAGACGTGAATTCAATATGGCATGACATATCTTGTTTCATTTCCAACAAACTTACACTCTGTCTCAAATATAACTTCCCTTCTCCTTGCTCCCCCAAACAAGTGTGTGATCACCAAAATCCAACATGGCTGTAATTTAACTTAGTTGTTAGTTGTAGGGCTGTTCCCTTGTACTCCTAATTTCGTACAACTTTGAACATTGCTACAAGACAGCAATTATTGCAAAGTGTAGTAAGATGTAGTACTTACTAATTATGAGCTTTCAGTTAAGTTTTATAGAATTTTTTCCATCCATATGTAAATGTCCTAATAACAACTCATTTTTATGTTTTTTAAGCCACATTCTTGTCCTTTATTTACAAATCTTAAAACCAATCTCATGCAGAAAAAATGTGTAGGAAACATTAAAAGTAAGAACACTTTTTATATTTATATTTAAAACGTACATTATTATCGGTATATGCTTTGTTCAGTCGTATATTTACTAGACGAATATCCGAATATCGTTCCTGAATTTTAATTTAATATAGTTAAATAATAAAATTTTAAAAACGTACATTAATATGAAGAAACCTGTATACTTTAAACATATAAATATTTCTTAAATTCTAATTTTCTACCATCATAGAGATTAAAACAACTATGTGATTATAAAGCCAAGCAAGCAGGCATATACACTGTATATAGCAAATATATTTGCTGGCTATTAAAAAAAGCTCAATACAAATCTGTACTAAAATTATTGCATTTCAACGAACACTAAATCCTAAATTTATTTTGGAAAAAGTTTTAGAATATATTTATCTCAAAAAAGTTATGATTATATATTCAGTAAACTAATAAGAAAATATAGTAATTCAAGCAACAAGGCAAACACTCGTTCTTTTCAAATAAATATAAAAAAAACTTATAGCACGTATGGTTATTATGATATGGAGGTAATGCTTAGAGTTTTAGGTACATTAACTATTCTCCAGTAATAATCATTTTTTTAAAAAGTTGTAACAGTTTGCCGGTGATTTGACAAACATAGGCATTGACCCTCCTGCCCAGCCATACTCGTACATTGGCATTGACCCATCCACCTACCCATACACGTACAGTGGCATTGACCCACCTCCCACCCATACACATACAGTGACATTGACACACCCACCCACCCATACACGTACATTGGCATTAACCCACCCGCCCACCCATACACGTATATTGGTATTGACCCACCCACCCACCCATACACGTACACTGGCAATGACCCTACCGCCCACTCATACACGTACATTGGCATTGACCCACCTGCCCACCCATGATCGTACATTGGCATTGACCCACCCACCCCACCCCTATACACCTACATTGGCGTTGATTTGTATATGCAAAACTAAATTTTAGGAAAATTTTCAATTCTTAATAATCCCATTTAAAAATAAAATGATCTGGTATGTGTTTAATTGAGTAATATAATTGTGTTATGTATATCGTTCATTACTTTAAATATAACATACATATGATATTGTTATTAATAATGCAAAGGTCGGAATATATCTCTCAAATATTGCAGTAAAACGTAGTTTTTGTTCATACAAGCGTGATAAAATGTAATGTTTTTCAAATGGGAGGGGATGAATGAAGAATAACATCCCCTGCATTTGCCACACCATCAGAGGTGGGCAGAGGGGTTGTTAGAATTGTACGTTACTTTAAAGAATATACGTTATAAACTCATTCTCGTTAGCATAGGACACTAAACATACCCAATTTACAGATTACATTAGGAAGTTTCAAGGCCCTCAAAAAGGCCTTATTGGGTTAAAAACCCGATCCTCAAATCGGGTGATATAAGGTTTAAAGCCTGATGTTCTTAGTCACCAACACTTCTGTATGAAGTTGCACTGACGAAAGTGTCTGACGTGCTAAATTAATAATGTCTTTATAATTTGTTTCAAAAATGAACACTTATTGTGCATCAACCCATATAAATAGCTTAAAAGTTTCTTACATATTTTAGCGAAAACATATCTGACTTTATTAATAAAATTAAAAAAATTTATTTTGTATTTATCAATATGTATTTATATATTACGCAATTTAGTGGAAATAAATAAATTAAAATGAAGACGAACAATTAAAATACCTTTACATAAACATTTTAATGAAATAAATAACATAATATTAACGAAACAATAATTCAAATCGGTGTAATAAAATATTATTAAAAACATACTCTCTTGATACGTGGTTTCGTTTTGTATAATAACATTTAGTAAAACCAATATTTTTTACAACACATTTTTGAAATGTTAAGGAAATATACACACTCTGTGAACCTAAATAGCAATATAAATATCACTGAAAGTTCATTGAACTCCAATGTCAGTTGTCAAATGAAAGCTGTGGGTTCTCTTGGCAGTGTCAATTGAACGCCTGGCTATAAAGGACCGTAACCACAAAGTAATAACGCCAGAGCCAACAGCCTGGAAAATGAATTTGGCTTCTGGAATGGTTTAATTGCTTAAGCTGTATAGTAGCAGAATTTTATTTTTTTTATGAATGATATTTACCCTCTAGGGATGTTTACTGAATATGAAAATCTTGTTTTTAACATTATTTACGAATTTTCTTAAATAATTTGTTTTATTATTCGTTTTTTTCTGTAGGATTGTACTAAATTAAATAACGTATGCATTTTTTTTTATTTATTATTATTAAATTATTTATTTATTTACATATATGTAAATTATGAGTAAAAGAACGCTTATAGAATTTTTGGAAGTAATTCAAAAATAGTAAAAATATATTGTATAAACATTACTCTTCCATTCATGAATTACAACTAACAGAATCGATGATAAAATAAGGTAATCCACTATGGTGTTTTACACCTTCAATGAAACCTATAATTCCAAAATGTTGAACGAAAACGTAAATTGACCATTTCCTTGATCTTAAAATTCATCTAGAGACGTTATTTATTAAAAAATCATTCCATTCGTTTGAAGTAAAACTATGATACTAAACATGCAATTTGTAACCTTAACACTGAAGCCAATTCAAAATATAAGTTTAAATTCAACTTGAAAAGTATTTAAGAGCCCTACTTTACGACCTTAATTCAAATAACACAGCGAAAATTAACCACATTTTAACGTTTTATTTAACGAATAGGCGATAATCAATTAAAAAGTTATCGCAAATAAGGATATTTTCAGGCCAAAAAGGAGAAGTTGAAACAGTAAAAACTCTTCTATACGAAATAATAAATTTATTACACCAACAAAATACAATATTGTTTACATAATAATTTCAATGGTATTTATATTCATTACATATATTTATTCAAATTAATTATATTTTATATACATTACATATCAGTAATAATGAATAAATAATTTAAGCAGTGCAGAACTTGTAGTGTGACGTATGCTATCATGGTCACATGTCATTATCTCAATAGACTCTCATACATTACCTAATGATATTGCCACGTGCTTGCCACCTGACCAGTTGTTTGTCCTTGATTTGTCTAGTATATACTAAGGTCGTAGAACTGTACATCACACATGGTACGTAAGTGTTGTAAAGTGCTCGGTGACATAGTTGAAGAGGACAACTGTTTATTACGTCTTTCTAAAACTCCCACATCATACACTGGAGCTCGTGTCATGTCGTCAGGTTCGATTATAAAGCGTATGAAGAAAATTTGAAGACCCGAATCGGAGTCCACAAGTGAACTAGCAAAACTCACACCACTTAATAAATCTATGCCTTTGATTGAAGAAGAGGAAGACGACTTGGTGTGCGGACAACCCACATTGATATCTGACGACGAAGAAGAGGTAGAAACGCACACAGACGAAGACAGTAGTTACAACAGTGACGAGGGGATTATGCCGAAAAGGACCTGGATTCTATCATGGACGAAGTGGTAGACGATACTGAAGCCACCAAGGACATAATTGAACATTACAAATTATTGTTATGTAGAAGAAAGATGAACAATTGGTCGGTCCTGTTGCTAATACCAATTCTTCCAATGATCGCTATAGACCAATATACAAAATCCGTTTACAAATTATACCAACCTTAGTTACAAGTATGATCGGTAAGTGAATAAAATTAAACAATTAAAAAGCATTGTACTCAGTCTAGCCATTGAAATGTCACGAATAACAAGCAGCTGTGCAGCACTTACTGATAATTGTACAATTGATACCTAATTCTAGTTTACAGTGAAGTTATGATAAAACTTGGTTCAACTAATTTAAGTTGTGTTGAGTGGACAATCAATATCTCGTTTCTTTACAAAATTTAAACAAACTATTGATTTACCTAATGTTCTGTGGCAATTGATTTATATACTGTAGTTAAGTCCCAAATATAAAAAACAATGTTTCAATAAATATTTGTTTGTTTTTGGTATTATAACAATTCTTTGATTATTACTAATGGTGTTGTGGTAGATACTTGTCGAACATCGACTTCCAAAATTATTGGAAAACTGTCTGAGAACTTAATATAAAAATAAGTTTTTCACAGAAGAATTTTAAGTACCGTAAACAGAATACGCAGCACGTGGTGTTCTTTTAAATTATTTGAACAAACTTATTTTGAATTTTCCAAAATAAATGGATGATAGTTTTAGCTGCTACATTTAGATATTATATCTACATATAATAAAAAATTCAATTCATTTAAATAATATATTAAGTCACATGGCACTAAAACTTATACCTAGCTCTTCTAAGATAAGTATTTTAGTTCAAAAATGCATCCCGAGATAAATTGATTTAATACACATAACGTATTACAGTGGTCATGTAATTATTGTTTAGTTGTATACACATTGCCTTTTTCTGGAGGCTCAACAGTCATTAAACCATGTATTATATCGTGTTAAGGGCCACAGCTATGTTGTGGTAGGAGTAGCAGCAATCAGCCCCAGTTGCCATCTTGACTGTAATTTCAGTTAATGAGGTGACGTCAACTCTTACACCCTTTCTCGTAAACACCTAGCTTTCTTGTCTGGATCAATATTTAAACTGACATTAAAATGCAAAATTTATTTAGTAATTAATTCATATATTGTTATTTATTAGTGAATTGCATTATAATAATTGACAAATATTCCATAAATTATTATTTTAAAATAATACTTGTTATGAATTTTCCCAAGTTAATTAATGCGCTATGTAATTTCCTGACACTTCTGAGCCTTTGAAAAATCGTTAAAAGTGATTAAAAATGAGTATATATTCATAACTAACAATTTTTTAAACCGAGGAAAAACATTGAAAATTAAAAAATCTTGTTTTTTATAATCATCAGTTTTTTTAAAAAACTTATCCTCATCAATATTACTACCTGCTGATTCCAGTAAAGTATGCTGAGCTTGGCTTTTGCCAATGACATTGTAGTACTACCTTGAAACGAGAGAAATTTACTACACAATATATACATTTGCGATGAAGAGCTTGGGATGAAAGGTATGAATATAAATACTAACAAGACACAAACCATTGTAATCAGTAGAAATAGGCACAAACATAACATTTCAATAGAAAATACAAGTTTGGACAAGTTCAAAAGGTCAAATATCTAGGCTCAACAGTCTCAGAAGATGAATAAATATATATATAGAAATAAATGAAAGAATATGACCAGTCGACTCCTGCTATTAGAAATACATTTTTAGGGAAAAAGAAAATAACAAAAAAGACTAAAACTGTAGTTTAAAGATCAACATTTTCACCTACCCTAACATATGGATTAACAAAATAGCACAAAAGTAAGCTCCAAATAATATAAATTAGGTTCCTACGTAAAATAGAAAATTAAACTAGAAAACAGATATGTCGATATCTTAAATGATAAGCTCATATCAGAAGTCGTCCAGAAACAAATGTTGAGATTGTTTGGTCATGTTCAAAGCATGCTACCAACAAGGCTCTCAAAGACTTTGAAAGATCACAGAGAGGAGGGAAGACGTTAAATGGGAGAAAGAAGTACAGAATGCTCTGCGTGTGAGGGGTGGTTCCATCCAAGAGGCTCTACCACTCACTGCAGACAGACAGAGGTGGAAACACCAACCGGTAGAGGGCATGATTAAGTAGGTAAGAATATTACACTCGTTTGTTATACAAATTCGAAATAATAATTGAAATAAATAGATTGTGTAGTGATTGGTTTTGTTTTATTATTATTTTCTAGGCACAAAAAGGTCTTTTTACATAATAAACTAAATATAACCTGTGATAATAATATTACTTACAAATGAATAATCTAATGAAATTGGAATATTTGTGCCAGTCATTTGGTTAGTTATTAAGATCTGCCAATACAGCTGTCTTATACTCCATACATCTAAATAGAACTACATCAGCACTCCATAATGGAAAAAAAAACCAGATGATAATTTGAGACACATAATCTAATATTGGATGAGAAATCCATTGTTGTAATTACAAAATCAATTATATAACCTGACTTCATTTGTAGGATAGGTTCTTATACTATATATTATCATATGTTTTTTATATTTGCGTTACAATCGGGTCCCTCGCCTCCGGCATGACATAACATCGACCCTCCTACCAAAATGTAGGCCTACGCTAAGTCATGTTCTGTGGCTACTGTGTGCTTTTACTATCACCACGTGTTTGGCTAATACAATCGATTTGCTGTTATAACTGTTTTTAGAAACAAACAGTTATTGTAGGTGGAACCGTTTGGACTGTGTTGCTCATCGTAAAAAAACAAATCAAAATAAAAAGGAAAACTCACTGAATAACAATCATATAATGAAAGACATGATTAGCTAAAGAGAAGTTCTTCTAAGGATTTTAATATTAGAAGAGTTTTCTGTGCAACTTTACCCCTAATGTAGGTATAATTTTATCTCTGGTGATTGAACATTCAGCATTTGTGAACCCTCTAGAATGTTTATAAATATGCCTACTGATTTCAGGGGACCACTTTACCATTTTCAGACTAAAGTGCCTCACAGAGGAATGGAACTAATTTTATTTTAAACTGAAACTTGTAATTTTAAACTACAGGCTTGTTTCGTTCAATAAACTCATTACGTTTAGTACCATGATTATTGCTAACTTCCTTATAAAATTGTGTTTTTTTTAGATTTAGCTCTATCTCTATCTATTTAACGAAAAAAAAATATATATATATAATTACGGTTGTATTTGGAATGTTAATAATGGGTGAATCAGTATTGCCAATAAAAAAAAAAAATAAATAAAAAAAATATATATACCTCGTGATGGGAAATTAGTGATATAGTCCACTTTCAAAAATACTATTTTATTTAGAAACTTGACAACACAGGTCATTAAAAGTCATGTTATCGTTTAAATTTGGTGTGCCGAGGTTGAAAAATATCGATAAAATTACTTAATTTTAAGGAGAAACACATTTTAAAGAGTAAATTAACTGAGCTATATTTTTAATACCCATTGTTATCATTATGTTTAATTCACAAAAAAAATTTTAGTTAGTATATTTTACATTTAGCTATACACAGAAGAAAAATACTAAATATTAAAATGTTTTAACATTTTATCCTGACCTGCTTGACTATCCAACCAAAAGCAGTTTCTATTCTGTTATTAGGTAATGTTAGAGGATGTACAAACTTAATGTTTTACTCCTGTTCTACATCTAATTTAATAAACATAATAGCTGTTATTGTTTCCTTTATTATGTTGGTGGTGTAGAGGACGTGGCTTACAGCTGATTTCGGATTTAGCTGACACATTCTAATTAAATTACGGGTCTCCACCACCCAGTATGCAGTTTAGTATAACTTTTATGAGTCTCTTGAGTAGGGAAGTGGAGATGTGAATGAATAACAACTTTATAAGCAAGTATTTGGGAATTATTATAAAATCATTAGTTGTATTTTATCATTTAAAATTGTTACGCTGCGTGTTTATTTTAGTAAGAGATTTTTCCATTATAAATGAACAAGAAGAATAACCGAAAAATCTTTTAACTGTGGATTTAAACAGAAAATTTAAATTCGAATTATTTAACATTATTATTTTAATAAATTGCAAATTTTATAATCGACAATCATAGATATTGAAAAACAAATTTATAAGTTGTAAAACAATATTAACGTTGTATTTTATTTCCAGTTATCATGATTTTATAAAAATGAACCACAGAGGAAAATTTTATTAAAAATCTACATACACCTTACAATTAACTGTTATGAAAATAATACATTTAAACATGCGTCTAAGTTATTAAAGTTTTTATGATTATTTTGTAAACAGATTATGAAATTCTTGTCGGGTTACAGTGATGTTACTTTGAGCTTTCTTTAAAAGGAGTTACTACTGAAGTTTAATTAGTCAATACTGTGAGATTTTATTTGGAATTGTTACAACATTTCTGACGCAAGTATTGAATTCAAGACATCAAGCTGCGGAGAAGAGTAGATGACCACTAGGTCATAAGGATGCCCTGTAATATATACTGTGTAACATTTATTAATTAAAAATATGTTCGTATTAGCTTAATTTAGTATATTATTTTTAAAATCATTTTTATCGATGTATATATTTACAATCATTATTTATACATTCACCAAAGACAAAAAGGTGAAAATGATATTTAGAATTTATTCTTTGTGAGTGTTTTTTCCTCTTTCTTCCCTAGAATTCAGTCATCCCTTGACTTAGTACTTGTCTTCTTTCGTTCGTTAACCTCCCTATTTTTTTAGTTTAGTTTGATTGCTATACGTCTCTGTTGGTTTACTTTGTTCCTGAAGAAAAATATCTCCATTTTCATTGTCCTTTATTTGAAATTTCGTTTGGAATTTCTTAATTTAACTATTTCAGTGTATATTCGATTTTGTTTGTTCGTTTTATGTGTGATTCGTGAGTGAATTGGTTGTGGTACATTCCCCTAACATGTCATTAAAAACGCATGTTGTAGTTTATTTACGATGTATGTGATTACTTTCTATGTGTTCATAATATATTTTAAAATTTTTATTTAAGTTTTATTCCTTTCTCTAGGCATTAGAATGATTTTATTATATTGATTGACCCATTTCAATTTTTGTAATGTTTGTTTGTTTAGATAAGATTATTATAATTTGTAAGATAAAATGTACTAATTGAAACTACCATACATGATTTATTTCATTATATAGGTAGATACATACGTATTTGCTGATCCAGACGAATACGTTTGTAAATACATGTAATTAATTTTCTATGCTTTCTTATAATATAAGAAATATTCACGTGTGAATAATGAGATAAAATGTAAGTGTATTAAAATATGGTTTAGAGGCTCATTAAAGTTACTTTTGTAACGTAAATGATATTACCACAATGATGTAAGTTAGATTAAAGTAAGTGCCTTATAACACCAGTAAACTCGTGCAATGTCAAATAAACGCGTGTGTCATCAAGGGCCATCACCACAAAGTAATGTCGTTAAACTAACGGCCTGGAAAATGAGTTTTGGTACTTTTATTTTGTGGAGAGTTAAAGGTTTCAGACTCTGGATTACATGTAATGCATTTCAAAAGTATTTTCTATGTGTATTTCAAAATTAATTCATACAAATAATAGTTTTTTCAAGAAATAACGAAGATTAAAATTGTATTGTCAGTCTAATTAAACCTATTTCTACAGTATTTTACTACCTATCAAATCAATTTTAATGGATATTGAAAGTGTTAGTGGAAAATGTGTGATTTTGTAACGATACTATGCAAAAATAAAAAAAGAAAGAATTTATTTTCTCATTCACACACAAATGCAAAAAAAAATAAACAAATAAATAATTGTAATTACTATTACATAAAACACTAAAACAAAAGCAATAGGTCTAATAGACATAGACTTAAAATAAAAAAAACTTGAAATATAGACAAAAAACTAAAACTAAAAGAATGTCTTTTATGTCCAGGCCTGACATTTTACATAAAAGTTACTATTGCCTATATTAATTTACAACTATAAAAATTTACAAAAAAAGTAGAAATTGAAATCAAAAACATTAAAAATAAAAACAAAAATTAGTAAAAATGATTTTGTGTAAAAAGAAAATTAAGGGCCTCACAGGCTTAAGCCTAATTTGAGGTTCCAAATATTCAATATGTGGTTTTTCTGTATATAAGTCATTGCCTTTTTGTTGTAACATATCTCTACTGCGAAAATATTAATATTTTCAAATTTATATTTTATTACAATAAGAGAAAAGATTAAAATATAATAGATAAACCTAGTTTTAGGATAAGTATGATGGATTATGGATAGGTTTTATTTAATATTAAAATATAAAACAATGAATTCTATATTTAAAAACAAAAAATGATTTGTTTATTGAATATAGTTAATTTAACAAATTACATATTTCTTTAGGAAATAAAAATATTTAAAAACGTGTTTTCACAGTTACTTACTTGAGCTCATTATTTACATTATCTATACAATTATTATATTAGTTATTTTGGAGTTGAATGAAGTAGGAAATATGTGATTTTGTTAACGATAAGACATAAATCTGAAATATTATTTTTTTCGCAAATATTCCTTTCTGATAAAATAGTATTATTGTCGACTTATTACAATAATAAAACAGAGTAAAATATAATAGATAAACGTAGTTGTAGGATAAGTATGATAGATTGTGGTGTCAACGTAAGCCGTTCCAAAGGAAATCCGTCTCTTAAGTCTGCCACAGAGGATTAAAAGATGATAGATTGTTATTTAAGTAAAGGATTTACACTGCATTAATGGACACTTTTGTTAAAAATAGCTTTGAACTGGTAGTCGTCCAAAAAAATATATTATCAAGATATTACATATAATACGAGTTATTTAAAGTTTCCAAACAGGATGAAGTTTATTTATTTAATAAATTATTATAGCCTTTTTTTAATTGCATGCATTTTTACTGACTTGTATGATTTTGGATCACGTTTTTTAAAGATTGTCCTGAATAACAGTGCATAGGATTGAGTTAAATATTGGCTATAGAAACAAAGAGACACTCACTGATATGGATCCCGTGAAGCCGGGTTTCCTTTTTTATTATGTTAGTACTATCCTCACAATGGTCTCCCTCTTTATATCTACATCCCTTTCTCCGTCTATCTCAGTGACTGAATTAACTATAAAACGAAGCTAATATGACCCACTTATTTGACACCTTTCATTGTTACAAGGCACATTAGGTGTATGTTTATAGTTAATTGATTTGGTCTGTCTATGACTAAAGTGAATGGTTACAACTTTTTTATGACCTCTCAATCACCATCGGTTTTTGGTCAACTCAAAACGGATACTTATACCTTTAAAATATGATATAATGTATCATATTTAAGGGAAATATTTTCAGTTTTCACCTTAACACATTGTTTATGAAGCATAAACGTTTGATAATAATATTAAAATACATCTTAAAGAAAATTAATTTTGAAGAGTTCCTTCCTTTTACACTACAAGTAATATATTGTGGTTTATGACATTTATTTCCTTTCTCTAACGAAATATATTAGGAGTAACCTTGATGAGTACACATTTATCTTAATAGCTTATATTTTAAACATAACTAATCTTCTATTGCATGACATTTTATTTTAGCCTACATGCTTGTATTTTATTTTTTTTGTAATACCCGTATATTATGATATTGGAACCCCTTTAATATTTTACTATAAATGAATCTATAGCATTACGTCCTCACTGTAGCTAATGATTTTTTGGCCATCTTAACTGTCCTTTTTGGCTTTGGGAAATCGTCCTGTGGATGAAGTTAAAAAAAAATGTAAATGTAAGCATAGGTCGAGCTATACCTCATTTTAAAGGCCATTGTTAGAGGAACACATTTCCATAATTCCGACTGAAAAAGGACTATAATTTGGACTAAATAATGTTTTGGAAATAGCAGCCTCCGAAATTGCCAACGAGGATTCCAAACTTTAGAGGCTGTTATTTTCAAACGAATATGTCTTTTTCAGTCGTGGTTGCAACAATATGTTTCTCTATCAACGAGCTTTAAAAAAAATTATACATAACTCGACCTATGCTTACATTTAAGATTTTTCAGATTTCCTCCTAAATCGAAAAAGGGCAGTTAAAACAACCAAAATGTCAGTAACTACAGTAAAGAGTAATCCTAGACTTTCATTGTTCTGCGTTGATTAATTAAATACATATTATGGGGGTTCCAGAATTTTCGAACACCCGTTAAAATTTGGCTACTATTTTAATGTTTTACGTGTTGCTTGCTTAGGCCTTATCCATACATTAAAGTTTCCAACCAACACAAATATTCTAACAATTTAGAATATTTATTTTATTTTTTTACTATATAGCTGTATTTGACCTTAGAGATAGTTTTAAAACTTTTTGGTACAGTCATTTCAAAACAGGAAAGGTTTTCCTTTGGTTCACAGTACTTCTATCCTAGTTTTGTATTATTCCTAATATAATGACGAAACAAGAATAAACTACCCGATAGCTTTACTTGTATCCTCAAATGATACAAATCTTTTGTAGAACCTTAAAGTAATGACGGATTAATGAATGATCGTATCAATATTTGGCAACCATGAGATACAAATTAATCCTAGATTGGTATATTTTCATGAAAGTAGGACAATTAGTACTGTCAGAGACCAAACAATCTATCTACCAGCTGGGAATACTTATTATACAGAACGTATATACCCAGCAGATTTATTTTAGAGTTTCCATAGCATTCCCTAATGGATTGACGTCTAGCGCTTACCGTTTTAGACAATTCGGGGACAGTTATGTCTGGCTTGTACATACAAACTTAGAATTTTCTATTTAATCAACAAGTATTGTCCACGATAGTGTAATATTTTTCTATAGTAGCTAATTTTATTTAAATATATGCTTAATTTGCTTGTAAATTGTATTTACGTAGTTGTAAAACAGTTGAGAAATCTTTTAGTTAGATAGCATTTTGGTAAGATTGAAACTGTAAATGTCTTATTTTAATCTATAGAACAAAATATAAATTCACATGTTCTATTTTTGATAAATTATAATTTGTATTATGGACGCTGTCATTGTATTAAGCTTTAAAAGAATAGTTCTCGATAATATAATTTAAGTAGTTAGGATTATTCATCTTTAAGCTAACAGACTCACTTTGATTGATTGATATAAGTTAAGATTATATGTTTAAGTAAATTTATAACCACGCATAATTATTAACTAATTATATAGAAAAACATATTCTATTATTATAGCATAATACTATCCACCTATTATGCTAAATAACACATTTATTATTTTAGTAATAAACTTAAAGAATAATTACTGTAATGATAATACCTTTATAATAAACCATGGTGTAATGTTAACTTTTTTAAACAGATTTTTAAAATGTAATGTTCCTAGGCTTGTTTGTTCAGAAACATAAACAAGCCGAGGAGTTCACCACACCTTTCACAGATGTCAAAAGTTCCCTAATGCAAAATAAATAAATACAGAATTCAACCGTCAGGAGATCGAATGATTACTGAACGACTCAACTTTTGCGAAGTACTGTTCGCACGACATCCTAAAATAACTATAGTATTTTAAATCCGTTCAGAGCTTAAATAATTGTTTCAGATGTATAATTATGATTTTTAGTGATTTATGTTCAGGTATGTTAGGTTTAGAATGTTTGTTAATAACTGTTAACTGTGTTCGATGACAGGTGTGCATTTTTACTCTTTAGCCTAGGAATCAAATATATTATGGTAAGTTAATAGTTAAGGTGGTTGGTCGTTACCATGGGTAAATAAATGAGTGGGCTGATACCATGGGTAAGTGGGTGGGTCGATACCATGGGCAAGTGGGTGGGAGGGTCAATAGAACGAGTAAGTGGGGGGTTGGGTTGATACTATGGGTATAGTGGGTGAGTAGGTCGATACCGTGGGTAAGTGGGTGGGTGTGTCGATACCATGGGTTAGTGGGTGGTTGGGTCGATACAATGGGTAAGTGGGTGAGTGGTCGATACCATAGTTAAGTGGGTGATTGGGTCGATACCCATGGGTAAGTGGGTGGGTGGGTCAAAACCATGGGTAAGTTGGTGGGTGGGTCAATACCATGGGTAAGTGGGGGGGGGGGGGGTCGATACCATGGGTAAGTGGGTGGTTGGGTCGATACCCATGGGTAAGTGGGTGGTTGGTCGATACCATGGGTAAGTGGGTGAGTGGGTCGATACCATGGGTAAGTGGGTGAGTGGGTCGATACCATGGGTAAGTGGGTGAGTGGGTCGATACCATGGGTAAGTGGGTAAGTGGGTCGATACCATGGGTAAGTGGGTGAGTGGGTCGATACCATGGGTAAGTGGGTGAATACCATGGTTAAGTGGGTGGTTGGGTCGATACCCATGGGTAAGTGGGTGGGTGGGTCAATACCGTGGGTAAGTGGGGGGGGGGGATCGGTACCATCGTACGGGTATAGGGGCGTTGGTCAATATTATCTTATGTCTGTGGGTGGATAAGTGAGAAACACATGCACTTAAATGAGTAAGTGAGTATATACTAATACAATGGGATTTAAAATACGAAATTTAACAGGTCACAATTGTGAGGGTGAAATGTAATAATTAACATGGTTCACAAAAAATAACTGAAAATTAATATTGTATAAATAAATTTGCATGTATTTTATCTATTATGTATAAGGACTAAATTTGGTATTCTTTTTTGTGTCGTATTTTTATTAAAAAAAATAAAAAAAAGGGAAACATCACATATAAAACTAAATAAAGTTATTGAAGTACTGTATTAAAAGAACAGTCAAACGAGAAGTAATATTGGACATTCTAGTCTAAATATTTTTCATTCGTGGATATGAACCTCCCCGACCCCCTCATAAATACCTTATAGCTCATGGTTTTACCTGGGGTATTATGTTAAAAAAATTTACAGATTTTGTTACACAAATTTGTTTTCTAATTCCTTATAATTGTATAAAACACGCAAATTTATTTGCTATATTTAACCTAAATGTATTGCTGCCTTAATTAGCTTTTAGTTAAAAGTGTTGTCTTATATTAGGTACACTTTAAGACAATTATTTTGGAACAAACCTGTCAAATTTTTTCTAGTATCATGATCAATACGTATGTTTTGAAATTTAAACTGAGTTTGTGTTTAATATGCAAACTAATGAAACGTGGTTATCATAACCACACGTTAATACAATATTATCTGAATAGTAATTTACATAAACATTATATTTTGAAACAAATTGTTTAGTTCACCCAAACCCAATTCTCAAATTATTTGTACAAATGAGACTGTATTTGTACAAGTGTATTTTTAGATAGATTGGTTTGTAACAAAATATTTATTTATTCGTATTGACACTATTCACATTTTGTAACAATCAACAATGTGGAGTTTTCTTTCTTGTTATACAAAATAAGGTAAATTTAACCCCTAATACATTTTATCTATTTTCTAATTTGTTAAAATAAATGTATAACAACATTTTAACAACTTATATTTTTAACTAAACTGTAAGATAAAAAGTTAAAACATTCCTTTGTCCAGCAAAATCTTCTTAGTGATTTATATTAACTTTTTAATTCTTAGAATAGCACGTGTTGCTACAAATACAATACAAGTGATCATCACATAAGACAATGTTTCAGTAGAAGCCATTTTGGCAATTTCAGCCAATCGTAAAGATTCACGTCAAGATCACCATAGTCTGAGGAAGGTAAAGATGGTTTGCCAAAATCGATGATTAAATATTCTGCGCATTTTTTTCTCGTATGGTAATATATTTGTGTGGTGCAACATTTCCTTGTATTGTGAATGATGTTTGTATGATTCCTCTATGATGTATGATTGCATAATGAATGCATACCTGTAACTATTATTTTTTAATACAAGTGAATATTTTTTTACAAAATAAACTGAAAAATGGCTAAACTGATCGGTAAGAATTATTGAAATAACGACTTTCACCACCGGTGAAACTCATATTAAATACTTACATGGACCAAGATATCACAAGTAATTTATTATTGGGGATGTATACATCAACCCACTAATTGGCAGGGGATAAATTACCTACCTAGTCAGATGTTCTTACCAGCCTTCACGTCTTGACACACACGGTTTCTCAACTAACTTGGACAGCTAACATATACTAGTGATGACAGTTTTATGGTGACATGATAATGCAACTACTTTTGTGTTACAAGACCAAACATTAGATAAATTGTGTGTACTGTACATTGTAAAATAATGTTGTGCATTGAAAAAATAGAATTCTTGGAAAGATTATAACAAAACTAGTATTTAACTGAGAAACAGGTGTTTATTTTGTTATGTGTTATACATATTAACTTTTGTTTTAGGTTATTTAGTGTTTATTTTATAAAAGAATCTGCTTTTCATATTACTACAAAATAAATGGTAATACATATTTTGTAATAAAAAAATATTTTAATTTAGAACAAATTAAAATACAAAACAAAAGGATAAGTTTTAAGAAAATGACCACAGATTAGTAATTGTAAAAAAATTACAGAACTATTTACAAACCGTTCAGATTATTTGAATTACTCAATTTCAAACTATAAGTAAATAATATCTTTGTAACAACCGAGGAAATACTGAACAGATTTTTTCACTTGTGATGGATAAGGTTGACCTGACACCACCAGACCTGTGTGTAGAGCTGGTCCTCGAAAATTGCTGCCCTTATGTTCAGGAGATGGAGTGATGCTGGCTTATATAACGCACGTTTGAGATAATTTTAAAGCTGATAGAACACTTATAAAATGCATTATAGGTTTTTTTTGAGCAAAAATTTATTAACACTTCATTACAGAGTAGTATAAAATATGAGGTGAAATTTGTTTCCTTTTAAATACCATTTTACAACATATAGTAACTACATATATTCATAATTAATTAAATACCTACTAACTCAAACCGTGTATACGGGTAAAATACATATTACGTGTACAGCTGCATCAAAATTTTGTAATTTCTTGGTCGGTATATGGTTTATATAAATGTAAAATAAAAATTAAAATACAGTGATGTATTATATTTAGAATTTTAACAATTATTGGATAACTAAAACATATTTAAGAATACAATTAGTCAGACTGATAAATTATAATTTACAGATACGTATTAAAACATTTTATATTTCGTAATTTTAATGTGTTTATTTACCTACTAAACGTTACTATTTGACAATTTAATGGTTAATTACTTCTAAAATATACATATATTGATTACGATTGCCATGTGTTTCCAGTCCTATATCTTTTTGTAAAAATAAAATGAATAGTTTGTTTGCAGCATTCAATTCCACCCCAATGTTTCATCTTCATTCCAGGATAGTCAAGTTATCATCATAAAGACTTGGTTGTACCTGCTTTTAAATACAGTATAAAACACCTTAAAATAAATTATATAAGGACGATCGGATCTTTTTCGTTAATTCTCTACCAATACTTACTTTTTCTTTCTATACTAACTTGATAAATATTCTATTGCTCTAAAAACTGTTTCCCAATCATTTTGACGTACACTGTGGTATTCTTTAACCACTAGGAATCCGATATCGTTGGCCTTATCGTATCGCTTCCCAAGAACTTACACATGGAGAGCGCATTTGGAGGTAAGTCAATCATTGAATATACCAGTTTGTGATCAACTTTAGTAGTCACAACCTCACCTGACCTAACTAAACTAACCGTGATTGCGATAAAAAAAGTAGTGCTAGTAAACTAACTTACAAAAATCATGTTTAAATGTTAAATGATTATTTAATAATATATATATTAGGCTTCATAATACAAGTAATTGTAATTGACAGTAGCAATCAAACCTATGAAAAAGGTCCATTAGTTAATTAATTTCTAGGTAATATTTTACTAGAGAAGTTCGTTAGGCCAAAGACTGACGACACTTAACCTAGGGACCAGCACCAAACGACACGGAACAGACACGCTAGATAATGATTTACACGATTATACAGTTATATATAAGACGTAGAGGTATTCAGAAACCAAGCATTAAAATTTATAGTAAATAAATACTAAATTTTCTTCAATTTTTGTTAAAGTGCATTCATTGAAAAAAATAAATAAATAAAAACTAACCTATATTTTACGTGAATCGTTTCAACGTACTTCGATGCTAATGGATTTACCAATCCTATCAATTCAATAGCACACAGAACAATAAAGTTCACCGAATCAACAATAGGGTTTGAAAACAATACGCCACTGACACGACCGAAACGAATGGAAACACCTGAAAGGTGGAAACTGTAGCTGTGAAACATTTTTACCATCAATCACTGCTAAGCTTTTCAGTAAATCTGCAATTTATTTCCGCACTTTATCATTGTTTTAATGTACTGTGGATTAGTTATTAAAATATGGTTTAAAGCATTACTTATGTGTTCTTTATGTACAACTGTAAATAACTATATTTTAAATATAGTTTATTTACACTGGTAATATAAGGTCTCAAGAGTATCAAAAATGCATGCCTTTATATATGGGGAAGACAAAATATATAAAAATATGTTTAAAGATATTATATCGGTTCCAGGTACAGCTGGCGTCCGCTTAGCTGCCACTTGGGCGTGGCGCGACACCTCAGGCGGAGGGTGGGTAGAAGTCAGTCAAAGACCGTTCTGTGAACATTCCCGATTACTGAAGACAGATGCCAAATAGGAGATGTTGCTGTTATTGTATTGTTTCATATTAAGATTTTAATTGTAAAGTACTATACAGTTTAATTTTACTTTCTCCCACATGTGCTAGCATAGAGAAAGTATTGTCATTGTAAAAAAAAATCTAAGCTATCCTGAACCCAAAAAGTGTTTTTTTTGTATTTAGCTAATATCTCCAGAATGTTTCACTTTTTTGAAATTTTAGTTTTTATGGGCAAAAAACATGTAAAAATGGAATTGATACGAAAACAGCTATTTAGAAAAAAATTTCTTTAAAGAAGAAAATTACAATTAAAAATATTTTAGTTAACACCCCACTAAACTAAAGCTACACGCCGAAGGCCGAAAGTTACAACTCAAGTGGTTGAAGATTATGTTTTTCCAATACTTTTATTTAAATGAAATAAGTTTGGGAGATAGTATGCGCCAATTTCCGGGTGCCATTTATTTTTATTTGTGTTATTATTTTTTTATGATTGTCATTATAATCTTGAATATTACATGTATTATTATAAAATAAAGAATCCGAGATGCCATCGCCTTATCTATTGTTTGAATGGATCTGTGTTATTAACCAGATCATTCATTTCATATTAAAGCCACTAATTATAAATAACTTTGCTGCTTGGTGAGTTCATTCCTCGTAAATTCTGTCAAAATTATCATTTTTGGAGATGATGGTTAATCACATTTGTTTAACATTACTGTAGATTTTATCACACAAATGTTATAGAAGTATGTATAGATTGTAACAAACTATTAAAAGATGTTAGACATCACTTATATAATTTCGTCTAATAGAGCGCCTTCATGGAGGTCGCGAGGACATTTGACGCAAACCACATAACGGCAGTCAATATTCCTACTGTAGGATAGTGCAGGAATTTTATTGATTGGACAAGTGCCAGGTAAGCTGACGCCAGCTGTAAATGAATTTTATATAAATTAAATCACAACCTCACGGAATATACTGGGTATATTTACTACAATAGACTGTAAATCATTACAAGATATAATTTGTCGTGATTAAATTGTAAAGTGTTTAGTTCAGATTTATTTCGAGATACATTTTTAAATAAGTTAGAATAATTATAAAACTCAAACTTCCATGTATGTAATTGTTGATAAATGTTTTTGTTTAATTCTTCAATCATATATTTATAGTATTTTGACATTTTTGTTGTTATTTTTGGACTACATAGTTTTAGAATAAACAACAAAAATGAAATATAAATATGAATATTTTAGATACCTCGTAATTAGAGGTATATAATATACAAAAAGTACATAGAAATAAATAGCCTTTAGAAGTATACTTCCTACCACTAAAAATAATATTAGTAGTCTAAATTCTATATTTAAAGAAGTTTTTTTATAATAACAATATATAAAAATAATAGTATTTTTAATATTGTTCTGTATATCGTATTGCTATCAAATACACCTATTAAGAAAACTTGCACTGTACAAATATTTTTAATGTTTAAATAAATATTCCAGTAAGATTGAAATGTAGCATAACATGGCAAACTGGACATTTAAAGTGGTTTTTATGTTTTATATATAGTATTTCTTTTTAGCAATGTTGTTGTTTATCATTGAGATATTATTTTAAAGTGTATGAAGTGTTGCTATACGATGTGCTGGCCTTTAAGATAAAAAAAAAACAATATGTTTAGTTTGTTAAAAATATATTGTTTTTCCATTTTAATCACTTTATGCACACACAATTTACCTGCAAAATGGCACGTTGCATATTGTAAAAAAAATCCTATCTAATCATAAGTAGTGTTTATCTATTATAATAAATTGTATCCCTTATATTATTTAACTGACTTTAAAATTCAAGTTTTTTAATTGATTTTTAAATTTGACAAATTTGAGGTTGTATAAAATAGAGTCCTCAGCATAGTAATCCAAATAAATTGCACACATTGAAATAGTTTTAAAATATCCTGGTTATTTTTTTGTGTACCTATATTTGGTCAGTAATTTAATTAACCCTTAACAAGTTGAATCAAGTATTTGCAGACATTAGGTCGCATGGCTTACAGGAGATTGCAAATTAATTATTTAATAATTAATTAATGTGGGCAAGTTGGTGGTCGAGCGCTCTGAGGCGTCAGGACTTTGGGCTTAGGCTAAATTTAGCGCTGGTTCGAATTCGGCGTGGAATGAGGATTTATCAGTAATATTTACCTTCAAATTTACTGGTTCACCCCCTTACAGGTAATAAATTCCTCGCAAAGATCAGTAGTCTATGAGGAATGGGCAGAGTAAGTTAAAGTAGGAGATCGGCCTCTCCTTTAATAATAGGAAAATAAAATACTGGCTACAATAAAAATAATTAAATACAGCATTATGTATTGTATAGTGAATAAATGCAACAACACAGTAAAAGCTGTGAAATATTTACAATATTTAAAAAAAAGCGAAAACAACATTATTATTTTATCTTTACAGAGCACTCCACTTATTTGGTCACTTGGAACGTGGAATAGGAGGATCGCATTTATTCTTTTTCCATAATTCTTCGTAAACAGATTTCAAATCACTTTATAATAAATAAGAGTAGTTATAAAACAGTAAAAATACATATAATTTGCATAGAGTTAACAAATGATTTTGTAATATTATAAAATAAAAACCAACTATATTATTTTAACTTTCTCTAAAAGTCACGTTGTTTACAAATGACTGCACCAAAAACAATTACATATATGCTTGTAAGTACTTAACATGGAATTAGCTCCTAAATATGCGTGGTTCGTATACAGGGAGATTGAGGAGGATGCCTAGAAGAATGGGGCTTTGGAGTTTAGATTTCTTTTCGTTATTCCTTAAATCGAAACGTTCTTCTGCGGTCGTTTGCACACTAAGTGACTTATTATTGGGTAAAATATATGATAGTCTTAAAAATGTAATTATTTGACCATCGTGATATCTATTAATTTTGTAAATATTATATTATAAGTAGTTAAGATATTGTTTCTTCATGCATAAAATGAAGAAAAAATAGTTTTAATTTAACGATATTATACTATTATTAGTGTTTTTTTTTTTTTTAATATTTCGGTTTTTCTTAAATTTATTTTAACGTTGTAGTTACTTTCTTATTCATAAACATCAGATGTAGCTGTTTTCCTTGCATGAAAATATAAATAATGTCATTTGTTTACATTACTTTTTTTCTAATGCTTATACAATTATCTACTATACGGTATTTTTTAGACAAGTACTTAAGTCATTGTTGAGGCTGTCAATTTTTAAGTAAAACCGGAACACTACAAGAACCACACTACTTCATCCATTTCACTAGTGGGGTTAGTGTGGAGAACAACACCCTGGAGGTGGACTGAGCTAATTGGCAAGGGTTACAATACAAACCAACTTCACCCTCAGTCGTTCTTACTGCCTTAACCTCTTGAATCATGTGGTCTCTTAACCAACCATGCATTTTGCTGAAGACAACAGAAATACTCTTGGAGGAAAAAACACAACATCAATAAATCACTAGTCAAATTGTCAGTACTAGCAAGGAGCTGGTATTAATATATTTAGTTCATCTTAGTTGGTAAACTATGGAATGTAGGCTTGTATATAAAGTGTATAAAAAGTCCTGGACCTGTTTGATATTTTTTAAATACAATTTATAAGATAGAGGCAAAGCAATTGGCACTATGTTACTGGATTTAAAAACGCATAATCAGTGACCCACTACTTACTTAGGGGGACGGCTTCCTAAGAGCCGGAAGAAAATCTTAAATGTAAGCATAGAACGACATGTATAATATTGTAAAGGTAAATATTAGTAAAACACCATGACACAAAGTATACCTTAAAAGGTTAATTTTAAACAAAATGACGTCACTGGAGATTTTCAATACTGATGTTTTATTCATGTTCAAGAATGGCTTTATTTTATGGTAAGCATATCAGATAAAGCTACACAACTTCGCACATAATTAGTGTACACAAACATTTATACTTTAAGATGTATTCAGTGAGTAGCTATTTTTCTATGGGAACGATATACGAGGGGTCAGTATAAAGGTTGCATACGTCGATATTCACTTCATTAGAACAGTTTTTTCAAGCAAAGAAGAATGCCCCAAGCCGCACTACAAACGCTTTATTCGTTCCAATACGGCGATGGTTCAAAGATTTTTTTAAAAATCAAATTGTTTATTTCGATGCGTGGAATAAAGTGCCATTTTTGGTTTGATATTTTAGAATGAATGACTTATATACTGAAGGTATCATAGAATATTAAATCATGCACTATGTTTAATTTAAAGCATACAGTTTCTTTATGTCTATTTTACTTTTATCTTAGAATAAAATAGAGGGATTATGACCTCAGTTTGTGTGTGAATGGGTCATCACCTTTGTGTAGAGGTGGGTGAGTCAGTACAGTTATTCTTAGTTCCACAGTCCGAGTATGGGTTCATGATTGGGGCCATACTCCGTCTAATTATGAGTGGAGGGTTTATTTTATTCATTAATATTTATTATTTACGTGAATTTCAATAATACTGTACGGGTATAGGATGTTATTGTACCATTGTATGGGTAAGGGTGGGCAGGTGGGTTAGTACCATTGTACGGGTAAGGGGGAAAGGGTGGGTTAGTACCATTGTACGTGTATGGTTGGGTGGGTGGGTTAGTACCATTGTACGGGTATGGGTCGGTGGGTGGGTTAGTACCATTGTACGTGTATGGTAGGGTGGATGGGTTAGTACCATTTTACGGGTATGGATGGGTGGGTGGGTTAGTACGATTGTACGTGTATGGTTGGGTGGGTGAGTTAGTACCATTGTACGGGTATGGGTGGGTGGGTTAGTACCATTATACGTGTATGGTTGGGTGGGTAGGTTAGTACCATTTTACGAGTATGGTTGGGTGGGTGGGTTAGTACCATTGTATGGGTATGGTTGGGTGGGTGGGTTAGTACCATTGTACGTGTATGGTTGGGTGGGTGGGTTAGTACCATTATACGTGTATGGTTGGGCGGGTGGGTTAGTACCATTATACGGGTATGGGTGGGCGGGTGGGTTAGTACCATTATACGGGTAAGGGTGGGCGGGTGGGTTAGTACCATTGTACGGTTATGGGTGGGCGGGTGGGTTAGTACCACTGTACGTATATGGTTTGGTGGGTGGGTTAGTACCATTGTACAGTAAACTTTCTTTGGTTGTATTTAATTTTAAAAACTGCTTTATAATCTATTTTAAGAATACAATATACTTTATAGGGTTAAAATATAATTGTATTTCAAATTATAATCTTGTTATCATTTTTTTCTATTTTTTTATATGGAAGTTCACTTCTTCCCAAAAGTGTTCCACCCTCGTAAATCAGTTACTGTACAATAGTCTAGAAGTATAATTCGGTATATAATTTAACGTAGAAAGTGAAGTGTGATAGGGTGTCAGGTTATGTTTCAATGAAAAGCCTTACTTTCACCCTCTTGAAGTAAAGGGGACATCCCTTTGAAGTACTAATATACCCGCAGACCCCTAAGAGACACTCCGGGCCTACAGGGAATTTCACTTCCATGTACCTTGGCTTTTCACAACAAAGAATTAATAATTTGATGTAATAATTCTCTGACATGTTTATGGATTGAAAATATATTCCAAAAATATATCATGAATTTTTTAACATTATCTCAGACATAAGACGCTGAAACAACGTTTTGCGTATTTTAAGGTGAATGTGAATGATTACATAAGTGTATGCTGAGTGTGGATAAGTGTAGTCTGATTATTAACTGAGTTTGACTTATGAGCAGAATAGCTTTATAGCCAGGGAAACTAAAGGAACTACGTATTTACGTGGAATCAGAACCATGTAGCATTGGCTGATTTTCAGGTAATTGACAAGCCCGACACTCAATTCTCTGTTTTACACAACACTGACTACCATCCAACTTTTACACCCTAGAATATGAAACATATTTAACTTAACTGTTATTATCACCATTTTATTAGTTACTTATAAGTTTATTCTAAATAATATATCCTTTTTTCTAAATAAATTACCAATAAAATGATAATGTTTAATGTTACCGTTAAATTTTATCAAACAAGGTATCGACAGTAGAGGCATTTAAAAAATTCATTTTACCATCCACGGTACACACGAAGCCTAAATTTGAAGTTTATAACTCAAATATATATTGAGTCATAAAAATGTTTGTAAAAAAATCATACAGACTGACTACCACCCAACTTGTACACCCTAGAATCTTAAACATATCTAACGAAACTGTTATTGTAACCATTTTATTAGTTACTTATAAGTTTATTCTAGATAATAAATCCTTTTTTCTAAATAAATAATCAATAAAATGATAATTTTTATTGTAACCATTAAATTTTATCAAACAAGGTATCGACAGTAGAGGCATTTTAAACATTTATTTTACCATCCACGGTACACACGAAGCCTAAATATGAAGTTTATAGCTCAAATATGTATTGAGTCATAAAAACGTTTGTAAAAAAATCATACAGACCGACAGACAGAAATCTAAAAGTTCCAGACTTGTAGTTTAAGGGTGTTTTTGTTTGTCTTAACCGAATATAATACTAACATTGCCAATCTACAATAAATAGGGTTGATTTCAACTTACCTACATGCAGAAATACCTTATTTACCAAAATACCTCTAGAATACCTTAAGAGAATAGAAGAAAAGAGATTAAAAAAAGTGCACTGTTGGTTTGTTAATAAGTTAAATGAAGAAATCAACTAGTTTATATTTCAAGGCAATAGTTGTGAATGTAAAACTGGAAGACAAATAAGGAAATAAAGTAACAACCACTACTAAATCTTTTTTCATTCATATTATTATTTTTTACCGTGCAAGTATTTTACTGACACACTTACTAAACTTGATGTTTTAGAATATAGCTCATGATAATTTTCATAATTACAATTATTTAAAATTTGGGATTGGTATTTTATTTTAAATTAGTTTGTCATACAGTTCATAGTGTTATTGAGGGGGGGGGATATTGTTATAAATACGATCACACTCAATAACAATATGGCTATGTCAAAACGCCATAAGCATTCATCCAAGGTTAGTAAGACTAAATAGGTATTCCAACACACGTTTTCTACTAATATATAGGTAACCCACAACCGTAGTTACACAGTAAAACAGAACTTACACCTTGATATGACATAAACACTAAGCCAATGATCCGATAACCAATTTTATTAAAAGGGTAATCAATGGATGACTTCCTACATACTTCAGAACCAATATCTCAAGAGAAGTGGTTTTGTAGAATAAAAGCGTTGGTAAAAACACTTTAAGGAATATGAACTTGTGTTGGCAACACAGAATATTCTAAATGAAATAAACAGTATGTTTTAAATATAAAATTATCAAAACGAAGCATTTTTTTCGTAACTCAAAGTAACATTCTCCATAATATAAGTTTAAAGAGTGTTTTAGGTAATAAATAAGCAGTTTCATTTGTTAAAACAAATGTTATATAAGTTTTTATTTTATTTTTGTTTTACTAATAAAATATGGAGTAAAAATCAGCTATACATCTAAAAATAACGATAGAAATGTCAAAAATACTAAATATTAACTTATGGAAATACGTTTTATTTTAAATTATATGTGTGTTATTTATTTGAAATATAACGATAAAATAAAAAGCACGTTATTCATTAAGAGTTTATTATTTTTATTGTCTAGTTATCACTTTATTTTAAAACTTATAATGTTTATTAACTTTTTCAAAATATTATTCTTATTTGAATATTATCTGTCCATATTGATAGTTATCACTTTATATTTTAAAACTATAAAAATGTTTCTAATTTTGTTGTTTTTCTTCTAAAATTTGTGTATTTTTTTATTTAACAAATTATTCTTTCTCTAAAAAATATGTGTCCACTTAATGTATGAAAAACTTCCAAGTAAAATGTGAATGCGATAGTATGCATATAAAGAACTGACGCAAGGCAATTACGATCAATGTTTTAAAAATAGCTATTTTTTAGTGGTTGTAAAACTTATTTATTATAGCTGATTTGTAAATATTCAGCCTTTTACTAAAATATTATTTTTATATATTTCAGTAACTTAACATAAGTCCCATATTATTTATTTATGAGCAAATGATATACGGGACACTTGGTTTGAGAAGTACTGTACTCAATACATTACCTAAGTAATTATCTCTTATACGATTCATTACATAACAAGTAATTTAATGATCAGACTCTTTACTAATCTTAATTTAATCAAGACCTATACAAATATTACTTGAAGAATTACATACTAGCTCAACCAACACAATTCATAAATATGTAAATTTAAAATAACATAAATATCACAAATATTAAAAAGGTGTAATAATTTTAAGGTACACGATAGGTAAAAAGAAATTCTATAAAATAAACAAAAAATATTATATGTAAACAAAGAGCGAATGTCTACTAGAGTCGTAATGTCTACTAAACACGCACTGAGGTATCACAAATGGTGTGTTGGGGTCGTACCAGGGTGGGGAACGGTCGTCAATACAGGTTAGCGTGTCAAGGGGGACGAGGAAATGTCATAAACGGTGGAACACTTTATTACACCTTAGTGACCTTGAATTATCCTAGATACAACTACAAATATTTCCCAGTTGATTTATATCAACTATCAATGTCAATTTTCATTTATGGTATATTAAAAGGAATTAAATTATTTATGGATGTTCTATAAATTAGCATATTTATAAAAATTGCCTGGAATATTTATTTGAAAATCTTTTTTTGTTTTTCTATAAATGGTAATTTATGAGGTTTTTCTCCCATTCCAATTTTATTCTACCAGAAAATAAACAATAAATATAAAACATATAACATACACATACCGTGGGCTCGAAATTGCGAGTTACATATCTTTGTTCGACAATTACATCCAACAGAATATTTTGGCACGGTTCCTGGTCAAAGAGTGAAATAAACCCATACTGAATTCTGGAAAGTATTTGGTTGAATTACATTTGTTTTCACCTGAAAAGCTACCAAAATCTATTTAGGGCTAATCCTAACTTAATTAGTAAATCATAATTAAATCGAATATTGTTGGGCATAAAACGTATTTTTTTTAAGTTTGATGTGCAATAAATTTATTGCTATGGCAATAAATACGTAAAATCTCCAACCAAAGTCTTAATCATTTATTTATGAATTAATTAATATAAGTTATTATCTTGTAGTTTTGTTATACCGCTTAGCATTTTAGAATGTATCTTTATCTAACCATACAAATCCATAATAGGCCTACAGACAATTATTTCAATAAAATATAACTTTGTCTTTAGACAACATTTTTATCCTATATGCAGACACAATAATCCAATATATGTAAATTTTGTAATTTTTAGGGCAAATATTGAGGTCTAAAATTAACAACGGTACTGTATATGTAACACATACGTAAGCAATAAAAGAATGAGATAAGTCGGGAGATGCTCGATCACGCTGGATGAGAGTGTATATGTCGTTCAAGATGCACAAGAACATCGTCAAAAAGGTATGGCTACTCTTCTAGTAGGAAAAGCAAAAACATATATCAAGGTAATATGAACAATCCTGTCACTTGATTATGCATAAGACCACAACATAAACACTATAGAGTTAAAAGTTACATTCTTGTACATCATGATGAAGACATTGTACTTGTAAGTATGTATTTTCAAATTTTCTAAAGCATCCTAAACGAATAATAATTGAGCTTCATCCTTAAACAAATCATGCTAGTTGAGTTGTTAAGTGTTATTCAAACAGGTGCAAAATTCCGAAAAATCTTAATACCGAATAAATGTTGAAGGTTAGCCTTTTTTGTTACTGTATACAATTTATGTTAATTAAATGCCTACACGCTGTGTCCGCTCACTTAAAAATACAATATTTTCTGGGAAGATGAATTATAAAAGGCTTAATGTTTTAGTAATTAAATTAACAGATTAATCTATTCCATTATTGAGCCTGGATATGAGATACAAATGTTGAATAAAACACAACATTGCTTTCTTTTGCAATAATTGTCATTAATTGCCTGCATTATGGATTTGGATGAGCAGAAAAAGGGAAGTTATGAAATGTTAGGCAATGCATTGAAACCACTAGACTATAGTCCTTCAAAATTATTTATAGTATGGCCTCGTTTATAAATAATTATTATTATAGTTGGCGTAATTAAATAAGTTGAAAATTGGCCAACACTTAAAAATGTTGTCATCCTGTGTAAAAAAAGACAATTTTGGTTTTATTACTGTAAATGTTTTCAGTTCTGTCTGTAAACTGTATCTCTCATTATTTAGGTCACCATTGACGGCGAATGTTGCATTCTCTTTGCGAGCGGAGTCTTAATGATCTCTCCCCACGCTGTTTGTCCCACTTCCTGTTGTGTCTCCCTCCATCTCCCTACTCACTCATTAGTGAGAGTCTCTGTGAATTCCAGTATTCAGAATTGAAACGTATGTTAACAATGGCCCTTTTTACAGTATAACTAAATATATAGATTATATAAAAACGTGTATGTTTGTAAAATTTATAAAAAATTAATAGAATTATAAAGTAGTTTCCTAATTACCATATTAAATAGTTGTAGAAATACAGTGTAGGAGAAGATCATAAACCACAAACTTATTACAATATTTTTAGAATATTAATAATTGGTCATTGAATAAACGTGTATCTCAATAAAAAAAAAAACTTCTTTAAAGATGCTATAATGTGAAATGGCGTTAGAGCAGTGTCTATTATAGAAACTTAATTATTAATTGCTTACAAAATGAATAATTTAAAGCAGAAGAGTAAAATAAAGCATGGTCTAAAAAATATACAGTTTCAAATCAAATATATAAGTTAAGTTCTATGTAGGCTGTTAGTTTGAAGTATCTTTCTGACAGCGTACTATAAGGCATTACCATGCAAAGTCCACATCGAAATTATTGTGTGTTGTAAACCATCATACAAAATTGGTTCCACTAGATATGGTTCAAGGAATATCAAGTAAACAAAATGACTTTTTGTTGGTTTAAATATAAAGCAGAACATTTTAAACTGAATCATTGTTATTATTCAGAACATTAAGATCCAGCCAAACTCTAAAAGATGTCGAGTTATCTATGCGTATTTAGAAAACTATAGATAGTAATTATTAGTTAATTATTTTTACTTACTCTTTTTGTTTCTATAATAAATACAAATTATTTTAAACATTATTTAGCTAGACAAACACTTTTATATATTAAAAACTAAATTATTAGTACTTAATATTCTGTATTAGATATTTTATAATAAGCTATCTTATTATAACTGTACATTGAAATAATCGTAACATTTTAAATCTTGGAAATGTCTAATATTGACAAAAATACAAAATTAAACACTATTATATGACATGGTAAAATGAATTAAAGAACTGGCTTCATTATTTAATTGATTTATTTTTAAATAATATTTGCCTCTCAATCAATCAATGTTATTTATTTTGTATTTAATCAAACATAACAATATATTAACTATATCAATATTACATAAAAGCGTGTTCTTGTTTTAATTATTCGCGTGTGTTACATTACTTAGGTATTAAACAGTTACAGCAAGGTTTTGTATCTAGACTATTGTAGAACATTTTTAAATCTCAACAGTATTTTCCATTACAATATAGATTATGTTCTAAGTTATTTCAGTCATATTAGGAAAACAAACCTTAATCACATGTTATGTGTTAAGTATGCTAATAGTATCGTATTTCCTGAGCTATAGAAAAGTGCATTCTACTTGGATTTCGAGGACGAGAAATGAAACTGAAACAATGTAAAGGAAATCAATAACTTTGTAGTTGTGAGAACAATTTTTAATTTAGTTAACGCCTTTTTATAAATAGTGTTTGTAACAATAAGATAGTACGTTTTCCAAACGTCCTACCATATATTAAAATAAAAATGAAGTTATTTTAGAATGCGAGAGTATTTATAAATCATGGATTGTTTTTCGACAAAATTCCCACACAGTTTAGCTTTGTTGTTAAAAAATGTTACATTACATGACAGAAAATATATCACATTTATTTTTTGTTTACAGCACAACAACAATTTTTGCTTTTACATTAATGTTTCTCGTAGATTTCCCTATAGAGCCATATTAAAGGATGGTTTATACCTTTCTATGCGTAATGGCCCGTGCATGACAATGCATCATAGGAAATATGCAAGAAGGCTAATGCTGAATCATAAAACAGTGCACATTAGGTCACATAATTTAATATATAATATATGAATATTTATTGTGAAACCTACACTGTATGCTTTACTTGCCTTCTCTGTTTGATTATTACTGTTTCTACAACAATAATTGGATAACATTTGACTATAGCCTCTGCATTTTAAATAATTTCATACAAGAGCTTATCGTTAAAAATTCCGCAGTTTTATCTTTCAACTTTAGCAATAATGAGAGTAAATATATCCTCATAATGTATTTTGCTTACATTAGTTATATATCTTCTTAATTTTAAGTTAATTTAGTAATTTCCCCTCATATATTGGAACTGTATTGAAGACAAAAACATACAATGCGGTAAAACTTAAAGAAGTTTAGAGTAGCTTTTTGGGTTATCTGGAAAGAGGGTTAATAAATCGATTGATCCTCCTAATTGATGTTAGGAATCACAGCAGTAATACAATTAAAACACGCCATGGAAACTATTTTACTATTCCTTTTGTACAGGAGCCAATACCTTGCCCCAAATCTTCTGTACAAAAGCAGCCTGGGCGATAGTTTAAAACTAATGCTTGAAATAATCGCTCAATTACTAGTTATTTTTACAGTTTTTTTATTATATAATAAGCTAGAAAGTAGATTAAAAAATTTAATAATAGGTAATGGATTTACATTTTATATACTATAAAACGACTTATACAATGAAATCACAACAATAATACGGTAATTTTCTTTGGAAATAAACACATGATATACAGATAAATATACTTTATATTCAACTATTGTATTGTAAAGTTTATTTATTTTAAATAAAAATTGTGTAAAAGGCTGAAAAATAAATGTTTTGTATGCATCATATTTTTTAAGCTCTACCTTTACACTATATCACTCATTATTATCAGAGGAAGTACCCTTTCTACAATCCGATCTAAACCATTCTGCATTTACACCGTATATTGCGTTCCGAGTAAATCCATAATCTGTTTCTGATTAACCTCTCCAGCAGATTATACCACATAATTAAAATCGTGTATTTGGTAATTGCTCTCAATTTATTTCAGTAAATTAATATCCTTAAATGATAGATAACTTGATTTCTAACTGAAACATACCAGTTTGACATGTTTATAGTATATAGTAAACAAGTTAATTGGTTTTTACATGAATATAATCCAGCTCAACTTCACAGTGGCTATCGAAGTGGTATTACTACGATATCATATCTATCTTTTAGATTAACATCATCATATGACACTTCCAAAAGTGTTGCTGACTTTTCAAACAAATGTCTATCTTTATTTAAATAAATAGCGTGTAACCTTCCTCATATTAGATCTGATTGAAGGCTTCTGTTTCCGAAATCTTAGTTCAAATTAATATAAATGACTTATGACAAAAATTAAATAATCAGTTAACTTCATAGAGGCTTTCATAATCTATATGTTGCAAATCCTCTATTAAGTTTTCGCTTCTAACTTACAATGGTTCTAAACTTGGGGTAATTTTAAATCAAAATTTATCAGTAAAATTTTACTGTATACAAAAAACCAAGTGTTTACATGCTTTTCAATTCTGAATACCGGATTTCACAGAAACTCAGACAAAACAGGAACTAGGACAAGCAGCATGGGGAGAGATCATTGTAACCCTGCTCGCACAGAGAATGTGACATTCGCCTTCACTGTGACCTACATAATGAGTGACCTACATAATGATTGATCTACATAATGAGTGACTTACATAATGAGTGACCTACATAATGTGTGGCCTACATAATGATATAGCTACATAATGAGTGACCTACATAATGAGTGACTGCATAATGAGTGACCTACATAATGAGTGTTAAAGTTAAAAGACATAACTGAAAAATATGATGATTTCACAAGTTTTAATTTGAAGCCTTTTACACAATTCATATTTAAATTAAAGTAGTTTTGCTATACGATGTTAAATGTATACGATACAATACATATAGATAGTTATCTGTAATTAACCTTTCTACCTCCATTAAATATTACCATATTTATATATATAAAAAGAACAACACTTAGCAATCTTTTTTGGTGTTTTTAATTTTCAAGATTGCTAAGTGTTGTTCTTTTTATATATATAAATATAATAAACAATCTAATAGCTACAAATGTCAAACAAAAAATTACCATATTAATAAATTGTTAAATTATAAATAATAAGTTGTATTTTAATTGATAAAGTAATTTTATAGTAAATTCGAAACCATTATGCATTTTTACGCATTCAAAACGTTCAGTAATATCGATAGCATATAATCGTAAATTAAATATATGAGATTAAACTACTTAATCATATTTAGTATATTTATTAAATAAATGTAAACAAAAAACTCGATTTTATCACTGAATCTAATTGCAGGAAGAAACCACAAAAACTGGAACAATTGAAAGGAAGATCTGTAATTTTAATGATTTTGTGACATTAGAGACATTACAGAAAAGAATAAAAAGGACTCATAAAAAATAGTGGATAACCTTAACAAAAAATAGAAAAACTAAATACAATTTAAAGGCTATTTGTAAATGAAATGGTATATAAAAAGTCAAATTAATGAAATGTCATGAACTGGGGGGCTATTAGGAAAGAAAACTTATAAATGAAGAGAAATTTTATCGAATTGGCTCAATAATACTCTAAACCCATAATAAACATCAAAATAGCACTGGTTGTTTTTGAAAATATAAAGATAAAAAGTTCCTTCCTAGAATTTTTTACACATTTTAAAAATTCTGGAAAGTAAAAGTCAAGTCTAATACGCTTTTGTTGTAAAAAGAAAAAAACAGGGATTGCGGTTATGAGGCGCCAGATGTGCATAACGCATTCTACAAAATTGGATATTGTCTTTGTCTCAGAACTAATTTCTCCCAAGTTTTTTATTATTTCTTGTTTCTTCTTTTAACTTTTTTTATTATTATTATATAAATAGCTATTGTTTGTTATTATTATATTACATGTCAGTGAAATTGAAAACTTGAAGTGTATTACGGCACATGTTCAGTGTGATATGTTTTTAATTTCTGAAGTATCTTACTTGGTGTTGATATAGGTACATGACCAGTGAATGTCACATATCGCATATATATTAAAATATAAGTAAACAATATACAAGTGCTGTGTTGACCGATTCCAGCAAAGCAAGTTTACCTTCCTAATATCATAGGGACTAAGAAATAATCAACACATTATTTTAACTATTCTTTTATTTTGAATAGTTAAATTCCCCTTTTATTATTTTGTGAGTCTATGTTGTCTGCGCAGGGGAGTTTGGTTTGCCGAAATTGATTTCAGTAGAATTGGATAATACTGAACTTTTATTGTAATATATTTGTGTTGTGTGGTGTTCACTTCTTATATACAACCAAATATTAAGTTATGAATATTTGTACAATTATTATGAAGGGGTCAATCTTCTTATTATATACAGGGTGTTTCGCGAGAGGTTGGCACAACTTCAGGATATGATGGTAGACATATGGCCTATCTCACCTTGTTAAGTGTCTGTCTGTATGTGTTTTTTATTTTAAAAAGTATATTTAAAACATGGTATTTGGAAAACTTTTGGACAAATTACTGAAATATTTCGTCCAAAAATATAAAAATACATTTACAATCAGGCAGTATTAACTTTCTGTTTACGGAACTATAAAGATTATATGTATCTAGCCTTTATTATATACCTGCAGTTGATGTGTCATCAAATATGAATGTTTGCGTCAGTAACTTGATTGGTTTGTGAGGTCTGCTACTACAGCTAGTTTAGACTGCTTTACATGTACATGGTACTACAGAAACTTCTTTATGGACGACAAAAATAGCTGATAATTTGAGTCACAAAATATAACATTGGATAAGATATTTGTGTTTCAAACAATAGAACATTAATGGTTTCCAATTAAATTTTAATAGTCAAATTTGTGTTTGCTTCCTAATTTAATACTTTTTTAAGAACACTTTTGGTAACCTCCAAAGGCAAATTACGTATACTAATCTTAGAACTTAGTCGTAAGTGGCCGGTGTCATAACTAGAATCTACATTTTCCGGTGACAACCGCGTCAAGGTAGTATCTACAATATTTACAAGATGACCAGACGTTTCACCCATACTTTAGTATTGCATACTCAAGGGTTTCTCTGAGACTGAAATCGGCAAATGACCTTTCAGCTTTTATAACAGGTGGTGGGGTGGGGACTGGTTGGCAGGTATGCTGGAGAGGGAGGGCTGAGGCACGACGCACGTGACCTACGGTTGTCCAAGAGATTAATTTCCACAAGGATTAAGAAAAATATAAGGCATACTAAGAATGAAGATACGGAAGAGTCTGCAGTTGCTGAACATAGCACAAAAAGTAATCATGGAATTTTATTTGACAAAACTAAAGTCCTTGCCAACATCCCACATTACTACCCGAGAATCGTAAGGGAAGCTATAGAAATATATAAAAGAAGAAATAGTTTTAATAAGGATGATAGTATCCAGCTGCGAAAGACATGGGAACCCATTTTAAGTAAATTGAAATGAAATAAAATGGAAGAATCGGCTATATTGATTTTTCGGCCAATGACCGTAGGTCACGTGGGTCATGCCTCCGCCCCCTCTCCAGCATACCTGCCAACCAGACCCCACCCCACCACCTGTTATTAAATCTGGTATAATTAAGTTTGAGTATTATAAACAAACTAAGTATTAAAAGGATTGGTAGTTTTTTCGAGCTGTTTGGATGGAAATCAAGTTTAATCAGGTAAGCTTAAAGTGTCTATCATTGTAGATCCTTAGAGTCACGCTAACGTATTGGCAATTGTTTTGCTACCCTGGTACGACCCCAACACACTATTTGTGAGACCTTCCAGTGCGTGAGAAATAAACATTAGGCTACTCAATGGAGCCGTTCTGTTTTTAAAACTTCTCCAAGAGTGAATATCTTCCTATTTCTCTGTTTATTTGTAATATATGTATATCAATAATTTATTAAGAGGTTTGAACGTTATACCATCTAAGCTAACTGGATTTCAATGTTTATCTAATGTGACTTAACTGTTTTAGTCATTGTTTAATTAACCTTAAAAACTCTTACGTACCCTGTTAATTACGTAAACAGATTAAAGACCTGTCTCCTTATGATGGTTCAGTAAAGGTGGTTGAGGAAATCGGTAAGATACATTTTCAAATTCTGTTATCTTATATCTTTGTATGTTAAGTTTGTCAATGAAAGTCAACGTATTAAAAACTTTATAGTGAAGACCCAAAAATTGTGATTCCTAAAATAATTAATGAAGTAAGGCGAGCATTTAGCTATTATTATTTATTTAGTTATTCAACATTTTAAAATATTGAAAGTATTTTAGACTATAATATTCTATACATATTATTATTATATTTCCCCTGTAGTTTATTATGTTTTTTTACGTGATTCGTGTTTTTTTCGTGTTTAAGGGGACATTGTACTCATAAATATTTTTTTGCATTTTTACTTTTTTACATTTTATGAAACTCCATTTTCTTATGAAAAAAAATTATATATCATTTATTTAGTTTCCATAGTCATAACAATGCAAAATATGTGTTGCAATCTTATCGTACCTAGGAGATATGCAATGATTTCCCCTTTTTGCTTTGGTAGCACTGTTGCAATTTGTATGCAATATTTATATAGTAGTAGTATAACAATATAAACTTTCCATTATTTTATTTTGTCAAGTTGGCAGTTGCTATTAAAAACTGAAAGCAGTGTATGTAAAGACTATGAAGCAGGAATATTTTAATACATGTAAATTTAGTTTTTACTGTGTAAATTATCCATGTATTTACTAAATAGGCGTTCCTGAAAACAAGTATTTTTATTACTTATGTACCCTTTTCTCAGGAAGTGTTATACCTAGAGACTTGAAATATTCACTGCATGTTTTTGTCACATACTTGCACTTTGATAAGCAAAATTATAAGTTTATGTTTAATAGTTATTTAATTAAAAAAAGTTTTATATCAAAAATATAAAAATTTGTATGGTAATTTTGAAAGAATCAACATTGAAAAAAATAATTATATGAATGCTTTTTTGCCTATCAGAACTCTTTATGTATTGAAGTATAGCCATAAAAAATACAGGTATCTATCTTGTATAATATTTGAGAAAAGGGTACATAAATATGCTAAATTTAACATTACGGCTGATGGGAGTACAATGTCCCCTTAAAATATCTTTACTGAAATAAATTAAAATCCATCCAATAAATATATAAGAGTTAATAAGAATCGTATTCAATCAAAAATCAAAGAAACATACTTTGTGTCTTAATAATTATTGTACATATCGAACCTTATTACTCTTTAGCTAATTGTTAATCCGTTAGTGTTAATTTCCAAGTCAAAGCCATAAAATATATAGAAAAAATTTTTCATAACATTTTACTGCAATAAATATAAAATATATATGAAAAATGTGCTGTTCACATTAATTTAAAAATACTTTGTTCTGTTTCTTCTTTGCAAAGTTAAAACACTCTGTTAATATGAGTTATTAATCTAAGCTCTTGAAAAATCTCCATGAATATTAACATACGTTGTTTTTTTTATGATTTTTTTTATCGTAGCTAACCGTTTCTACCGGTTACTTGGATAAGATGGTATTGTATCGCATTCTGAGTGTTTTAAATTGTAAATAAATAGTATAAATATATAAAGTTATATGTCAGGTTCAAACAATATTACTTCAAAACAAAACATTTGTAATAATTTGAGCTAAGCTATATATTGATATTTATAGTGAATAATCTTAAAGAAATGAAGCATTCCAAAATGTAACATATAAATCTTAATTGATTTAATACTTATTTCACTTCTCAGCCAGAATAGCAATCTACATTCAAGGTAGAAAACTATTACTATAAGGGTAATTTTATAAACATTTAAAACGGTTGATAATCACCATTTGTCAGTCTTAAATTGGAATGAGTACTCCAAGTATCCCCCCTCCCCAACCCCTTAAACAGTTTTACATTCATTCGAAATACTAAAAAATGGATGTAATATATCTAAATTTTAAGTTTAAGGTTTGTATTTAAATATAGTTTTGCCTTACAAAACAATTATTATAAGTCAGTATATATCTACTTCCCTACAATTATTTAATTACTTAGCATTCTTTATGAATTTGATTGTTAGTATACAGTAATTAATTAAACGTAATTTATCAGAAATAAATATGTTCGTGGATGTTATTAGTGATTAAATGCTATGACCTTCCGACTGGTTTACTATCAAAAAAAGGAATACAAGAAAAAACATTTATTAATTCAATTTTAATTAAAATTGATCATCTTTTAAAATTGTTTGTTATGTATAGATTTTACTTTTTTATTCATAGATTTACCACTAGTAGTTTTTTAATCAGCAAAGCAGCTAATGTAGTTGAGATGCAAAATAAATGTCCCTTCATGCGTAAATACTTTCAAGACGTTTCATCGATGGATAAAGATTGGTCTTAGATAATTGAAAATACCTCGTTATGTTTTATTTTAAAGTGGGTAATTTTTGACTAAAACTATCTATATAACGTGTTTGTCACAACTACTAGTATTATGCTAATGCTGAGTCACAACTTCAAAGAACCTATTCATAGAACCTAAGTCTAAATGATAGATCGTGCAAGACTTGTAATCTTGTTTAACTTGTCAAGTCTTGGTTAACTCATCCAACTTGTACACGAGATAAGCGCGTTATTGGGTTATTTGCACTTCGATAGGTATTCAATATACGTTTGTTCTTGTGAAAAGATTTATAAAGATTGTAGCCGTGATAAAATAAAACTACTCACAATTATATTTTACGTATTTCAAAATAATATTAGTTAGTTAAATATATAATTAAGTGTAAAGCCAATATGTAGCTTATAAGTTATGAGCAGAACGTAATAAATTAACTGTTTTAATAAATGACTGTCATAAGTTTTTTTTGGTTTGTTTATTTATTTATTTTTTTTGACTGTTTTTCTATTGATTGGATTCCTGAAGCAAAACGGATTAGCTGTTTTGCTGCTAAGATAATAGCCTACGCCTGATCCCCATGTATGTAAAAACTAGACGATTGACTTACAAAAACTAATAAATGACGATTGTTTTTATTTACTATAGAAATTATATGTTATATATTTGTATTACTTTTTTAATGGAAATAACAAGAAATTCTGTCATGGTTACCGAAACTCTGTACACAATATATTTAATTATACATCATTCTAATAAATAGGATTTATTACAATTTAATTCGTTATAAAGCTTTGTTGGTAAAATAATACCAGGGGAGTGTATTTGAAAACAAAACAATTTCCCCAAATCGTCCATTAAAAAACTAACTGTTGTTCGTTTTGTTGGGTCACTTTTTTTGAGTCATTTTATGAACGTAGTTTATCTTAGAATATATCACTAAAATGTACAATATTTGAAAATTATTATTTGTTAAATTATTACTTTTATTAATTTTATTATTTAAAGCTCCCCTTCACTCCTTCCTCAATTATCCACTCACCGGCCTTTAGTTGATCTCAAGTGTCCAAAACAGTCTTGATGCCCAAACATACAACACTTGGGAATAGGAGCGAAACTGTTAGGGTGAGATTGTAGTCACACAGTAAATATTTATATACGGCTTTTGACGTCCTTAGTAACAGGCCATTATGGTTTTCTAATAATCTAGATTGTTAGGCATATTTTTAATACTAGAACAACTGCTACTGGATTACACTTTCGAAGAAAAGGCAAAGAAATTGATATCTTAAATGAACAGTTACGGAAATCAGACTAGTAGCTAGCCTATAATAAACCAGTGTGTTCCTAGAACACTCTGAAAAATAATAGCAACTCAGTCACTGTAATGTGAAATGTATTATAACAGAAAAAAATAAAATCTGCACAAGAAAAAGATTTAACCAACATTTTAGCTTACCTTCACTGCCCTATCAAATATTAAAGAAAATAGTAAAAAAGCTTTTCAGCAGAAAACATTTCGAAGTGATTTATTTTATAGTTTTGGGTTTTCTTCTAACTTTAAGTAGGCCAATTTTGTAATTAATAATTAATCGTAATCGAAACAAAATATAAGCATTGCAAAAAGTTAGTTTCCTATATTTACAAATATTTTAAAGATATTTTGCTAACCCTATTAAATAGTTTAATATGTTATGTATTTATTTTATGTTAGGTTAAATTATATTAAGAATGACCTGGCAATATATAGTTGCAATTAACACTTTGCCAATGCTGTAAAGTTTGATGGCAATAAAGGATTATTATTAACTTAAGCCCAATAATTATAATAAGTAAAGGTGCTAGTTCTAGCCTCCGAGGGGACTTCCCAAACTGATTATTATTTTGTAATATATTATAAATGTATATTTGACACTGTTTAGAGTACTGATAATTTAATTTTTTTTAATGCTTTTACCCACATGTATGACGTAAGAAACCGTAAAATAAGCAACTATAACTATATTACACTGCTAAAACGATAAATAAATAAAGGAGCACCATTATTTAGTAAAATGAATGGAATACTAAATATTTAAATTGGATATTTAAGTAAAATTAGTTTACGATCTAGTTCAACTATATATAAAAGGTAGATACAATAAGGGACAAAACATCATGTGTCATGTTGAATGTAGCATACATCATCAGCTTACATCACATCGCTTACACTATTGGACTTTTGAAATAGGCTTTCCTATAAACTGAACAAAAAACACTTATTTTTTAACATTAAAAAACTAATTTGATAATTATTACAGTAAATTACAGGATATACAGTTTGTTTTATCAGTTTAAAAGTATAATAAATAATAAATATAATTTTTACTAGTTTTTTAGATTCACTGGTAACAGTGTCTTTTTATATAAGATACATTTTTACTATTTAATAAATCAATTTACTGTTCCACAAATATGTGATTATTCTTATACAAAACTCATTGATAAGCCCAAATGTATATAAAAATAACTAGTATAAGAACAAATAATAATAAACTCTTGTAATAAAATTATTGGGGTTTTTTCTTGTCAAACATTTTCTTTTGTGACTCCTCTTGTTTGTAACGTGTTATTTCATGTGTTTTATGCTATGTGATAGTGTCCTTCGTTCTTCCTCTAATGATACACAATAGGCCCTACGTAATAGATAAAATATATATAATCATAATAGAAAACAAACAAACAAAAATAATCCTTAACTTGACAAAATATCTAAGACAGTACAAGATCCCAGGTACGATACTGTGTTAGACCTATCTGGAGTCTTGCTGGTTTTGTAAAAAAAACAAGAAGTGTATTCGTTAAGCATTTTACACACCAAATACGATATCTGAAGATTTTTCTGGTACTATTTTTATAGTAATTGGATACATTTTTTACGAATTATTTGTACTGTTATCGTTCTCAAATATGTAATTAAACATATTACAAGAATTGTATTAAGAATGTAACTACATTATTATTAAGTTACAATGTATTTATAATTTACACTTTGTTGGTAATTTAAGCCTAATGTACCAAAGCTACAGAGGTTCAAATCTACTATCATGTAAAAGACGATAAACTAAATCTATAAAGAAGAAAAATAAAGTGTCGACATTCGAACTTGCAATGATAAAATGTTCATCATAAATGAAGAGTGTTAAAATTGTGACAGTCAAAAATTTTATATTCACAGTTGATTTTTCCCTTCCTATCCACGTGGTAACCATTGTACTTGTGACGGTCAATGTTAGTAATTTTCGTGATGATTTATTAGAATTTTTAGGCAACGATAAAACATGTTTTTTTTCAAACACGATTAATTTCGTATTTTTTTACGAATCCGGTCCTGTTTTCTTTCTTTTTTTCAAAATCACTAGGCTCCATAATTCCATAAAAATCCCAGTTATATGTAATATGATTTAAGGGAAAAATATAATTTATCCTTATTTACGTCCGGTTTCTATTACTCGTGATCGTTGTTATATGTTTGTTTACTCTTACGTAAAAATTTTAAAAATAAATTTGCAATACTGTAAAATATGAAAATAAATACATTTCATTTAAAATATCAGAAAAAGTGTATCAATTAGTGCTTGAAAATTTGTTATTTACTGTTCTAAAGATTAAACTATATTAATAAAGATACGTACAAATAACATACTTCCAAATGAAAAAGTGGACATTTTGTGTTGTATATGTATTATAGCGTTTTTGTTTTCAGATGAACTGTTTGTCCAATTCATCTAACAGATTAAAGAGCAGAAGCATCACAATGTTTTATGTTGAGAGACTCATCTATCAACAGCTTACAGCTCTTGAATGCAGGTTGGATATCCGTATAGTTTTTGTTGCTTGTATATTTATATATTCAAATATTTACGATCTCTAGTTTATGTTTTACTAGCTGTACCCGCCCGCTTTGCCGATCATAATATTGAGTTTTGATTGTATCATTGAAATGTGCAGCAACCTTTCAGTTTACACAGTATCCAATTTACAACAGCTGATGTTTTGTGTAGTTTACTACTCTACTCAATTATTTTTAATTTTGAAAGTTTTGCCTACCACAATTTTATTCTATTTGTTTTTATTTAACAGCTGTTAATCAAATAAATCAATCTATTAATATAGCTTCACAAGAAATCAAAACATAAAAATATAAACAGTTTAAAAAATTAACACATGGTTTAATTTAATTTTGACATATTTAAAACCCACAGCTGATATTCTTTTTATATTTGACTTATTATACCTTCATGCATCCTGCTATTTGATTAACATTGAAACTTTAGAAGTCGAAGGGATGGAGCCCTGAGGGATTAAAGAAACGGGAATAGGACAGAAACCTTCCCTGGGGTATATAGAATAACTTCCCCAAGTTTCATGGCGATCGGCTGGACGGTTTGGTAGCGCATAAAGGGCAGACAAACATACATTGGATTTTATAGATATAGATCAAACTCTACACCTTTAAATACTTCTTTACAGATGTAGCTTTTATGAATGTTTAATATTACAAAAATAATATTTGAACAATTTTGAAAATATTGGATAATACATTAATGAAGTTTTCATATCTGGTAGAGAGTGTAAAATATGTTTTCCATAATTGATCAAATGATTCTTAGATTATTCTTAGTTGCAAAAATTTATATCACCAATGGGTAACAGCTGTTAGTTTCCTTTGATTTCCTAGATCATGTATAGAAAACGTTAGGGCACCTGTTAGTTCTATATAAAGGAAAAATAATTTAATTTAGTTTTCTTATGCCCATTTCATACATTATATTTCAAAGTAAATAAATTTTTGTTTGAATTAGATAAGCATTATTGGATTACATATTTGTAACTCTATGGAGTACCTACTAAAGATAACAATAACACATGTTTAGTTCTGATTTTGTTTTCAAATAATGATTTTTTATGTAACCATCTATCTGCAAATGGTAATGTTAATTGTAAGATGGATCATTTTGATCCTTTATTCATTCTTTGTACTAATTTTCGTGCAATAAAACTATTATTCTTAGTTTCACTGGCACTTCTAGTCTACAACGCTTTTATTTATAAGTATTATTTTTTCCTACTAAAATTTCAATACCAGATCACATTAACCTACAGACTCGTCAATATTCGAGTGATGTACTGGCCGTTAGCTAAGTTGGAGATTCAAACATTTCAACTTGTGCTTTACAGTTCGACGTCTTAAGGTGGTGCAGTACGTTTTTAGTGAATAAGTTATTTTCTAATGTCATAATCAAAATTATTTAATATACCTTCCCTTGAGACAGGAAAAATATATAAACATTTTTAACACCTATATCAGAACTTGTGACCTCACGAAGTAGTGAATTTAGCTGATTAAAATCAGAGTTAAGACAAAACCGTTCTAAGTACAAATTGAATATTTTGTGGACGGAATATCCCTAGTTATTTGTAAGGCGCAGGTTCTCTGAACTGAATATAGCCATTTCACGTGATTAAAATACTATGCACTATGTTATTTTTGAGAATTTCATTTATTTTTATCACATCGTTATCCTTGTTCTTGTTCAAAATGGTACCTAATATACAATAGTACAATAAATACATTAACATATCATTACTATTTTATTATAGTTTGTAGTTGACCTTTTTTAAATTTTAGACAATTCAATCGTATATACTAGTACATTAAAATAATTAGTAGCAAGAATTTTATGTATAACAACTCTTCAAGCATAAACATAAGCAATTCATATTCATTTATTAAAAGTAGGTTGGGTATGAAAGTTTCAGTTTTAAACAAGTGTTAAGTGTTTGTCGCAAGGGGTTCAACAACAACCAAGCTTCTGTTTATGAACCCGATGGCAAGATGCCAGCTGGACCTGATCCAGCCTGTTAGAAAGGATTCCATGTATTGTCTAAAACAATCTTACGTCTAACTTTATGTTTAATTTTTCTTTATGTGAAAATTGTTGTTTTGAACCATTTTACAAGCTTGTTTTTTTATGTTTGTAATGCTGAATTAGGTGAAAACCTAATGGGAACTTTTATTAGCAACTAAGAAAACATTTATACTATATTAAAAACAATAATTTTAATTAGAACTATTTATTGAGGATTATATTTTATTTTGTTTAGTGACAGGCCTATTCTATTTTTTAACCATGCTCTTTATATTTACCATATATTACACAGGGTGGCTGAAAAGTAACTTGCTCTAACCTTTTTCATACTAAAAATATTTTATTTCAGTTTACGGCAACTTTCTTTAGTATGAGAAGCTACATTAATAAAAGAATTAAAAATGTCCCCCTCCTAAGGATGGCTGGGGGATGGGGGACAACAAAAAATGTTTTAAAAGCAACCCCTACCGTGTACCCCTCTTATAGAAGACCTTGGTGAGACGAGAAAGTTAACATAAGAAAAGTGAAATCGGAACACCCAAAACAAAATGGCGGCCAAGTGAATAATTGGCTGAAAAGTAACTTGCACCCCATCTAACTTTTTAATATTTTAATATTTTATTTAAACTTGTGGCAACCTTGTTATGTATGCAGGACTTATACCATAAGGAGCTACTATAATGAAATTATTTAAAAATGTTCCGCCCTGAAGGTGACTGGAGCCTGGGGGGCAGCTTAAAACTTTTAAATAGCAACCCTTAACGTGTGATCCCTCTAATAAAATGGTTTGGTAAGGAAAGAAATTTAACATAACAAAAAGTTGGATCAGACCAAAACAATGGCGTCCAAGTACATGAAATTGGCTGAAAAGTAACTTGCACCCCAACAAAGTTTTTAATGCTGAAAATATTTTATTTCAGTCTATAGCAGCTTTCTTGGGTATGAGGGGCTACAATAATTAATGAAATCATTTCAAAAATTACACCCCTGAAGGGTACTGAGAGGCGTATATTTAATTAAGGTAATATTCGCATTGAAAATATTATTTCTAATCAATGGCTATTTACTTGTTCTACCAAAACCTTCTTTTTTGTCAAATACAAATGATTGAATCAATTTTTCTAAGTCCTGTACATTTGTTTTTGTTTATTTTCGTTAAAATTCCTATTTTGTATGATTGTATTTAACCGATTTTTACTTTAAGACAGAATATTTCAGCTACTGATTTAGTTTAGATACCAAACAGATTTAGAGAGCATTTTTTTCTAGTGTAACTTAGACCTTCAATATAAGGTATTACATAATAATGTGTATAAGACTGTAGCCATGGGGTGCCCCTACCCCACCCCTTTAAAACACTTGAAATACATGATTATTGAGTAAAGGTAGCTTTGGTCACAAAACATCTACCTCAGACATAAATTGAATACATTTTACATTAAAAACTTCACAGAGGGTTACTTATGACCCACTTGCCTTTATTGCCGGCATTTTACCATTTTATGTTGGGTGGTCCAATATCACTTTCCTTATGTTAACTTTCTTGTCTCACCAAGCTCTTTTATCAGTGGGATCACACGGTAGGAGTTGCTATTTCGTAATTGTGGTTTGCCCCCCCCCCCGAGTTCCCTTCAGGAGGAAAAATTTAAAAATGCTTTTATTATTTTAGCCCTTAATACATAACAAGATTGCCACAAACTGAAATAAATATTTTCAGTATTCATAAGTTAGAAGGGAGTGCAAGTCAATTTTTAGAAATTTCATGTACTTGACAACCATTATGTTTTGGGTGGTCTGATTTCAATTTTCTTTATGTTAACTTTCTTGTTTCACCAAATTCTTTTTTTTTTAGGGGTCAAACAGTAGGGGCTGCTATTTAAAAGTGCTGAGTGGTCCCCCACCTCCCAGCCTCCTTAAGGGGGGATATTTTAAAATGCTGTCATTAACCCCTCATACTTTGGAAGTTTGCCACAAACTAAAATAAAACATTTTTAGTATTAAAAATTTAGAGGAGGGTGCAAGTTACTTTTCAGCCACCCTGTATGTCTCTTAAGCAAACATATTCAGATTGAGTAAGGTGAATAACCATTGAAATTAAAAAAATTACAATCAAAGTTAGAATTCGAGCCTGTACTATCTCTAATATAAAGTCCTGACACCTTAGACCATCCGACCACCTTAGTACCACTGTACGTGTATGGGTGGGCGGGTGGGTCAGGACCCCTGTACGTGTATGGGTGGGCGGGTGGGACAGTACTACTGTACGTTTACGGGTGGGCGGGTTGGTCAGTACCACTGTACGTGTACGGGTGGGCGGGTGGGTCAGTACCACTGTACGTGTACGGGTGGGCGGGTGGGTAAGTACCACTGTTCGTTTATGAGTGTGCGGGTGGTTCAGTACCACTGTACGTGTATGGATGGGCGGGTGGGTCAGTACCCCTGTACGTGTATGGGTGGGCGGGTGGGTCAGTCTGGCCTCTGTCTGGCCTTTGTCTGGCCTCTGTCTGGCCTCTGTCTGGCCTCTGTAACTTAAAATGCCTCCTAATATGGCATTTAAAGTTATATACTCATACGGTGGTGGTGGTGGGGGGGAGGGAGATAATCATATTTTGGAGTAAGAATTTTGAAGTAAACCCTTGTTGTGTCAAAATAGGTAATATCTATCTATCATCAGATACGTCCTTTAGACTCCAGCTATTGGCTTTCTTCCCAGCCAAACTGAGTTCGATCATCCTTACAGGAATATATCACACATATCATGGGTTGCCTTATGTGAATATGTTTCTTTGGTTCTAATCCCACTTCATTGTAAAATGACTGGTCTTCTTTCTCTCTGAAAACCACACAGATTAACTCACCAACACGATACGTCATTTAACCTAGGAAGGTTTATGTCAGGATGTTCATTCGTTATGCATTCTATTAGGCTTTTCCCGTTAAACAACTCCTAAATTAGCAACCACCTAATATAAGCCAAAAATGTATCACTTTTAGCAAGGATGGTTTCCTACAGGGTTTTTTGTGGGTCATTAATCAGCTAATCTATGAATCGCAGGTATTCTTCTAAAAATGGTACTTTGTTAGTTGCCAAGACCTCATTAAAATATTTTCGTGGTCCGTTTGCAACACCTAGAGCCACTTGAGCGATGTTGCTTTAGGATTTGTCTGTCCCTGTTCATCTTCATTTTTATATTTAGGTGTTTATCAACGTACGAATATTACATGAGCTAACTAGACTATATAACTAGCATAACTAGACAACTATATAATATAACTAGACGATAACTAGACGAATATAACTAGCATAACTAGACAAGAGCATATCATTCTTCAACAGAATAACTCTCGTAAATATAATTAATACTATAGTGCCTTTATTAATGAAAAATTCGTCATGTAAAATTATCTACTATATCTATCTATAAAATCTTTACCAGAAATATTTGTTGTAACATGTTTTCTGATAAAGATTTTACAATATCAGTCAGACTCATCAGGAAATGTACTATTATTTTTTATCTTATTTTCCAAGATTATTATTCCAAGATTTTAAATATCTCAATCTGAAAGTGTTAAAACCATACCGATTAAACATTTACATATTGTAAAAGATCACGTAAAAACATTAAAAATACTAGAAAAACAATCTTTCAATAAGTATATTTATACAACCTTCAAATTAAAGGTGTATTCATATTTTTTGTAATTTATAACAATTAACTAGTTATATTATTTTTATCTTTGTTTTTGCTACAACCATGAAAGTGAGTGTCAAATGAAATCTGTGATTCATGTAGTGTTCAAAATACCTATATTTCAGCCGTCCGTTGGTGTAAGCGATGTAAGCTTCTCGTGTATACGTCACATTTAACATGACACACGATGTTTTGTCGCTTTAACACATCTAACTGTTATGTATGATGAACTGTCCAACACGACTTTTAGTTAATCCTCTTTAGTTTCACCTACATTTTGGAAAATATCTGTCTGTATTTTATGTTTATAGTACAACAAAATATTTTCAAAACCATCTTTTATCTGATCAAAAAAATCGAAATACCAACCTAATTATTATATTATGCTTAACAATAAAATTATTATTATATGTACTTAATAAAAATTATTGCATTCTGATACTGTTTTGAAAATTAATGAAAAAAAGTACTTTAATTAATTAATTAGATCCGTTGGCTATATACAAGAGTTAAAAGCAACGCCATTCTCTGTACTCGTTACTGAATTGATATGTTTAGAAATTTGTGTAACACAACAAAGATAAATGGAAAATTTATTTCCAATTAATCCATATACCTGGAGACAATCTTTTAATGATATTCTAGGTGATAGGTTCTAGGTGTCCACTCAATAGTTCCTATCGATTTGAATACTACTAGAGAAGTCTAGCACATCGGGTTGTGTATGCAAAACAGATAAGTATGTGGCTTGTCAATTGGGTCATGACCAGACCAATACTACGGGGATTGGATTCCACTTAATTTTTTAGGACCTTTAGTTGGCTATTGGGCTTTTAATAAATTTATATTTGTAAGGAGTAGTCAACCTTAGTTAGTGACAATGACTGAAGGGAGTTCAGATTACGTACGGCCTTGCATAAACTACCAAACTTAATAATATAAACCCAACATTTGTTATAAATCATACTACGCAAGCTCATTAAATTCCTACCACAACAACAGAGGTCTTTCCACGTGCAGAAGTTAAAGTATTATGACGTGAAGCTCAGACAAGTTAAACAAGATTAGAAGTCTTGAATAATATGTCATACACACAAAGCAGCTTGGCACATATCCATTGTCGGGTTGATTGCAAGTTTCTATAAGCCACGTGTATCATTTCTTTTATCATCTCTTGATTTACTATAATACTAAACTTTATTCCTTAGAATATTTCCAACACTATATTTATACACGAAACGAAACGGAAAATGTCACTATTTATTATACGAAATTGTCATTTTATAATTCATCATCAGCTGTAATAGAAGTTAGAGATAAAAATAATTATTACGTTAAATTAGTGACTAACATTCGTTTTAGAATAAAACTTCAATCTTTAATGTAAAATAAAAATGTTATTTAAGACTACATAATGAATGAATAGAAAACTAACTATAATCTACTGAGATTGTGAAACTTAATAAAGCTTTCACTTGGATAGTTTTATAAATTGAATAAAGTTTGTTACTTTGTTCCTTGACACTTTCTTGATATTTTGAGCTTTAAAATACTAGTCCCAGTCTTTATATATTATGTTTATTGAAATATACTTACAATGATAAAGTTTGGTATCAAATGTAAACCTGCTATACATATAAATGGTCTTATCAAATTTCTTCCGTTCATAACGTAATGTACAACTTACCCAGGCTGCATTACTTAAACGCAACGGGAGGAATATTAATAACTGTTCCAACAGACTGAACATATTTACAAATTTTAACTACTGAATATATACTTACTTCTTTAATGCAGCCACTGCAATTATATAAAAAAGTGATACTACCATTCTTTTACTATTCATGTTATAACAATGACTAGCTCTTATGCGCATTAACTAAAACTTATCAGCTACCATTTATCTACAGTTATGAAATTCTTAGCCTCAAAACGGTGAAAAACCATTTCTAATTTGAAATTGCCATTATGTCGCTATTTTTTTTTTTTTTTTTTTTTTTTTAAGATACTTATAGCAAAATTTTGCACTTAAAATTATATACGCCAAATGATAAGGCCTTTCCACTAAAACACGACTGGTTCATAAGATCACAAGCAAGCTGAAAAATAACCCCTCCTCATATGATGCTGATTTACCAGCCGTACAATAATAACAAAACGCTACATTTTTTCCTCCATCCTGAAACGTCTCTCCATTGCACCTGTTTCTTTAGTACTTTGTTTAAAAAAACATATTTTGGAAAAGTAATTAATTATAAGTAAATGTTGGACAGTTGTCGTTTATCATAGCTAACATTTATACAGTAATTTAGATATTTCAATATAGTAATAAACGAAATTCTGTATACATTTTTACGATCTCTAATTGTTGTAAAAAATGTACATTGCTATTTCTGGAAGAGTAAATCTATAGTTTTAACAACTAAAGAGTTACATGTGTATTATATCTTTAAATTAGCTCAATTTTACTAAACAAGTATAATAGTATATTTTAAACTGTAAATATAAGTAAATTATAGACTTATGAAACTTAACTATTACTCATTCCTGTACTACTCTTAAGAATAGCATTTGTATTTGAAATACAATTATTTCCTAGCACTTAAAAACTATTTTAAAAATGTTATTAAAATTAATGAGAAATATTACAATAACATAGGGAATACATATTAATTGTATTATTTACAATTAAAGCACATTCCAAGCTTAGCTTGAAAATGCGAAAGGTATTATAGTAAAATATATCGTTTGAAAATTTTAGACTCACTAAACTTAGCAATCTGGACATTCTTTTACACTAGGCTGTGAAAATGTCTTTTCATAGTTATATTTCCATTAGTGTGTTCGCATATACAGTATATTTATAGAAATTATAACAAACTGTTTACGATATACGATTTTAATTTTCTTTTTAACAAGATTATTTATGGCATGAAATTTAAGTAATAAGTATAATATATTAAAACGAGTTAATTTGAGTAAAATAAAAAAAAATAATTACTTCTATAACCCTATAAAAACTATAATAGCTTAACAGCACATAAAATAACCGATTGTTTTATCTGATTTATAGAATTGCCAGCTTCGTATTCGCGACTAAGTAAATTCTCTTCTAAGTATTTAATTAGTCGCGAATGGATATTGGAAACAGGTTAAACAGCGTTTCCTGCTTATAAAACACTTCCACAGTAAAAGTCCTCAAACAAGCATCTTCCCTTTATTTAAAGTAGTTAGTAAAAGAAAGAATCCAGGGTTAAACATATGTTAAGTGTACGTTGAAAGGGACCTGGCTTTAGTTTATGGGCAGAGTGGCAAGACGCCAGCTGGGTCCTGCTTAGCCCACTACATGTAAACCTCTCCAAGCCTCTCTAACAAGGTTCTATATATATGTTTAAGATAAAAATATATTGAGTGATTAGTTAATACAATAAGAGAACTTTGTATTAAATGTATAATGGAGCATTCAGTATAGGTTTTAATTTTTCATAAACATTTATTTCATAATTTTATTTGTGGTTTTTATTTCCATTTCTATTTTACTACGTGTTTGTATTATATTATTTGTGAATATTTTATTAGTAAATAAACAAGGTAGTATGTGGGGAGTGACTTTAAAAAAATATTACCTTTATTTTAAACTTATAAATGTGTTTTTTTTCATTACGAGGGACTATTTTAGAAACGTATACATTTTATAATAAATTTTAGGAATGACTTTTTACCTTTTCTCAAGACATTTGTTGGGAAAGGGTGATGAGTTCCCAACTAAATTCAAACTCACCTTGATTACATAGGTATTTTAATAATAAAATAAAGGAGAAATGTTCACAGCTAAGATTCCAATATCCCCAATATAAATAATTTAATTTGAAAAAACCTTATAAACTGGCCAGTTTGATTTGAATTCAGTAATAGGATATTTAAGTTTTTTAGAAACTGTTGCAGTCATTCACTGATTCAGCTCTAATACCTTGCACTTATCCATTCTCAGTTAAAATATTGAATAGCTTTTTGGGTAGGAACGAAAAAAAATCTTGTAAATAAATTAGGAAACTCACAAAACCATGTCATCCGTATTATATTGAACTAAAAAAATCGTGGGAAAGTGCTTATCCTTTTTATAACCAGTTCGATCTATTTAATATTCAACGTTATTACGTTTTGAAAGTGTAAGAAGTAACATTTAAAGAGTTTTAATTTATCTGAAGATAACAAGTCTGTTTACAAAAATGCTTTTTCGCATAGTGAACCTACAATATTTTAATGAACTTCCAAGTGACAACGAAGACTGTGAAAATGTTAAGTTTTTTCGAATAAATTAAAATATGTCTTTTACCATTATCTGATGTTTACCTTTTTAAATATACATCAGTTTATTAAACTACACTGATTATAATATTTCTGTTGATTAAAATATTTTGTACTGGTTAAATTGTAAGTTATAATTCAGCATTGATATAAACATGTATTCAAATATGTTTACAAGAAGCTGCAGGGAACTGCAGTAATTGTGGTGATATAATATGTTATTATAAAAAGAAGAAATCAATTATTATATAATTAATTGTTTTATATGCTAATGAAGTATTATCAAACATTACTCAGTATTACCTTTCCATTTTTTAACAATGCTATGAATTAATGCATGATTGTATAAGGTTGAATTTAATTCTCTCTAATATACCCAATCATTTTTTATACTAACACAATAGAAAATATTTGTAATTAACTAATTAATTAAAATATTTCTTTGAACAAATTAGCAAGAATTTATAAGAAACTACTAAACAGTTTTACGGGGTTATTTATAGAATATAAAGAATAAAAAACTATGTTATAAAAAAATAATAACATTTTTTCAACTTATGCTTTTATTCTACATTTTATAAAATACCATTCATTACTAAAGTTTATTAAATATGTATTTTATATATATATTAATTATTAAATATTTGTGTTTATTCAATCTTACTCTGTATAATATAAAAAATAATATAATATAATAAAGTGTGAAAATTAAGCCCATTTAAATAAATAAGTACTTAGATAGTATTACGAAAATTCGTTCTATGAAATATATGACACATTTCATACACAGAATGACAATGCATTATCCCAGAATAAATTCAATAGTTACCTACCTATATCAACTCTCTGAACTGAACAAAACCATTTTGTTCTGAGAGCAAATATTGATTTTTAGATTAATTTCAGACCCCTTCTAAAGTATAAATTTACTAACATTACTCGTAAAATGAGTAATGTTCCGTTTTTCTTAATTGGTTTTTCATATTAAATGTCTTTTTCTTGCAATAACTTTTTGTATATTCTTATTTGTAAACGAGTAGAAAATGTTAGTATAAATAAAAAAGCGTGTTTATCTTATCATAAATTGATCTATTATTTTATCCTCAAACTTAACCTTTTAGTGGTTTTTAAAATAGAGATAGTAAATATATTTGGGCAAGGTAGTGGACGAGTGGTCTAAGGCGTCAGGACATAAGGAATTTGAGTTAGGGAAAGGGTTAAGTGTTTCCGCAGTGCGTGCTTCCACAGCACATATTCTCAGACTTAGGGGTGTCTGTCCAGCCAACCAAATAATTGGGGGGTAACTGCGGTAGGGACCTCTGTCATTGTCACCTACCACAATACCGGTGCCATCCGCATTGTTCAGATAGCATGGAAACTTTGGGATTCACAAAAATTCAACTGAGGCTTGCAATCGAATGGCTAAGACGGAACTTGACCTACTGTCAATTCTTGGATTCTGCTATAAAGTTGGTTTTAATTTGGGATAGAAAATATTATTTCAAAACTAAGTACAATTTAAATAGTTATTCTAAGATAAATTTGCTATTTCAAAATTATGTTTCTTGCCAAAGTTCTCTTTCTTCAAAGGCAGTTCTCCTTAGTTTTGTATTAATATTACATAATACTGAAAATGTACCACTTCAATCCTTCGATTAACGGACTAAGAATTAAATAATCAGTGTATTTTTAACCGCATATATATTAATAGTACGATTTGAATGTACTAACAAACCACACTTGTAATGTGATGAATATAGTAGCCTTTCTGCCTTATCAAACTAAATATATTCTTTACATGATGATACTTTATTTAATATAGTATCATCAGAATAATATGATTACTATGTTTAACTGAAAGTTTTTATTTTTAAATACCACCATACGTGTATGGGTGGGCGGGTGGGTTAATACCATAGTACGTGTATGGGTGGGCGGGTGGGTTAATACCATAGTACGTGTATGGGTGGGCGGTTGGGTCAATACCACCGTACGTGTATGGGTGGGCGGGTTGGTTAGTGCCATTTAAGTGTATGGGTGGGCGGATGGGTTAATAAATTGTTCTTGTATGGGTGGGTGGGTGGACAAATGCCACGAGACGTATATTACTGCCACGCTATAAAACACTGCATATTGCTATAACAGTAACACTGTACGTTTACAGGTGGGTTGGTAATTGCGATGTTTTATAATACTTAGGCTTCTATATTTTCTAAAAATAACAAAAAGATCTACATTCAAAACTTTCATTTAAATTTTTAAAAACTTAGGTGTTGTTATACTTGGAGTAAAATAAATATATGTATCATTATAAAACTTAACACTCGAGTATTCATTTATTTTATCTATTTGTTCGTAAAACGTGATCGTCAAGATACGGGCAAATATGGGTATTTTAATGGTAACGATAAGTGTATATAAGCCAATGCAGTCATTGTTACAAACTAAGCTGGATTATTCGTCAGAAAGTGTCCAGCTTAGTTTATTTAAAAATGAAAAAAGAACGTTTGATGGCTATAGGCCGAACACTTTCTACATTTGTTATTACTCTGATTAGAACTCAACCGTGAAATTGAGATGTACAGAGTATAACAACAACAACAAAAATTAAGGTTTGCTAAATACATTTACAGAACAGAATATGGACATGAATTTGATGGATGCGTTCAATACTATTTCGTCGCCAACTAATAATAACTTAATAATGCCAATAATGCGTGCAATACCATTTAATGGACATACTCGTACATTTAATTATTGTATAAATAATACGTCTCTAAATGCGTAGGAATTTCTTGTGAATTGTAAACCCAATAAAAACCGAACAACCTTTAATCCGGAGGCAAACAGTGTCAGCTAAATAAGCTGTAAACGCTGTTGTTGGTGTCTGTTTAATCCTTAACAGTCAAGCCAATCCTCCGCTGCGAATCGGTTTGGCAACCCTTTTGTTTTTATACATCTGTTGTGGCCTTGTAAATTACGAGTATTAGTTAAGTGACGCATTGTCATTTATGAACAATTTCGTTTTACATTCATTTACAATTGTAAAAATTACATGTATAAGAATATCGAAAATGAGATATGTAAATTCTACTTGTAATTTAGCGTTATAAATTTAGTTTATTTATTTATTTATCTTTCTGTTACATTCAGTGGCAAGTTTAAATTGGGCTAACAATTTATTCAAACCTTGGTTCATGGACTCCAAGTCAAAATGTATCTATGCTACTTAAAAGGCCAGTGAAATAGTAAACTTACATGTAGTAAGTAAGGCAGAAATTTAATCGAATATCACCTGTAAAAATATGGCTCATTGTACTTAAATTAGAGGTATTATATTAATTAAAATACTCAATAACAATATGTTTAAAGAAAAATTCAGACTAACAAGATAAAAAAACATAGAGAATTGAACTATAGTACTTTTAAGAAAATGATTGTGTTGTAATCCTGCAAGAATTTATCTTTAGCAAGTTAGTTTCCTTATTTTATGTTTTTTTAAAAAAATAGTTAAGTTATCATACATTATTGGAACATTTTATAAGTAAGAAAGCCTGAGTGGTATAGGTGTAAAAAGTACAATAGAGTAAATGTAATATTTATTCAATTTAAGTGTGTAATAAATTATTGGTAATTGTAATATTTTTAATTTCTTTTTACAATAACAAGTTTTCACATTCTATCTATGCCAATTTTGCTTGCGATTTCTACATGTATATGTTGTATGCTATCTGAGTAAGAAAACTTGTGTGTAATATTTGTTTACTTTATGTCGAACGTGTGTTAGTAATTAGGTTGGCTAACTTTTATATTTTAATAGGCCAATAATTCATTCCTGTTTAGTTTGTTATAAAACTAATCTTGTTTTTTTACAAATAATTATCTGTATACAGTATATAAAAATCAAACTTCCACATGTTTGTGTATTTACAAAACTCGAAAAATATTATATGGATTCATATTTTTACTCAACATCGACTCTATATAGAAGGGTTTTATTGATAAACTTAGTTCCTAAAACTGTAAACAAGAACGATATTTCAAGCATTTACCTATCTACCTAAATTTCACAAATGAAAATAAATATTGGTGCTGAAACAGTCCCACCGTAAACAGCTGATTTGTATGTATACCTAAATTATATCCTGTAAGTTTAATACTGTATAATTATTTGTTTATTGATAAAAACAACTATAAGATACTAAATTTAAGATCAAATCAAGCAAATAGTCAACTAGTAGTTTTCAATGAACTAAAGTAAATGAATCTCTAATAGTCAATATCTGATTAAGCTACGTCAAAGCGTATCCATCTATAGTTAGTTTTAAATAAAAATATTTTCAGTTTTTAAGTTCTTATATAAGCATTGACATATATGTTATATTATAATATAAAGACTGTATTTTTTGCATTAACTTTCTATTTATACTCTTATTTTTCTAGTTAATCATAAAATAAATAAATTAAAATGTATGTTTTAACGCAATATAATGTATCTAAATAAATTTACACTAGACATGTTGTTTTAGCGAAGGTGAATAAGATAAGTGATAAATGTTATTTACGGTGAAATATGTACATAATATATCAGCATGGAAGCCCTAACAAAGTGCTAAGCTCATTTACAAGTTAGACGGGTTGTCAGGTTTATTGAAAAGTTAAAGTAGAGTTGATTCTATTATTATTTTCATATGAGACGCTGAATTGACTTTGTGCGTATTTTAAGACGGTTATGAATTATTAAATGACTGTAAAAGACCCGTGTAGTCTGGTTACTAACTTAGTTTTACTTGTGCTGAGAAAGGGCAAGTTTTAATAGCCCAGTAGTAAAGGGAACTACAGCTTTATGTGGGATCAGAACCACATCGTGTTGGTCTGATTTTAGCTTAATGACAAGCCTGTTAGTCAGTTCCCTCATCTGCATAACAGCCGGAGACTTGTCTAGCTGTGTCCACGCTAATAGCAACCATTGAGTGGACGTCGTGTCGGTCCAAGAACACTCCTCCAAGAAGCTGAGTTACGTTAACAGTGCCGATAAAATACAGATTAGAGTATATAACAAACTTACATTAAGTGTATTTATGAAATGTGGATGTTAGAGAGTAAAGGTATTTCCTCCACCAGTTTGAGTAAGCAATGTAAACTCCTGATGTATGCCACTTTTAACATGACACACGATGTTTTGGCGCTTTATCGCAGATGACATTTACCTGTGATGAATTGTTCCACAAGATCGTACGTTACTCCTTTTCAGTTTCCATCTCGATTTGTAGAAATATTTTCTATACTCTTTCCACAGTTTACATTACACATAAGTTATTTCCTGGATGTATTAATGATGAAGACAACCTTTAATTTCGTTATGAATTCGCAACTAAAATTATACTAGAAAATCTAATTTTAAAATGAAATACCACAATTAATTCTTGAATTCATGTTTTAAATAAATAATTAATAAAAAAACGCACTGGAAAATAAAAATAATAATCGGTAACTCCCCTTAAGTTGTAGTAAAGTTTACACGGAGTTAATATAGCTAAATGTATTCTTAATTTTGTTATGTATTTTTTAATTAAAACTAGTAAAATTCACGTAAATTTTATTTACCAGGTCTATTGCCAGCATCATCAGGCAAAGTAAAACTTCTGTTTTGAATTAAAACAAGAAATTAATCGGTTTTAAAATCATTGTTCATGAATGAAAAATTAATTTAGTTAGAAATATGTTTTTCCCAGGCTTTTTAATATTTAATGATGAAACAAATTTTAAATTTTTAATGTTTTTTCTTAAGTTATGATTTATTAATAAACAACAAGTATGTTGTCAAAAAAGGAACTTTATCTACACTAACAACGTTTTGAAGATCTTCATACGTCTTTCTTATTTGTAGAGAGTTATTTCTATATTCAATTTACTTTAGTAAGTTCGAATTACTGTTCAGCTTTAAAGTGTATTTACAACATTTTTTTAATTCTTAGTAATTTTTAGTAAAATAATAAAAATAACTATATGTTATTCCATTGTTAAAAAGAAATAGAATCATGATGAACACATTTTAAACATCTTCAATTTTTTTTAAAGCTAATATATCAATAACAGAAAAGGTTTTGAAACCTTAATTGCTCTTAATTATACTCTATGTTGTATAAAAAAAAATACGTTTGCATAACTGAGCTGTTTTAAATACTCTGCCTATTATGAAAGCTATGAAATTGTAACGCAGCAAAAATTTAGGGAAATACGAAAGCAATTATTAATTTTTATGGCATGACAATTAAGCGTGCATAGTTATTTTGATACTGATCAGAAATCCTTTAAGAATGTAACGTAAGAATAAATTGTTAAGCATTAAAAGTTTGTAAGGTTATATTTCACTAAATTATTATTTCTATAGTATGTTTAATATCTAAATTAAGTACTTAAAGATTGATTGTCAAACATTTTACTATGAACAAAAATTATAAAAGTAATGTCAATAGAAATATACTTAGGATGGCATATGTATATCAAAATGTATCAGCGCTGAAACCCAAAAAAAGACCTTATCTCGTTTACAAGTTAGACGGTATGTCAGGTTCCTGATAAGTCAAACCAGATTGAAAGTCTTGCGTAATATATGATATAGACCAAGTTGCTCTGCAGAATTCTCAGAACTAATTCAATAATCTTTAAATTTCTTCAGTGATACTTTATCTCATTGGTCGTCTCGTTAGCATTTTAGTTTCCCTCATTTGGTTGACATGTGAGTTTTGAGGACTAATTTTAGAATACTTACAAGTATAATCTGTATTAAAGTTCAGACAGCAATGTAAATGTATTTGAGGGATTTTAGTTCAAATTATTGTTCGTATATAAATTTAATTACAATTTTTGTAAAATTGAAATACCTTAAGTTTGCTTGAATACGTTTTTATTCTGAGTTAGTTATTAATTATAAATGAAAACCAACAAGATGATCCTAATATTTTACTTTTAATTTTACAAAACTATATTTATGTCTGATATTGCACAGTAACCACATATACTTGTTATAATATTATTGAAATAATTTTATTCATTTTCAGAACAACTATAACCAGTTTGTTATAATCACTACTATATAAATTCAGAAAACAATAACTACAAAATATAAATAAAAACTTATGCTACCTACCTACAATGACATTAGTTGGGTGGTTGTTAAGACACGTCTACACTAAATCTAAGTAAATATAAAAAATGTCCTAGGAGTTTATTTATTAAACAATTATATTAATACAAATTTTAATTCAGTGCAGGATATTTGGATTTTTCTTTCACTTACTAATGTCAGAGCTCACCAGTACTCATTATTATAGTTTTATTGCATTTTTATGAGCTAACGTAGCCCTTGTAACTCATCAAGGTTGCATTTTACACTTTTTTCTAAATCAAGTACAGGTATTTAAAATTCTCAATTAAATTCTAGTTAGAATATAACTGGGAATGTAAATTACTTACACAGCTGAGTTTTCACAACACAGTTAGTGAATAGACAATAGCTTAGTGCATAGAAATAGGTCAATTCATTGTCTAAATGTCTACAATTACTTTTAAGTGATGTTTTGTTTCCAGGTGAAGTTAGGCTAGTGGCCATCCCAAATAATTAACCTGGGGGCCAACAACAGAGTCTGCTATACTTCCTAATACATGACTAACAGTATGGTCAATTATTAGGAAAAGCCCCCATAAAATATAAGCATTGCTTTCGTTAGAAAAATGCAGCTATTTTTCTTATTTGACCTTCATGGAAAACTAGGCCAAAGAACTGTATGTATATATTATATAGGTCACAATTTGAGGTTGTGAAGTGATTCAGAATAAAGCTCATATTTTTGCCGTTTAATACCGAAATTTTGCTTATATTTAAAAAATAAATTAACCCTTAATATAACTTAAAATTAAACTGAAAAAAGTACTTACAAAACTGTTCTTAGGTATTGAGATTTTTCATGATAAATTGGTTTAATTGAAATTTTATTTCTTATTTTAAAAATATGATTCCACACTAACTATTCAAAGAATTACCATACGTTTAAACGGTGTTGTATCATGATTAGTTATAGTAGTTTTAGTAAAATATCTACATGTATCTTAATTTTCTGCTGTATATGCTTGATGGAATTGTTTTGGTTGTAAATTAAAAGTCATTTTTTAAAATAAATTCCACAAATTTTAATTTATATAAGAGCGCTTTCACCGGTTAAGGCATCTTCAGTTGTAATACATTATATACAGAAAACATATGTGAATAAAAATAACAAAAAAATCACATGTAAAACATTAAATACTAGTTAAATTAAATTTAAGTGGCTAAGTTTGATAAGAATTATTATGAATTAAAATATGGCTAAGAGTTTTCAATTTTCGATGATATTTCTTCTTTAATTAAAGGTAAAAATATATTACTAAAATTTAGAGACGGTTGGGAAATACATTCATCTTTCAAAACTGCCATACATGCACTTTTAATTTGGTTTCTCTTGGTCCATAAAGGTTCTTTTAAAATTATACTTGTAGAATTAAAATTGATATCATGTTTTTCATTAATAGCATGTTCAACTAATTTTGATTTTTCTGTATTTTCTTTTTTATAATTGTAAATGTGCTCGTTTATTCTTTTTGAAACCAATTTCAAAAAGAATAAACGAGCACATTTACAATTATAAAAAAGAAAATACAGAAAAATCAAAATTAGTTAAACATGCTATTAATGAAAAACATGATATCAATTTTAATTCTACAAGTATAATTTTAAAAGAACCTTTATGGACCAAGAGAAACCAAATTAAAAGTGCATGTATGGCAGTTTTGAAAGATGAATGTATTTCCCAACCGTCTCTAAATTTTAGTAATATATTTTTACCTTTAATTAAAGAAGAAATATCATCGAAAATTGAAAACTCTTAGCCATATTTTAATTCATAATAATTCTTATCAAACTTAGCCACTTAAATTTAATTTAACTAGTATTTAATGTTTTACATGTGATTTTTTTGTTATTTTTATTCACATATGTTTTCTGTATATAATGTATTACAACTGAAGATGCCTTAACCGGCGAAAGCGCTCTTATATAAATTAAAATTTGTGGAATTTATTTTAAAAAATGACTTTTAATGTATCTTAACGAATAGATTTTCAAGTACTAACAGATATTCAATTTGCAAAATATTGTAAATACTAATGTCAAAAAAGTATCGTTTGAAATATATTAACTAAAATGTTATAAAGATTTTTATATAGTATAAAATCACAATAACATGAGTTATTAATAAATTATCGACTACTATTATTTCATTAATTACTTCTAAGATTATATTGCTGCTGGTAAAAGAACAGCAGGGGGAGGTCTCATCTCACATGAGTAATTCATTTTTCATTATATATTTCAATTAAGTTAGATACTGGATCATTGTTTAAATTCATTGTATGTTTCCTTAGTTTTGTTTACTTATTGGAAGAGCCTTTCTTTGCAGTGGACTACTAAGGAAATATACTATTGAAATATAAATACCAATAATATTACGAGCTTTAAAATATATTTATAGTCCCTTTTAATCATAGTGTAATTACACAAAGGTGATAAGTTCTAGGATAAGTCCTCTCAGTACTGACAAGGCGTCCAGCAATGGTTGCCATGTAAATAGACACCTCTAAAGAAGTTGGAGAGCCCGTGTTGGGTGGTAGTAGGGGTCCGGATGTCATTTGAGAAAGATAAGCGGGTTTGTAAATTAGCTGAAAATATGATCAATATTACGTGGTTTGGACTCCACGTAAAGTTGAAGGTTCCTTAGTGGTCTTGAATGTTATACTATTAATAAATTATCTTTCAAAGTAACAGTTGACCTTAGTTATTAATATAACTGCACAAGTAATACTCATTCATACTAAACTCAAATAATCATTCATAATTGCCATAAAATTCGTACCAGTTTACTTCGTGTCTAAACAATAATCTGAAAAATAACAATTAACGTTAAAATAATATTGATTAACGTAAATATTAAGTCGTTGTGATATACTTGAATTAGTGGGTGAGGTATACAGTAGTTAAAGCAACTTTGAATATGTGTATTTTACACAGTATCACTGTCATTCACATAAAAGTGACAGATTGGAAAGGTCGCTCTTTCTTTGTTCAGCGTTATTAAATACGTTCAAAAACGTTGAAATATCTCCTATATTGTTGACATTTTGAAATAACTGCTTTTCTTCTGTAAAAACTTAATTTGAATATACAGAATTTATAAGAAATAACTTAACATAAAACATTAAAGTTGTTAAATACAGTACAGCAATTCTTCAATTTGTACTTTTTGTTTGCAATGTTTATATTCATGCCCCGAACACTTGAAAACGTTAAGATATTAATAATGTCCCAAATAATAATAAATAGGCCAAAAAATATGTTGGAATATATGATTGAATGTATTTATATAAGTTATATTTATCTATCTATAAGCCAAATACCACTGACAGACAGACTATGATTTCTCAAAATACACTATGCTTAAATAAGTGAAACGTGACACAATTATTCTTCATGTTTCTTAGAAGACATAAAAATAGATTTTCAAAAAATTTTTGTAGTCCTAAAAAGGCAGCCCTTATAGTGTACAAGTTTTTAAGAGACAAAAACTATGGTTTTTAGCCTGTAGCTACTAAACAAATTATCCAATTGCAAAATTGCAATGGTTTCCAGTAGCAGATTTATAATAATCTCTTCTTTATTCATATGACTTTTTGATGTCTCTCTCTCTCACATAATTTCCACGTGTGACTTAACACAGCTTCTTTATGGAGTCTGAAATCAATCCTCTTTTCCTTTGTTGACAACAACTATTATATAGTACTTATATAGATATTATATATAGTACTAAACTCTTATATGGATATAATTAAGAATTTATCTTCACGCGCGGAATAGTTTTAATTTTACATATATCTTTTTATGTAGATAATATTTGGAGATCCCAATGCTTTGAGTGTTTATGAAACAAACACAACGTTTCGACAGGTATAACAAACTTCCTCCGTCTTCAGGTGTACATACTTACTTAGCCTATACCTAAAACATTTTTTTCCTTAACCCATACTAAATCAGAAAAGACTAATACAACATGCTTGATACTAAAGATTACTGTTGAAAATCTAAAGTTCTTGAAAAACTATCACACATAAAGTAATTATACAAAATATAACACACAATATAAATTAGAAAAGTATTTTATTCATATTGTGTATTATATTTTGTATAATTATGTTTTGTGTCATAGTTTTTTAAGAACTCTTGACTTCCAACAGTAATCCTTAGTATCAGAAAAAACGTAATACTACATACAGCATTACGTTATTTTCTGATTTAGTGTAGAATAAGAAAAGAAAATGTTTTAGATTCAGGCTAAGTTAGTAAGTACACCTGAACACGGCAGGAGTTTGTTATACCTGTCGAAACGTTGTGTTTGTTTCTTAAAGACTAAAAGCATTGGAAATCTCCAAATATTATCTACATATTATGAACAATACAATGTTAATAAATAACTTCTAAACAACAGTATATTTTTTATTAGGTAGTAAAGGTACTATCAAATATGAAATACTCTAGAAATCATATATAAGTCTTATTACTTGTACCAGACTGGAAGAAGGGAAAGGCAGCGTAGCTTGAGGGAGCGATAAAACCAAGGAATGTTCAATATCTGCCACATGAATGCATTCATATTAACATGAACCTTAGGCTTTGGTTCCTATTTATATACTTAGGTCTGCTTAGTTTGTGATCAAATAAGAGATTAATTAAAATAAATATGAATTGCTACTAAGTTATAAGATCAATTACTATGTAGCCCTTTTTTGTTTAACTGCACTAGCTTTTTAGCTATAGTAATTTTTAAAAACATAATATTTAGTTATATTTTTTGAGTGCAAAAAACACTTTTTTGTCAGTAAAACCACAATGTTTAGTACTGTGGTAATGTAATTTAGTTTTTAAATGGTTTTCCTTTTTGTTTTAATAAAGAAATTGCAATTTAACGATATTTTGGTTTTTCACGTGCATCAACCATCGTCTATATTTCAACCTTCTAAAGCACACGTGGTATAGTTGGTGGCGTACCGTTCACCGGTTTAAATATGAACCATATTCTGGAGATCATATAAGCTTATTACGATTTTTATAATTATTTTTTTCAAACTATGATTATTATACCATTGATAAATATTTTGCTACAGCTTTTATATTTTAAATAAAATAGTAGTGTTCTTTTTAAAGACTTTTATGTGGTTACTACCGCTACATGTTTGGATACACTGCAACAAAAATGAATTACTATAAAGGGTTAAAAATATAGCTTTTATTATTAAAATTTTTTTCTGAATTTTTAGAAAATGTATTTTAAAAATTTAAAAATTAAAAAGACGTACAATATTTTTTGAGCTTACAACAAAAAGTATTACAATAAAATAGTTACATTTTAAATCTTTTTGAAAAAGGAAACGTTGAGGGGATATTTCTTTCTATTACGAATAGCATTTAGAGAAATAATTTTTAGTGGGTCTCTATGATCAAAAGATGACTTCCTCCCAGAAAATCTGCAAAGTTTTCGTGACGAGTCAGTACATCGTTTTTGGAATATATATATATATATATATATATATATATATATATATATATATATATATATATATGTCATGATATTCCAATCGATCGAAATATATTAACCAAAATCAACCTAATATATTTCTTTTCTACTTTAAATAATAATATAAAAATGCAGTAATTTTAACGTAAAAACTATGCGTTCACGTATAGGGAGCATTTAATCTCTTAAGGCCTTAAATTAACGTTGTTATGTTGTGTTGTAAGCCATGGAATTATTCTCCTCCGTACAGTACATAACAAAGTTCAGTAATGGCAAAGTGAACATCTAAGATTCAAGTCACTAAGCTGTTATAATCAGTTATGTTACAACAATAAGCAGATTATTAGTTACAACAACAAGCTTAACATTGTAGTAATTATTACTCTGTATATACAAAAAGTTTTGGAGTTGGCCGAGGTTTGATTTTAATATATGATTGTTTCGTTTAGTAATATTACACTCTGTACGGAATGACAAATAGTAACTCACTTGTTTCAAAACTCTAATATTAAAAAAAGTGTAGTCTTTGGTAAAAAGTAATTTTTTATAATGTTACTTACGATAAATTTAGTACGTAATGTGTTAAGTACTTCTGTACCATGGAATGTGGTTCGGAGACATTTTAAATATCTTCAATTTAGACTAGGAGTAATTTATGTCATATTTGGTAATTTGGGAATAGTTTGTTTGTGAAGTAAATGACGCCTCAAACGAGTTTATCTTTAAAATTCCTGTTTTATTAAGATATTATGAAGTACATAAGTATAATTTGTTAAATATAGTGTTAAATTTTATGCTATAAATATTGATTATCATCACAGTACCACTATACGTGTTTAAGTGGGTGGGTGGACCAGTGGATAAGTGTATGGGTATGGGATCAGTGGATTAGTGTATGGGTTAGTGGGCGGGTGGACAGTGGATAAGTGTATGGGTTAGTGGGCGGGTGGAACAGTGAATAAGTGTATGTGTTAGTGGGCGGGTGGACCAGTGGATAAGTGTATGGGTTAGTGAGCGGGTGGAACAGTAAATAAGTGTATGGGTTAGTGGGTGGGTGGAACAGTGAATAAGTGTATGTGTTAGTGGGCGGGTGGACCAGTGGATAAGTGTATGGGTTAGTGAGCGGGTGGAACAGTGAATAAGTGTATGGGTTAGTGGGCGGGTGGAACAGTGAATAAAGTGTATGGGTTAGTGGGCGGGTGGAACAGTGAATAAGTGTATGGGTTAGTGGGCGGGTGGAACAGTAAATAAGTGTATGGGTTAGTGGGTGGGTGGAACAGTGAATAAGTGTATGTGTTAGTGGGCGGGTGGAACAGTAAATAAGTGTATGGGTTAGTGGGCGGGTGGAACAGTGAATAAGTGTATGTGTTAGTGGGCGGGTGGACCAGTGGATAAGTGTATGGGTTAGTGAGCGGGTGGAACAGTGAATAAGTGTATGGGTTAGTGGGCGGGTGGAACAGTGAATAAAGTGTATGGGTTAGTGGGAGGGTGGAACGGTGGATAAGTGTATGGGTTAGTGGGTGGGTAAGTAGATATGTAATGACATCCTACAATATTCCAGTTATTTTAAAAGTCACCTACAGAAAACAGCTGCTAAAATGATATCCAGAACTAACATTTTGCAACAACTTGGTAATTGCTCGTACAGAGCTAACACATGGATTCTGGGTACTACAGCGTTGTCTCTGGTATATTCCAATGGTAAATATTGTGCTGCCATTTGGCTTAACAGTACACATACGTGAGAGCTTGATATACAACTAAATGGGGTGATGAGGATTCCCTAAACAGAAGCAGACCCCCTTATTTAAACCCCTCTACCATGGCCTCCAACGACGTGCAACATTGCTCGCACAGATATAAGACACAAAGAGGCACTTCTCAGAGAGTCAAAAATATCGTATGTAATATGTATCTCTCCATGTTGCAATATATCTCTTAACGTGCAGGGTACTTCAACGTAGAAGACCACTTATTCGTAGAGCTTCCCTGTTAATTTCAAACGACTTTTCACCCAAAACCTACTAGACACTAACTTTGGTTATGTTTTCCCCTCAAAACGTGTCTCTGGTATGATACCTTATAGCCATCCTCCTTAAGACTGGACTGTGCTAAGATCCCCAAGGACATTTAATTGGGTAATAATAAATAATCATATATATATATATATATATATATATATATATATATATATATATATATATATATATATATAAAGAACAACACTTAGCAATCTTTTGTGTTTTTAATATTCAAAATCGATTTCTGTCTCGAAAACGATGTTTATATTCAGTTAAACAGAATAAAATAAGGTTATAAAAATATTTAACTTTAGATTAATTAATTCAACAGCTGATACTATTAAAATTTAAATAAAAATGTAGATGGAAAAGTTGTAGATCTTGTTAAATTTTATAATTTTGCATCTACATGATATGATTAAAATATAATATTTGATTGACATTTTATTTGGTCGTTGAGTAGTAGTGATGGGTTTTCTTTTGTGTTTTTTTTATATGTAAAATTTTTCAACAGCATCTAGTGTTTTACTTTTAGGTGGAAAATAGATAATATCTAAATTTTCTTCAATTGATGAAATATTATGGTTTTCTTGAATGAAATGTTCTGCGAATGTTGATAAATTTTGATATTTGTTTTTTGGTATATGTTCCTTGAATCTTTTATTAAAACTTCTTCCTGTTTGGCCAATGTAATATTTAGAACAAGTTGAACATTAATTTTATTTATTCCAGAATTATTGTATTTGTTTTCATTATTTTTAGTAGAGTAGTTATGTTGTAGTATATTTTTGATGCTGTTCTTTGTTCTATATACAATTTTATATCCTTGTTTGGAGAATATGTTATGTAAATATTTGTTAATATCTCAATGATAGGTCATTTGAATGAATTTTGTTTTTTTTTTAGTTTCAGAATTAAGAGTTTTTTGTTTATTAATTAATTTACTTATTAAATTAATTATATTAATAATCATTAAATAATAATATTAAATAATGTTCTGTGGAGTCTAAGCTCAAACTACGGATCACATAGTTGAATAAGTGTCTATTGAGTTCTTTTTGAGGAGGGGGAGAGGTTAGTTAATCTTCATTTAATCAGAGAAGCAGGTGTAGAACGGATACGAAACCTGGACTTCTCTCTGATACGGAAGATCGACATTTCAACATTAAGATACAAGTACTTCGTACTTTAGATTGTATTTTATTCAAATATTGTTTATGGTGTTTTAACTCATTATTTATTAGTTAGATGGCTGGATTTGAAATCAATTTGATTTCTATATATATTCATCGAATTTGTTTACGTATTACTGCATATATATTACTACAATAACCAACTTATATATTTTAAAAATACACCCTGCTGTCCTTTGGCAATGATTACCTGTGTACCAGGTTCAGCAACATAAACCACTAAAAAAGTAAAGGAGTCTTCATTTTTTGGTTCACATGGGAGTTTAGTGTTCAGTTTGCATCAATTACTTATACTTATAAAAAGAATTTAGAATTTAAATTTTTTCCGTATTAATGTCAAACTTTATTTATAAAACTATTGTAAATAACTAATTTTGCATAAAATAACCTAGTTATTTTAAATATTAAAATATGTCGTTAAATATATGTAAGTAAATGTACATACACGCTTAAACTTATTTCTACAATATAATTAGTAATAAAAAATAGATAATTGAACGGAAATACAAAGAGTTTGTATATTTTAAACATATAGGTATTTTATATTAACCCTCTAAAGCACTGTAAACAGAAAGTTAGTTTATACGATATATTGTGCAAGACTTGTGATCTTGTTAACTTGTCAAGTCACGTAGAAGTCAGTCAAAGTGTACACAAGACAGGCACTTTGTTGGGGTGTTGCCTCTTGAAATAGCTCATGTCTAATGCCTTATTAACGTCAACCATTCTTATTACATCTTTTTATCTTTCTATTCACCACAAGACCTATCAGTATTATATGTCTATGAATAGTTTTTTAATTAGAAATCGATTCCCATAATATTTGTGCATTTTGTACTTGTTTTGTAATATATTTTTGCATGTTGTGCTTATATTGTAATGCATTTGCGTTATGTGACAATCTCTTGTATTGTATATATTTATTTATACTAAACTATTTATTTTGTTGTAATATAGTATGTTTGCGCCTTTATAGTAATATTCTGCAATTACGTATAGCCATAGATTCCTCATATTTGAAAAAAAATAAAATATATACAATTATGTGATAAATGACCCATAAAACTTATGCTTTTATAAATTATAAGAAGATTTTTTCCCTAGTTGTTTATTGCTGTCATTTGTAGTTATTTATTTTATATTTTATTATGTATGTATATATTTTAAAATAATTTTTTAACAAACCGTCTTTAAATACTAATATGCGTTACATTTTCAATACTAAGGAATGATACTGGTAATACATTTTACCAATAACACCATACATATGTAAAAAAAAATAAATAGTTGTAATAATATTATGATACAAGTTTAATTTTACTAAAAAATTAATTGTTTTCTAGTTTTTTCTCAACATTTCAGTATTTTGAACAGTTCTATTTATATTTTTTACATTACTTATGCATGTGAAAAATAAAGTTATTTTTAATTATCTGTATATGAAATATGTACACGGATGTCACTTTAGTTATATTATACTAAACATATTTTATTTTACTAAAATACTCAAAATACGAAACCCTGGTATCTGAAAATAAAAACTATATTTTTTATATTCCATAAATATATAGCTACAAGATCCCACGTTCTACCCCTTCTCTCCTCCTTTCTCTGTCCCTCTCCCACCTTACCACTTATTATTTATGAAATAATAATTGAAAATTCATAATACCAGCGTTTGTGATGTTTAATTTGATAGTGTATTATACCATAATTATTTAATGTGGTGTCATTGTTTAATAGAAAGTTAAATAGCACAGTTTAATAGAATTAAGCACAAATAGCAAAATCTGAAGGATTTATTTCCGGTGGTTATTATTAGTCTTGATTTAATATTAGGCAACATTTACTTGAAGAAGTAAGTACTTCGAAGGGAATTGGTTGTGTGAATAAAACAATGTTGCTCAAAACAACAAAACACATAGCACTATTGTTGATTTTCAACAAGATTCATAATTAAGAAGTGGTTTACATATTGTTATTTAATATATACACTTATACACACCTTTACGTATAGTTCATTATTTATTCCACACAATACAGTTCTCCATCTAAATTTATATAATATAAAAACTCCTCCGATATATAATATAAAACTCTTTACTTATCTCTATTAGTTTAAAAAATAATTGATGACCAATCAAAGTGCAGCAATTTATATTAAATTTAACCTTGTATATTTTAGGGTAATATATTAAATATAAATGAGTTCCATTTATACATTTGTATTCAGTCCATTGACCTTACGTGTGCATACCTAGTTACCAGGAACCCAGCAACTTTTTCTTTTTTCTAGCGCATGCGCGTTAATTTATTGCAGACGATTCTGAGTTACATTTAAATTCACTATTAGTCATCCTGAATCGAGAGAACTAGGTTAAGTCTCATTATTAGGTTAGGTTTATTTTTTACTTGCTATAAAATAACATTTTGGATCCCTGGGACCCAGGTGTGCACAGGATGTAACTTTTTATTGTACTCATAGATTTTGTTCTATTTTCTGTTACTTGTTATTCTTTGTTCTGTTTCTAGTAAAAAGGGAGAATAATATCCCATGATATGCAGATAGGCACGAATAAGATTATTTGCAATGTTCTTTGAAAAGAAATGCTTTTTGCCAATCCGAGACAACCCAGCAATGTACCTAGGGATGGCAATGATATATAGAAAATATCAATAATATTAATATCGATATTTTCTTTCAATAAAATCGGACATATCAATATTTTGGTCCGATATATCATAATATATTATAGTTATGTTACTCTCTGTCCTCAAAATCATCGATTCGAAAAAACACTTATAATTTGCCTTTAATGCTTACTAAACATACATTGAAATAATAAATTAATTTTATTTAGTTTTTTACGTCAGGTTAACGCTCTAAAATGTAGTCTATTGTAAACCAGTGGGTGTAACACGTAAATGAAGTTCTGGGTGAGTTGAAACGCTGACTCTAACATGCCTAATTTGAATGCCTTATTGAATTAATTTGTTTAATTGTAAGTGTTTTAGGAGGCCTAAAGGCATTTTATTAGAATGTGAAGAAAAACATAAGTAACAATGTTATTACATTAATATTTTATAATTAAAATAATAAATAAATGTATATTCTTACTTTGAACTTTTTCACTCGATGTCACAGACGACAACTTGTTTCGTGTAGATAAATGTATTTAATTTTTACATTCCGTAGGTTATTCTAAATGGTGACAGCAATACATGAGTGTATTTTTGGCCATGACATAAGAGTTGGCCATGACATCATTTTAAACAGATAAAACATTTACCTTTATTTCTTGACAAAACTCCAATACAGCGATAAAACAGTCAGTAGCAGCATTTGCACTTTTATAATTATTTTACTAAATATCCTCTCATCATAAAAACACCACAGTACAATGAATAATAAAGAAATGTATCTGTTACCTCATTAGATTCATATGTAACGTCTAAAATGTATTGTAGTTTCGTAAATACATTTGTCAATACTCAAGTGAGTCGCGAGGCGCCTGCAAAGTACATGATACTTCTAGTTGCTACAAAATAACATCTTAGAGGCTGCGGCCGGGGAGGGGGAAGGCCGCGGCCTTGATTGGAATGCGGAAATCTCGTCACTAGGTTATCACATAGATGGTATCAGTCGTTTAAATGGCATAAAGGGATTTAAATGCCTGTGGCTTTCTCCACTCAGCTTTAAATATTGTACTGTAAACGCTCTGAATGGTATTACTTGAGGACTTTACCGCTACTCAAATTTATCATTGTTAGTGATGGCAACGATATATCGATAATTATGTTTCGATGTATCAAAATATCAGTATCGGTATTTTGTATAATATTGGCCTTATACAGGGTGTCCCGTAAGTAACCAGCCAAAATTCTGGAGGTCATTACTTGGATTAAAACAAACAAAAATGTCATGTGTACAAACCGTCCATCTTGCTCCATTACCCGGCTATCTGTCTGTATGTGTTTTTTACTAAAAGCTTAATATCTTTAAAGTTATTTAAGATAAAACCATGAACATTCGTATGAATGTTGAACATTATACTGTTCATGTACTACTTAAATTTCATTTGCTTACAGTAACTCTTTTCAAAATGGCGGCCATTTAAAATCTTTAAAGCCAAATATCTTAATAACCTTAAATTTTACTAAAAACATGTATATTACAAAAAATTTTAAGAATTTATTTCTAAAAATAACTGTATAAAAAGTTTAAATATTGAACAACGATTAACTGAGATATTACAATTTTTATCAAATATAAGTACGCTTGATATTAATAAAATTTGAAACTTTAGTAAAGTGATATTTATTTACTAAAAACTAAATACAGTGGGAGTAGGTTAGAAGTGACGTTTATTACAACACAAAAACAACAGTAAAGAAAAACAAAAGAAAAAATACTAGTGATCCTACAACATTTGCTCAAAGTGTCATGTAGTAAAGTGATTTATTTACTAAAAATTAGATTAGTGTTAAATAGATGTTTACAGCTGATTTGGAAATTGAAAATTCATACAATAAATGATTATCAGCTGACTGTAATATTGACAGTTCGTTGTCAGAAAACACCTATTTTATTTGTTATTGATTGGAGTTCATTACTAAACAAAATCAGTGATGTTAAGGGGTTTTTGAGATGGTTTTTGTGGTTTTTGCCATGTCTTCTGATTTAAACCTCCTGGACTTCTTTCTATGAGGTTACCTTAAATCTTTAGTATACCAAACACCTGTTGGAAGTATTGAAATGTTAAGGGAAAAATAGTGGATGGCTGTAATACGATTAGACAGAAACCGGGTGTATTGGAACGAATGAGAAGTTCTATGAGAAATCGACTAGAACGATGCATAAACATGGATGGTGGGCACTTTGAGCACATGTTGTAGGATAACTAGTATTTTTTTCTTTTGTTTTTCTTTACTGTTGTTTTCGTGTTTTAATAAACGTCACTTCTAACCTGCTCCCACTGTATTTAGTTTGTAGTAAATAAATGTCACTTTACTAAAGTTTCCAATTTTATTAATATCAAGCGTACTTTGATAAAAATTGTAATATCTCAGTTAATCGTTGTTCAATCTTAAAACTTTTTATACAATCATTTTTAAAAATAAATTTTTAAACTTTTTTGTATCTTACATGTTTTTAGTAAAATTTAAGGTTATTAAGATATTTGGCTTTAAATATTTTAAATGGCCGCCATTTTAAATAGAGTTACTGTAAACAAATGAAATTTAAATAGTACATGAACAGTATAAAGTTCAACATTCATACGAAATTTCATGGTTTTAGTTTAAATAACTTTAGAGATATTAAGTTTTTAGTAAAGAACATATACAGACAGATAGCCGGGTAATGGAGCGAGATAGACGATTTGTACATAAGAAATATTTTGTTTGTTTTGATCCAAGGAATGACCTCCGGAAGTTTGGCTGGTTACTTACAGGACACCCTGTAGTTATTTTCATATTGCGATATAACATATCTCTAAATATTGACTTTGTAATCTCTCCTCAAAATCATCACGATTCGAAAAAAAAATATATTAATTAAACACTTAGCGTACAAAATATGCATAGAAATAATAAAGTAACATAACTTAGTATTTTTACTAAAGTTTACGCACAATAATGTAATTTATTGAATTAATTTGGTTATCTTTTAGTGTTTTTAAGAACCTTAGTGGTATATTTAGATGTGAAAAACGAACATAGCAACGTTATTGCATTATTCTTTCATAATTAACAGAATAATTAAAGGGATAGTTATTCTTATTTTGAATTTGTGTTCACTCGACCCCTAAGAACACAACTTGTTTCGTGTAGATAATGTATTTAATTTTCACATTCAGTAGGCTATTTTAAATAGTGACAGCAAATCATGAGTTATTTTTGGTCATGACAAAATAGTTAGTGCATAATTTTATAAAGATACTGTATATAATTTACAATTTGATATATTGGTTACCCAATATATCAATATTTTTCTTTTGATATTACTGTTAGATCGGAATTTGGTTCGCGATATATTAATAACTCGATATATTGATGTGTTGAAAATATTTGCCATCCCTAAATTCACCTCTTGAGCGATAAAAGCGGAAGCGCTGTTCTCTTGCAGGCAAAAGGATAGAAAAACTCAAAACATTGTATTAAGTGTTCATCGCCCTTTTGTGATGAACACAGAGCAAGTATGTGTGTACCATGTGAGGATTAACTGCAAAATAAGTATATTAAAAGTCATTATCATGACATTTTGAACTATGACTTCTAACTCGTTTTGAAGTTATTATTTTTTTTTTTTTATGATTTTAAACTTCATTTTCTGTAAATTCTGATATTATGATTTAAACATGTTTTAGTAAGAATATATCTGCAATTATAATGTATTAAAAAGTGTTTTAACATGTTTTATAAAAATTATACAGTTGTCATTATACAGTTTTTGACTTATGAGAGTTATTTTAACTATACATTTATAAAAGTTAAAAAATTATTAATAGCAAACATTCTTAGAGTAGATATCATAAACAATAAATTAATGTGATAACATTACAGTTTAAGTATTTTTATATGTTTAAAAAAAGAATGAAAAAATGACCCTGGGACCCTGGTGTGCACAGGATGTAACCCTGGGACTCAGGTGTGTACAGGGTGAAACCCTGGGACTCAGGTGTGCACAGGTTGTATCCCTGGGACCCAGATGTGCACAGGTTGTAGCCCTGGGAGCCAGGTGTACACAGGCTGTAACCTTGGGAGCCAGGTGTGCAGAGGTTGTAACCCTGGGACTCAGGTGTGCACAGGTTGTAACCCTGGGACTCAGGTGTGCACAGGTTGTAACCCTGGGACCCAGTTGTGCACAGGTTGTAACCCTGGGACCCAGGTGTGCACAGGTTGTAACCCTGGGACCCAGGTGTGCACATGCTGTAACCCTGGGACACAGGTGTGCACAGGTTGTAACCCTGGGAGCCAGGTGTACACAGGCTGTAACCCTGGGAGCCAGGTTTGCAGATGTTGTAACCCTGGGACCTAGGTAAGCACAGGATGTAACCCTGGGATCCAGGTGTGCACAGGTTTAACCCTGGGACCCAGGTGTGCACGCGGAGGGGTAAACTTGATACTTAAATCCGATGTAAGAAACTAAAAAATAAAGAGTGTTGATTTTACAGTTTATACTAAAAACACCTCATGTAAAATTCAATTATCTAAAATTATAATTAAATGAATATTTAGCGGCTGGAAAATATTTTTTATAGACTTATAATGCTGTGTATTCCAAAAGAAATCCAATGACGTATCTACAAACAACCAAATAAAATATATGTAAAAAGGAACTATTGATTTGAAAATAACCGTTTTATGGAAATCTGGCATCGAACAAAAATTTTGTTTTTGTATCCATACCGAGAATGTGAGTTGATTTCATCAATTCTAAATTGTTCAAGTGTGACATTTTCTGTGTAGTGTAATGGTTTTGTCACTGTGACCATGTTGAATCACTAGATAACGGTGATGTAAGTTTCTAAGAACCAAACTGAACCATTTTATGTCAGAAATATGTCAAAAGCAAATATGTATGGTTGTGTTTAAAAGGTGGGCGTATACACCCTGAACTCTATCAATTAGTAAACTTATCTATTCATATTAATTATTAATTAATGTTAAATAATCTCTGTTGACCTGAATTTAATCAGTTTAAACTTTTGTTCAGTTTGATATATTTGGAAACAATTGTGTTTTGAAGAGTGATAGTAACGAAAGAAATAACACGATAAATTGATACTTATATCTCTTACATATATTCTGATACTCTCCCGACATATTACGTTTTAGTACTTATGGTAATCCTCTAAAAGCTCATATTCGTTAAGGTTTTTAAACATTATTTTTAGAGGAAAAATTATATAATTAATTAAAATGTAATCAAAAGTAATAACAATTGTATCCATCGTATAAAAGAGTTTCAAGAAATATACGAAATAGTTACTTTTATATTTTTCTTATAAAAAAGAAATTTAAATCAATATTTTCATTCAATACTATGAATATATTTTCAAAATATGTTATTTGGATTTTTTTTAAGTTATACTTTTAAACAACACTCTAATTTCCCTTTTAGTTTCTACTTCACTTCTAATAATAAAAAATAATATATTTTATTTAGATCGTATATTTTGAACTTTATATTATTGACGATTCCTGTGGATACTTTAACACCAACTTGATTCATTACCCTACAAAGCAATGTATTACAGGTACGTAAATAAAAACAATATATGTATATAGGTAAATTATTCAACAACATTTTCATATTTATATTTAATTTATAATAATCTCGCCTGCAATTTTAGATATTTTTGGATACGCTTTTAAATAGTAAGAGCTTAAATAGTTTAGTAAATAATGGCACATGATGAATATTTCAATACTGATTTTGTAACAATTAATTAAAAAAAGCTATGGTACGTGTAGTTTTGATTAAAAATATTAGGCCTATTACAACATAATTCCACAATAAACCTTGAAATATGAATAATTAACCATTAGTTTAGAGCTATAGCGTTGAAACTTTTCGAATATATAAATTAAATTAAGTGAATTTACATATTTCATAGACATAAGTTTTATATGTGTAAATTTCCCACGTCTGAAGTAGTTTGTCTGAGAGGGCGGCCAAGGTTTGGAGGGGGTGGGGGGGAAGCCGGAATGTTTAATATCCTCTAAGGCATTTCGTCTTGAAACGGCCGATGAATGAATGCGACTTTTTATCGAGGTGAATTCTGTAGTCGAGAATAAATCCACTGACTTCACAATATTCTCTTTTACGGTTTCAGTATCACTCAATCTTGGAGAAAATACTAGTCACTTTTAATGGATCATTTAGTTATTGTCAAGCTTTAGTTTAATGAAAAGTCTAGAAAATATTAAGTAAAATTATGATTATTATAATATCATAATAATTTTAAATTATAATGCAACTTAATAATACTGGTACTAATAAATATAGCTTTAAAATGTTTCCTTTCCAAAGAATAGTTGTTATGAAAAAAATAAAATTGTAGGTATATTTTAATCAATAAAAAGTAGGCATTAGTCTTAAAACTATTTATACTACAGTATTATCACTGAACAAACACCCACTTTTTTAAATTTGGGCTTCAGATGTGTTGATAAATAGTGCAACAAGTATGACAGTTAATGCAGTGCATCGCCCTTACGTTAAAATGTAATTTTGTTTTGTATGCTATAAATATTAACACAAATTAAGCCCCTTATAATAATATATAATTTTTATTTGATTTATGAACTACCAACTACCAATCCTAGTGGAATAAATATAAAAAGAACATGTGGGAAACGAATGTAAAAAAATACGAACTTATATTATAACCTCAATTTTCACTTATTAAGGTAAAGTGTTTATAAAACAATCTACGAAATATGCTATAAACTGAAAAATACGGTGTATATATATATATATATATATAATAATGTTATAATAAATTAACTATACTAATTTTGTACTTTACAGGATATATTTTATTACTTTTTTTCAACTAAAGTTAAAATTGGTTCAAAATAACCTAATTTTGTTTATAATAATTTCCGAAGAGATTAAAAATATTATCGTGCATATTTCAAATTGTCTTAGGTAATCTATAACTTTATTTACTATCACTCTCCCTCCTTCCTGTTGAAACTTTGCAGATATTCTCATTATATTTTTACTGCCTTTCATAAAAAATACAGTAATGTTTTTGAGCCCTTCTTGCTCTTATACAAATTATAATACAATAAATATTTATTTCAATAGCATACCGAGTGAAAAAATTCATCTAACGGCAAACAAACTTTATTTTGTATAGTTTAGTTTGCACATGTCCAGACAACTTAATTATTATTTCTCACATTCCTGTTATTTTGAACAGTGAATTTAAATTTTTGAATGTAACACAAGAAATGAAATGTTTGATTAATGGACTGATTTGTATTCTCAAAAACATCTGTTTCATAAGATAATAGTTTGAGATTACTCATTCATACGATGTCGATCTTGAATAATGGTGAATATGAGGGACGAATGAGTGTAAATGAACGAGTTTAGTCATTGTTGCTAACTAAGGTGGACGGTTCCACAGGAAGGCCAAATAGCCAGGACAACTAAGAGACCTACAGATTTACGTCGAGTCCAAACCTCGTAATGTAGTATGTTTTTCAACTATCTTAAATATAAAAAGTCAGCAAGACTTATTTATTAAACATCAAAAGTTCATGTAGTAAAAAATGAAATTATTTTAATATTTAAAATGCATCGTTTACAATTCTAGCAGTGTATGGCATATGTCCGATATATTTCTTTCTATGTTTCCATGATAAGGCTTTTATAATATATGTATATATATATATATATATATATATATATATATATATATATATATATATACAAAACTACTAAATGTATGAAAACAATAAAAAAACACTGACTGTTGGAAAACTGCTGTCTTAAGCTACCTGTTGACATTAGTTTTAAAACTCTATGTTTTGTTACAATCAGACACATCCAATCCAAATGTGAATAAATTGTTTAGACACTCTGTACATTATGTGAAGGTATAATTATAAAACTTACTTTGTTATAGGTCCCATTCATGTCACCTACCTGGAATATATAATTAATTATAAATAAGCCATTTGCTTGCGTAGTAAAACTATACAGGAACTGTTAAAGGAGTTAAGCTTTTTTGTCACTGGTAATAACAAAGTTAGATTGGTAGGAATACTATTGCAGTTTCCTTTACAGAACACTTTAATGACTAGATTAAGAAATTACTAATTATTTTTTTTAACTTGCATAATTACATACTGACTTACACTATAGAAATGTATTATAGTTATAATCGTACTGGAAATATAAAATATTTGTTATTCGATACTTTATGATGGATAAAAGAAGTTATGCATCCTATAACTACGATGTTAATATTTGTATAATTATTTTATTTTTCAAAAAGTTTCTTTACCAATTATTTCAATTGCTTATTTCGTTTAGGCTACTTATCTTGTTGATATATAACGAGTTTGATTTTAGTAATTGTTAAGTTACATTATATTGTTGTATTAGCGATGATATACTGTATTACTTAATAATACACACATTATCGATAATCAATCTTTTTTGTTTACATTACGTTTTTTTAAATTCAATGAAATGTAATTAACATTATCTTTTCTATGGATTGGTTTGAATGTAACAGGCAGATTAGCACAATTAAGGTTGCCAATATTGAAGGATTGCCAAGACAAAGATTCTACCATCAGAGTTCTTATGGGTAACTGACTCATTTTCAATGTCATGCTTCAATTAAGTTGCAATACCATATACCCTATGCCCTATAGAATCAACATGTCTGTATCCGGGAATATTGCCTCTTGCACTACTATTATCTTCCATATTGGTCTCTTGGAGTGCAAGGACATCAACGTTGTTTTCATGAAGTACCCCACTGATGCACTCACTCGTCCCCTTGATTAGCCCTCAGCGTTAAAATGTACTACATTTAAAACAGAACCTATTAATTAAACATTAGTTTGGTCCTCAAAAGGGCCTTTTTTATGTTTTGTAGTAGCTGCCATAGCAGGGAGATAAAAAAACCGTGACAGTCCAGCTACCAGATTTGTTGCTCGTTTAGAACTACCCAGGGTGTAAGTAAAGCTTTAAAGAATTGCTGTGGACGCGAACAAAACCACACCCAAAATAGTCTGTTTAATCTAATTCTTTCCTAGATTTTTTAGGATTCCCCATATTTAGCTTGGTTCGCGGAGTGACTGAAATGATTTTATTTCAGCTCACGGACTCGGTATGTGGCTATGGATAGGAGTCGGGGATTTAGGTCAAATGAGGGCATGCTCGATAACATTTATTATTTAGTTTAAATATTTTTTTTAAAAAAATTAATAAAATTTAAGTATATAATTACTTATTTAAGCATATTATTAAATATTAGTAATATTATGACGATGAAATTTTTATAGTTTTAATTTTATTTTCAATTATAATGCTTAGCGTCACTAACACTCTTCTAGTACCCAATAATAGGGTTAAATGTTAGAGAGAAATTTTTTTCCTATATTCACCTATTATTCACCATTTTGTGTAATAAAACTATTTTTCTTGTTATTGTTTTAATGTTAATATCATACTAGAATGCATTACGATATCTTGGTGTGCTTATAAAATATCAGATAGAGTATATATGGTAATATTGAATATAAATTGAAATATTATGTTTGACATAATTATTTTTGAAAATCGTCACTTTTTTCCTCTATAAAATTAAGTATGAAATATACCCGAAGTAGACACACATAAAGAGAAAATGTTTTCTCAAAATTAGAGAAAATACCTTTACTAAACAATTATTCCTGTTGTCATTGTTAATATGTAATTTCTCATATCTAAAAGAACATTATTTTAATAAGGTTAGGATATCAAACCAGTTATTGAGTATTTTATATAATATTGAACTTGTTAGAAATTAATACTTTTGTAAATTTTCTTAACGGAATTATAAACTGTTAAACCGTTCTGATTATATCTTAAGTTTCACAATGAGGGACCAATTGACGTAGTAGTGAGCAATGAAAAACTTAATTATTTATGTATAAGTAAAGAAGTATTAAACTAAAACGTGTACAAGGCAATTTTCACCATTCAATATATGGGCAAAAAAATAGTTTACGTTATATGTACACTACGTTAAAATTTATGATTTTATCTACATTGCATTTTTGTAGTTTTAATGTTTGTATCAATAGAAATACAGTTGTTATAACTAAATAAATTAAATTAAGGGGATAGATTTACCTTAAAGTATAGACATAATTGTAACATTATTTTTTTGTTTAAATACTAATAATAAAATGTAAACAATCTTTATATTATGGGTGTTACAAGTTTTACTTAAACGACATTTTAGGTCAAATATAAATTAGACACTTATTGAATTTGTACTCTGAAATCACTTTTACAAAGTTATTTCACTATAATATATCATTATTTAAAATAATCTAGCTCATAAATTCTTTTATGCATCTCTGTGCAATACATAAATAAAATGTTACACATTAGATCATATTTACAACAATACTGCATCACCTTTCCAAGGCGAAACTTGCTCGATGTTGTGTTATGATGCATTGTCATGTGCTGGCTATTTCACATGAAATGGTACAATAAATCATCCTGAAATATGGGCCCACGGGGAAATCTACGAGAAATATCGATGTACATTACGCTTTTATTCTCGTCTACAATATGACTTAACAAACCGTTGTAAAAATAAAAGAGTGTTTTTATGTTTTCAAACTATAACCAAAAGTAAGAGAGGTTTTATTTTGCTTTTCTACGTTATAACATGTTTCTATAGTTTATATTCTTGATAGTAATGTTCAAAAAAGCTATTAATTGGCCAATTTGTTAAAAGTATGATTGTAAATAATAATATGGTATATTAAGAAAGTGCTTGGTTAAAAAAAAAATCCCGCATGTGTAATAGAAAGTCAAATATTGTTTTTATTGCAGTTTCATGTAAAAATTTACATTAATAATAATACATGTCAAACAATATTCAATAACTATCACTGTAATTTAATCGCTTGGTATGAACAAATAATGGTAGATTTTGAAAAAAATCCATAAAAAGTGGGTTTTTACACATTTGCTTAATAAGAAACAATAATATCGTAAATAATAATGTAATAATAAGCAATAATAATAAAAAGTAAGTCCTTAATTTTAATGAGTACTGTAGATCATGAACAATAATGCAAGAGGCTATATTATTTTTTAGAGTTAATTACGGTATTTTGTTATGTTTGGCTTATGTGCACATAGTGTTAGTCTAATGTATGGAACATTTTAAATATATATTTATTGTATACTTAGGTTGCAGAATATCAATTGGACTTACAAGATTGTCTTATGTCCCTTTTAGTTTAGATTTTTACAAGACAACATTTTTAAAAGAATATATAAATAAGTAATATGCTTTTACATTTGATTTATTCAGTGAAGCTATTATTAAAATGTTATCACAAAGAAATTTAATGCATATTAATTATTCTTTTAATTGTGTATTCCAACAATACTTCATATTACTATAAAATACTATTTATATGATAAATAAATAGCTAGAAAATTCATGTTTATACTTAAAAGGAATAGTGATTAAATGTTTATGGATTATTATAACCATAAAATCTTTTAAATAAACACAGTTTGAAATTTACCAAACTAAAAATAAATTGGTAATACAACATATAATAATAGTAACAAAAGATAAGTAAAACAAATTAGGAGATTTATTATTTCTTCATCATATCTAGTCCATATCCAAATTGTATGCATTTATCTTCAAGCTACAATTCGCAATCATTTGCTTTACTTGTTACAGTTAAGTAACATAAATCAGGTAAAACATTTTCATAAATATTATTATTTTTCCAAACATATTTTATATTGCATTTTAAGAAACGGAATTAGTTATGTTTATGGGCAATTTTAAGATACAGTTACAAAATAAAACGACTATTTTTTAGTTCCACTTCATATTTAAATATATACGTAGGCCTAGAAACCATACAAGTGTAATATTTTGACAATGCAACTGATGCACAATAGAGGTTAAAGAACGCCTGAATGCCTCTGTCTGTCCCTAGTTACTATCTCCGCAAGTGACAGTGATTACTCCGACAGCAATGATTGCTAGCCCGGAGACTCTGCAACAGTAGTCTACAATACACACTGACGGATCTACAACCACAATATACAACCATACAACTGCAATCATTGTTCATCATAATGTGCATGTGTAATTTGTTTGTTTAAACAATTATGTTCAATGCCCTTTTAAATTTTACTTCGTTTTGTTTCAATAATCACTCTCCATTTACATAACAAGAATGTAAATAAATACGATGTTTAATGTCATAATGAAGTATAATGTGGCAGTAGTTTTATTTATAACTAAACAGTTTATATACGATACTATAGTTATCGTATGAATATTTTATACGACAATCCGATGAGGAATTTTAATTTATGAGAAACACCGATCATGACCATATGTATATGAGTGGGTGGGAGGTTCGCCACTATCGTAGATGTATAGGTAGATGGGAGGATCATAATCATCGTACGTGTAAGGGTGGATGGAGGGGATCATCATTACTGTACATGAATGGGTGGATGAAAGTCAACACAATCGTAGGAGTATGGGTGGATGGAGGGGAGCATCATTACTATACATGAATGGGTGGATGGGATTTAAAACAATCGTAGTAGTATGGGTGGACAGAAGGGGTCATCATTCCTGTACATGAATGAGTGGATGGAATTCAACACAATCGTAGGAGTATGGGTGGATGAAGGGGGTCATCATTTCTGTACATGAATGAGTGAATGGGAGTCAAAGCAATCGTAGGAGTATGGATGGATGGAGGGGCAATCATTAATGTGTATGAATGGGTGGATGGGAGTCAACACAATTGTAGGAGTATGGGTGGATGGAGGGTATCATCATTACTGTACATGAATTCATGGATGGGAATCAACATAACCGTAGGAGTATGGGTGGATGGAGGGAATCATCATTACTGTACGTGAATGGGTAGATGAAAGTCAACATAATCGTAAGAGTATGGGTGGATGGAGGGGGTCATCTTTACTGTACATGAATTCGTGGATGGGAGTCAACACAATCGTAGGAGTATGGGTGAATGGAGGGGGTCATCATTACCGTACGTGAATGAATAGATGGAAGTCAACACAATCGTAAGAGTATGGGTGGATGGAGGGGGTCATCATTACCATACGTGAATGAATAGATGGAAGTCAACACAATCGTAAGAGTATGGGTGGATGGAGGGGGTCATCATTACCATACGTGATTGAATAGATGGAAGTCAACACAATCGTAAGAGTATGGGTGGATGGAGGGGGTCATCATTACCATACGTGAATGAATAGATGGAAGTCAACACAATCGTAAGAGTATGGGTGGATGGAGGGGTCATCATTAATGTACGTGAATGGGTGGATGGAGGGGGTCATCTTTACTGTACATGAATTCGTGGATGGGAGTCTACACAATCGTAGGAGTATCGGTGGAAGGAGAGGGTCATCTTTACTGTACATGAATGGGAGGATGGAAGTCAACACAATCGTAGGAGTATGGGTGAATGGAGGGGGTCATCATTACCGTACGTGAATGAATAGATGGAAGTCAACACAATCGTAAGAGTATGGGTGGATGGCGTGGTCATCATTACTGTATGTGAATGCGTGGATGGGAGTCAACACAATCGTAGGAGTATGGGTGGAAGGAGAGGGTCATCTTTACTGTACATGAATGGGAGGATGGAAGTCAACACAATCGTAAGAGTATGGATAGATGGGAGTCAACACCACACAGGTATGGGTAAGTGGTAAGAGGGTCATAACCCCCTTCACCATACCTATTAGTGAATCGGAGGGCCATCATCGCCAACCATATAGTTATGCGTGGGTAGGAGGGTCGTTATCTATGCGTAATGGGTGGATTCCTTAGTGTTTATTATTCGTGTTATTTGAGATATAAAATTCAATAGAAAAAACATATTGTTTTATAATTTTGTTCATTTGAACGTAATTAATACATTAAATAATTCTATCACCCAAACCTTTCATTTCCTTTCACATGTTAAAACTACACATTTATAAGTGAGAAATATTTAGGTTTCTGTTACGGAGTGTTTATAATACACTTTTAAACGTAGAAATATATATATATATATATATATATATATATATATATATATATATTGCTTGAATATATAATATAATGGTAAAACATGACTAAAGAGAAACACTCTACGGTGAAATGCGGGACTAAATTTTAAAATTTAAAATTTTCTATCATTTAACTTTAATTTTTATGATGGGAAGTTAATTTTACATATAACCTTGAGAATGTAAGAACAACTGAGAGGGTTTCTAGTTAACTCTAGCCAATTAGCCCCTACGATACAACGAGGGATGGTTCTTCAAACTGACCTTTACTAATGAGATGTGGTCATTCATACTCCTTGCGGTAGCCTTAGGCACACTGCATACCTGACGTAAGATGTATAAATAGTAATAATTATTGCTTATTAGCACAATACTGCTTATCAATTGTTTCTTGCTTCTCAATCTAACAGTATAAAATGATCATCCTAAATTTGTCACATATAATGCAGGTAATATTGGATATGTAACTTGATAAATATAAGTGTTTCACTTTTTTTGTAAAAATTAAAAAGAATAAACAAACCCTACTATAAGTACTTTTAAAACTGGCTTAAATAAAAAAATCTAGGCATGTTATAATATAATTATGTATTTGAATTTATTTTAACGTTTAGTACAAAATGGCTATATTAAAAATTTATATTACATTTATATTATAATTCGTAATAAAATAAGGAACAGCCTGCTTACTACATTAACTTAAATACAGATATGAAGTTGTTGTTAGTAGAGTAACTCTTTGAGAATGTCAAAAAAATTTGAATTGAATAACTGCATTGTACAATTTAAATTTGTACCCCAGATATATTAAGCACAATTTATACAAATATACAATAATATTGCCATAAGTTTTGTCATATTTCTAAGTACAGCCTCTGGTTATGCCTAAAAGCTCTGATCCTTTGTTGTCTAAAAACTGCCATTATGTCGAACCCAAGCGTCGGCTCACCCGCATTCCTGTAGTCATTACCAGGCCTGCTTAAAATTCTTGGAAATAGCTCAAGCACTGCGTACTTGTGAGGGAGACTATGGTAGTTGGACATTTGCCATCATTACGTGAAAATTACCAATCACGACGTTTCGATTTGGTAAAACCCAAACCTTTTTACCACTGCGTACTTGCTACTTGGCAATGCCACCGTTCTAGACAACGGGGCGTCGTAAAGCCTTTATTCAAGTTATCTTCAGTTAAAAAAGTGAAACAAAACTTGGTTATATTTGATAAATAATTTTAAGTATAGGATTTCTATTGCAGCGAGCAATTCCTAAAAATGCATGAGTTTTGAAATACCTTGGGCATTCTGATAGGCAACGGTTTCAACACAATAACAACGTTACAACAACGGTGAGTTAGAACTGCCCCCATATAAGGAAACCTGTGTATCTAATTCTAGTAAAAAGTACACAAAATTATATTATTAGTTATCACACACAATAAATAAAATAAACAATTTCGTAAACATACGAGTATACAAAACAAACAATCTTGACTTAAAAATTTTATTCATTCAAAAATGATTATTGTTAGTTATGGATTTTAAATTGAATTTTGTAGCTCTCCAGCATGTTTTATTTTTTATACACGTGGTTGTTGATTGAACTTATTAGTTGGTATTAGATTGTTCAAGATTGGAAGAAATTGATTGGGGGTTTTCGACATGTTCAACAGCTCTACAACTATTTTCTTTCCTTTTCAATTAATTTTGTGTCACCTTTAGCCTATGATAATTTAAGAAAACCTTAAATTACTTTAGTTTTTAAAATTGTTTTCTCAATAGTACATCGTAGTCTAAAAGCATTTAGTTGTTTAGGTGTCTTTAATTTACTATGGATTATGGTCAAAATAGAAATAAGAAAAGAATCTAAACAATTTTTGTAAAAGTAGACCAAATTAGTAAGTAGGCCATGAAGACGACAGGAGTGTTTAAATGCGTCAAAACATATAATGTTATTACTTAAAACACACCAATCATTGGAAATCTGCAATAGTTGTCAACCAATCTCGGATGTTTTTTGCAGCAATATTTATTATATTTGTTGTATGGACTTATATTGTTTTTAATAAAACTGTAAAATTATGTAAAGTTAATTTTACCTTTACTTATGACCTTCTGACTACTAATTCTCAAACTCCTCACAGTTCCAGCATTTATTTATGTACTCTGAGGTCAGATCAGAATTTCATCAAATAAAGTACAATCACACTATGCATTCATAAACTCAAACCAAATGGCGTGTAAAGGGGAAAGTATAAAACAAATACGTCGATTACTTCTCCCACCACATTTCCCCTCCAGCGACAGTGGTACAGTTCCGACAGTTTTAATAAACATATTCAATCATTTATGGTAAACTATTTTAACTATGATTGATTGAAAGAAATGGGCAATTATTTTATGTCCAAACCATTATTTCTGAGTAATTTAACATACATGTTTTAACAGCTGTCACCAGCCTGCTACTCTAAGTACTTTTAACATTCAATTCATGCTTACCTTTACAGGAATGAAACTCATCAATAACTAATTATGTAGATTTTTTTATAGTTTAAATATAAGAAGCTACACTATGTTAGTGCATTGTAAAATATGATATTATTTGTGAAACAGTTTGATCTTTTATTAAATACACGATAAGGTTACAAATGTACATTTGCAAATCAGTATTTTTTTGGTTAGTATTTTTTTTGTTTTTTTTATGAGTAGATTGTAAAATATGAATTTTTTGTATCTTTCATGATTAGCTTTGACCCAGTGTAATTTATATAATAACTTATGATATGCTTTATAAAACTAATATTACTAACACTTAAATAACTTAGATTCCTTTAAAATGCTATCGTTTATAACATAAATTGATTGGATATACTCAATTAAAATTATCTGTTCTATAATTCCCTATTAATTACAATTTTACTATCCTATAATAAATGGACAGCGTTTTTAAAATTAATAAAATTTATTAAATAAAACTTAAGAGTGAAGCTAAATATAGTAATCAAGGAAAAATCAGTGCAAGCAACATAAAATATTGCATTAAAGTATTTAGCCTTTTTAAATATTTGTTTAATATATACACAACATATAATAGATATACATAAAATGTCTATACACATTAAAAAAATCGTGTCAGAACTGTCAAAGAAACAAAATATTAGTTTAGTTCTTATTCTACCGACTACAATATAGCCACATTTAACCAGTATTTACAATGTCAGCTCCCTAGGTTAAATATTATTTTAAATATTACGGAAATAGTATTGCTTGTTATGCATATATTTCTAAGGTATCTGGCTTTAAACACCATCATTTTACTTACTAAAGGCATTTAGGAATATAATTTACACGTTCATATGGAAGCAACACTTTTTGATTTTTTGAGAAAACATAAAATATTGGTAATGTCCTTTTGAATCGATTTAAACATGTAATATGCATATAATTTTTCTATTGCCATAATAATCAATCATAGTATAAACTAGGACGATTTGTTTTTATCGTAACACAATAACACTTAGTTATTGAAAAAAAATATTTTTTGCCTTATTTGTTTTATAACATATGGTTTTAATAATAATAATTATAATATGTTTAACAATCAGAGAAGATAAAAAATTTTAATAATTTTTTTATACTTACATATATATTTTTCTTTCTAATTGTTACTCATAAAAATAAACTATTTTAATTAAAAAAAACTACGGTGGTTAATGTTCATTGACATACTAAATCAAAAATTGCCCAAAATAGATTTACATATTGATTAATTTAAAGGAAAGGGTAGTTTCCAGTGCATAATTAGTGCAGTGTGTGCTTGTGGCATTTGGTCATGTCGGACAAGTCGTATGTTAAACGACATATTCATGTCACCATTGATTCTACAAGTCTTCCATGACAGAATAGGCTACAGATTTTAAGGTTAATATATGCAGATTTTTTTTTAGGTGAGGAAATCTATTGTAAGGTTATTTATAAGTAATACTGTACTATTATTATAATATTTTATGTTGTAATATTCGCAATAAAAAACATTTTATAAAAAAATTTTGTTTTTATTTTCTAATTATATCGACACAAAATAAACTACTATATAACTATTTGTATGAATCAACTGAATTTGTTTTAATATTACAATCACAAATTACTCATGTATCACCGATAACTGATACACCACTGTCCATTAGAATTATATTGTTTTTGTATTTTTCTCTGTCCATATTTATTTCTATCCATGTTTTAAAGATGTTGAGTGTTAGTATTATAATTTTTATTTATTTTTATATTCAAGAGGATACATACCTTTTTTCTCATGAGATTAATATTTTGTGATTCCTGAACGCATCTAAGTAATACTTGATATCACAAAGTTAAAACAATTATCAACTGCCATGATAGATGCATTTTTATTATTGTTAACATAATAACACTATTTCAGATTAACGTGCTATATTTAAATATGTGATATATTTTCACCAAAGCTAACATATTGACAGTGCATGAGGTTCACCAATATGTGTGACTATATTGGTTCTTCAGTGTTCCTATCCGGTACGGTCAGGACCAATACAGGTAATTAATATCACATGTCAACCCAGCTCGGTTTTATGTTGTCCTGTGGAACAATTTATCAAGGTACCGATTGAATGTGACCATATGGCACAACAATGCCCAACATATAAGGCACACGTAAAGCACAATTCTATTAGTTGTGTTTATCAAACATTTATACAAATTTACACCTACCTAAAACTCATTTTCATGTAGAGATTGAACAATTTTGTCATACATACTTAGAGATACAGTATGTTATTTTAGTGAAACGATTCTTAAATATATATAAAATCTAACACTCGATGATCAGCTGGATGGTTATTTAAAATCTATGAAATACCATTGTTTAGCTGAACTTTCCGACACTATTACAATCACATTAGGAAAATAAATAAAACTGTTTATAGTTTTATTGGTTTAACGAGTAATTTGTGCAATAATTATAATCTTGTTTAGGGGTATAAAAGGTATCTTTTTTAAATTGGCCACCATTATGATCTTGCAAACCATAAGTCTGACAATAAATTTCAAATATGGAAACTTTCATTTTATTTATTGTTCTTAAGACAATTAAAAGTACGTATTTCAAATTTTGGAAAATTGCCCAAATTTTTCAGTATGACGGCCAATTTTATTTTCTTCTTATAGTCCACCCTATATTTTAAAATAGTTGTGGATATTAATAGTTATTTCAAGGCTTTACTATTCTGGGCAGTTTTTTGAAATTTTTCTTGACATACATATGAGCGCTCAAAATGTTTAGATTCATTATGGAGCTTACCATTGAGATGACATTTAAAAAAAATTATTAGACAAAATTATCTATTATGCTAGTATTACAGCAAACATTTGGAAAATATATGCTTAAATATTCTTTTTCGCGACCTGGCGGAATAGTGTATTAAATTATAATAGGCTACACAGAAATCTAAACAAATTAAGTACTATTTTGTAAGAAATAAAATTATGTTGGCATCACTGTAACTCAGATTCAAAGTTCTGACTCTTAACCGTTTAGCCATTGACTCAGTAGTTAATAGTAGTGGCATATCTCCAGGCCATAGTTTAAATACTTATATATTATATTTTATTTTTTTTTATAGGACAAAATAAGTATATAACCGTTCTATAAAAGGTTGATAACAAAAAATTAATTATGTTTAATATAAGAAATCGTAAATTATGCAACATATATTGCCTGTAGAAAATATTACACTTTTAAATTCCGGATCCTATATGGGGAAACATAACGATCAGGTACATCCTAGATTGTTAAAAACGTTTATAATTTTTGATATGAATTTAAGACACTAATAAATATATAGGTTAGTTAAAATTTACACATGTAAACTACTAAAATTATAAAATAGACACTGGATATATTAAATGCACATCATAAAACAGTTTTACTATTTATTCATTTAGTATATACTATTGCTTGATGACTTTTTTATTGTTTAAGCAGTTTTGTGATGTTAGTGGCAAACAATTTCATAAAAGTTAGTTGTTATATTTGACATTAAAAAGTGACAAAGTATAATAGTAAGCTAATAATTCATGTTACAATAAGTAATTGCTTTGCAAAAAAAAAAAAAGTTTAATACAGTGTGAATATTACTATCCTATTTCACTGAGATAAAGAAAATGTATACATGAATGAATTAACGTAGGGTGGTCTTGGTCTTGGTAGAGAATTACGTCATCAGTCTGGTTAGTTAAAGAGGTTTACGTATTAAATTAATATTGGATAAGGAACAAATAAGTAATACAATTAATAATGAAGGGAAATATTACATTTACATTACACTGTACTCATTTCACCTCAAGCTATATATATATATATATATATATATATATATATATATATATATATATATATATATATATATAAAACTTCTTGCAAGTTAATTTCCACTACGTTGTATGTTGCTTACTCAATAATAGTGTATGATGTTCCTTAAATGATTTTAAGGATCAAATAATTTCATAAATTGGTAAAAGTATTGTTGATTTTTTTACAACTAATTATCGGGTTTAATGTTTCCTGTTTTTTCTTTTTGTTTTAATTCGCTCATTTATTCAGAAGATATTTAGTGAAGGGTACTTTTACACATACTATTTTATATGAGGAATGGATTTATGTAAGTAAAAGGTTTTTGTGATGGTAGTACTTGTGATATATTTGTTCATGTACTCTACAATTAAACAGGAAAGATTATTGCTATACGCATATATTATTATGGTTCATATAATTAATGTTTAATTTTCAAATATATACATTGAACAGTATCGTATTTTATTTTATACAGTTATTTTTAGTATTTGTAGTAAATTATGTAAAGTATATCTCTTCATTGTGATGATACTAGAATGGGTGGGTGTGCCAACATCACTGGACGTTTATGGGTGGAACGGTAGGCCTATATCACTCCTGCTGATTGGGTGAGTAGGTAAGCTATTACCATTGCACGGGTATAGGCATAGAGTGTAATCCATACAACTTTACGTACGTGTATCAGTGGGGAGTGGGTCAATACCCAATGTGTATGGACGTGCAGTTGGTGTATCGAATGACCTAGTCCTCTTGGCCCACCCACCAGACCATACTCGTGGTATTGACTAACCCACCCATTTATATACGTCCAGTGCTATTGACCTACTGACCCACCAATATATGTACAGTGTTGAGGGGTATTTTATTGGTATATCATTATTTATTACAAAAAATAATTTACGATTTTTAAATCGTTGCAACTTACACGTTATTAATTATGTAACTAAATTTGATTTTTATTCCAATGATCTTTTATTATTATCTGAAAACTTGCTTAGAGTACAACAGAAATTGCTCACGAACTGTTGAATGTATCTAAACTGAATACTGAAGGGTTGGAGATGTAAAGAGGGTGATGGTTGGCTGCCAGTGACAGGAGCACTATCAAGTATTGTTATGTCAGATAAACCGTAAAGTGAAACATAGCTTGTGTTACAGGCTTAATTGAAATCAGCATGAACAATGCTTTAGATTCACACACGAAACCATGATTATTTAATATATTTAATTTTAACTATATTAGTTTTATTATATGGACCGTAAAACAGAAAGTTGTAGTTTTCGTTTATGTGTTTGAGTTTTTAAGACTTGAATTGTTCCAGAACATTATCTTACCTATAATATTACGTAGTTTTATTTAAAATGTCCTAGGTATTCAATTAACAGTTTTTACTGAAAATACTTACATAATTAAATAATGAAACAACAGAGACTGTAATATAAACAAAATTATAGAATTAGGTTCGCAATAATCTTTTAGTGAAGAAAATCTTTTTCAAATACTTATGTGTAATAGGACATTTTGCTTTATTAATAGATTATTTATATGTGTATGGTTAAAAAAAATATTGAGAAGTCATTTGAAATGTAGCCTACATTACTAAGTACAGACTTTCATTTTTAAAGATGGCTTCTTTATTTACATTTTCATGCTGTTGTGCAGTTATTTGTACACAATTATAAAATATGGTATGTAAATACATCGGTTTAAATTTTTCCAGAAATCGGCGAAACAATTATTTTTTAAATAATGTCATATTTTCTGTCAGGTTGAATATAATTTGAAATTGAAGTCTAATGTAAGCCTAGTACATTTACTGAAAGGCTATCTCTAACAGAGAAGTTTAGAAAAATACATGTAAATCTTAACCGAAGACTGTTGTTGGTTAAATTAATAAACAGCAAGATGTGAAATCTTATCAGTTATATAATCTTTGATTTTAAAATTATTATCATTGTGGTGATTTAATTAATGTTTATTTTTCATAGCTTGAAGTGTATCACTTTATTCTTTTCAATATAATATTTCTCCTAAAATAAGATGAATAGAAACATACCTTGAATTCCATATTGTAAGTAATTAAAATTGATAATCGTATTTTATATTATGATAAGTATGACGAGTTTAAGTTTATACAGACTATTTATCTTTACACTTTTCTTATCCGTTTACGTAACAAAGTTTTATTTTACTGTACGATATAATGAATTTTAAAGCTAACTTTGTGATGAAAAGTCACGAGGTAATAAAATATATTTATGTGAAGACGTAATATTTAAATACATTTAGAATTTAAATATCTTATAAGTTATGTAATAAATGTGCGATTCTTTTTAATACTTAACATAAAATTAAACCACTAAAGAATATTTTTTAAATCTTCGTTGATGGTAGGATACCTAAGTCCACAAGTTTAATATATATACAGAAGAAAGAATAACTTTACACAAATATATTACTAATGTTCACTAATGTAATATTTAAATCATGGGTAAGTGCTAATTTAGGAACTAATCTGGATCATAATATTCATGCCTGTGTTCTAAATAGGTACTGTGAATATTTTCACGTGAGAAATTCATCACTGAGTATCAACAACATGGAAGAATGTTCAGAATAACATTTTTTTATTAAAGAATTTTCTCACATGAATATAAATAGGAAAATATTTAACCAATATCAACATTATATGCATTGATGTTTTTACAGTTGGAGTACGTTTCCAGATGTGTGCTTTATATAAACACATAATTTAGTTTCCTTACGTAAAACTAATTCGATTGAAACCATAAATTGGTGGTTTATTGTGTGAAATATTAAGAGAATCCATAAATAAATGTTCCCTCCTTAATGGCAAATTTAAAAAGAGGAAGTCATATGAACTGTCGGGTATAATAATTATGAATTACGGCAGAAGCCGTCTCTCTTGTTATACGGTTCTACCGCTTTGAAAATTAATAGCCTTGGTATATATTTCATTAAATAGCTTCTTTGAGCTTTTGTTAAAAACATACAATTTTGGTTAAATATTTCTTTACGTTTATGTTCTGAACGTAACATTATAAATCCACCAATAATATATATTGTCTTCAAATATAGTTTTATTGTATATTTATGACTTGATTTATATTTGAATATACTTTTGCTTATTTTTCTAAATTCTATAATATTTTCAGTATAGTAAAATGTTTCAAAACGTGCAAGTGAACATTTATGTCTCATCGTATCAAATTTAATTTGTCTGAGAAAAACTAAGTTATTACATTTTCCAACGTGATATATATTCAACTGTTTAGTATGGGCAATACAAATTTTTAAACAGTTCAAAATTTATTTAATTGATAACATGATTTAATGTAATAATATACAATGTTTCATAAATATCGGATTACATTTTCACCTTAGTTTTCTACAATAAAAACAGAAAATATACCATATAAATTGCTAATCTATTAGTAATGATTTGGTTTTGTTAGAAGTACTTAGTTATATTTTTCCATGAATTACATTTTTCCACTAAGATTATTGATCTACTGAGACTTTACATTATTCATTATTAACCACACACCTAAAAATTAAATATATATTTTAAATTGTATGCATTTAAACTGTTACGCGTATGATAAACAAAGGTGTAAAGGTTCCCTGTATGGTAAAATACTAATATATTTTTTTCTTTTCACGTATCTGACATATAGCATTCAAACAGAAACGTATAAACGCAGGAGTACTGTAAAATAAACTTTAAAATTATAAATAAGTTTCAATAGACCTCAGACGAAATTTAATACCATGAACAATAGTGTAATGGTGTTATATCCTCTTTTATGCAGAAATAATTACGTACTGTGTATAATATAAGTTACATGAAATTACTTGGTCGTTGACTACACAAGTGAATAGATGTTACACAGTCAAAGAGAAACTTTCTGTTTAGCTTCATTAAATTCCTTTAAGGTATCCCTCTAAAAGAATTTGTTACAAAAAACTGGATTAGAGATTAGAATTTAGAACTTATATCTTTTTATTACTTTTTTTAACCCTCCTTCTTTACATTCAGTTAAATAACAAATGCTATTATACTCGTATGATTTTTTGTATTTTGTGTTGACTTTATTTTAATTAAAAGATTAATTATTATAATAATTACTTACACTATCGTATTATAATTTAAATTATACTACGATAGTTAATTTTGTGTAATACAGCCATTATAATGATGTCATGATATATTTACTTTTCTCATAAAACCTTATTTTCTTACTAATCAAAATTTAACTAATAAATTCACAAATGTGAGGCCATTGTATTTTTAACCCACTAGGCACAATTTTAACTCAAGCTAAATTTGTTATGAGATTATCTGAATAAATCATGACATCACTAAAAGCAATTACATATAAAGAAACATGGAAAGGAACTGACAATTAAGTAAGATAATTATCATGTCCCCTAATTGAGGATTTTTTTGTCAGATTCAAACAACAAATATAATTTACTTAAATTTGACTGTACATTTTGGATCATATAATTCAGGCAGCATATATGCATACTCTTTGAACATATATTGGATTAATAAATCAGGAACTGCCGTTGACTTATATTTTAATTTTCTTATGCCAAAATAACATCTTGTTCCATGACCTAGTATAGAGTCAGGTAGCCCACCCCCGCATGGAAGTGTCTTCCATTGCATTATCTACTGTCGACACTAATCCTGCCACGTATTTGTATACAAAAACTAAACTATTAATAAAACCCATCAAATACAAAGCCACACCACTTTTACACCCCTAAAAGAACGTAATGGGCAATCATTAACGATGGTATACATTCAATAAGTCTGACATAATGTTTTTCATGTTCAAAGCAATATTTAAGCTCTACGTGTCCCCTAGGTGGTGCTGAACGAGTAACGATTTTGATATATGATTGTCATTTATGTGATCTACCAGCTATGCTCAATAAATTCTATGCTATGAACAAAATTGAGGATAGTCAAACAAAATAAAATTTTTAAAACAGGATAAGAATTTATTGGATAAAATTTAAACTTTCTTAAACTAACAGCCATTTGAAAATAATCAGTTTAAATAAAACGACATAACGAATTTAATAAGATTAACGAAGACAAATAATATGATATAACGTGTTAGTATCTTACTCGCATACGTACTTGTGAAGTTAAGCCTCTGAAGACAAACTCAGGCCACAGAGTAAAACCATGCGAGCACTAAGTTAAGGGGTATACTGTTGTCACATAAATAGGTCCTTGTAAGAGGAGGAAGCAGCTACAGTGGCGGATGGGTCTCATACATCTACAAAGTTTCATTGTTACTATTCAAGAAAGTACCACAATTTGTGACAGTACAAATAGGATGGAAGTTTAGTGTTCTATTTATTTTCATAATATTTTACTTTCATTTTTTTAACATTTTAAGTTTACTGTGCAATTTCAGATATAAATCATAAAATATCTTTAAAAACAAATTAAGGTAATTAAATAATAACATTTTGCTATATATGTTGCAGAACTAATTCCAAATTTTTTTTAATTCCAATAAATGTAGTAAGCGTAAATTTAGATGCTAATTAATGGGAAAATCGTCAGTTTTTACTGATTACTTGAAATAACTGTCAGTAATTACCAAACACTTAATTGTAACTGAAGAGTGTTGATAAAAAGTAATATATTTATATTTTGTTGCATACTCACACAACTTATTATACGTTGTTCAGCTACATTAATCAGAAATTTTAAGTAAATTTAGAAACTTAAATAAGGATTTTTATACTCTAGCTTTTTCATTGAGTTATTAAAACACCAAAGTTACTTAAATCTTCATCTAGCCTAATACTTTGAGTGAAGATACTGACTTCTTTCTAGCCATTTAAAAAAAGTTTTATTAGAATTTTCCAAACAATGTACTGTCTTCTATAGTAACCTCAAGCCTATTTAAATCATATGGAATAATTTTATTTATAAGCATTTTTAGTTAAAGGCATATATATCCACTAATTATTTATAATCAATTTTATTTTAGCCTTTATTATTATTTATGTAAATGAACCAAAATAAAGCTAAAGTAAACAGATATTTGATAGTGCACAATATACCTGAATTCATCAAACCAATAATATTCAACCAATTACCAAAGGGCATAATGAATGAAAAAAAATATAAAAATTTAAATTATAATTTTATAACTGGCTAACTCTGCAGGTACAATTATATTTGTTTATGTCCGTATTTATTAATGTTGGTGTATGTTTAAGTACAATGTGTATATGTATATTATATATTGTGATATGATATATAACAAAATTCACTTGTACAATTTTTGTATTTTTGAAAAAGTACTTTTTGAAAAAAAATATTTTTTTTTTTCATAACACTTTGTATTTCTGAGAATTAACTTGCATATAACCATTTATGTTCGTTTTATTTCATTATTTTTGTAATAATTGCTTTGTTACCATAGTTTAGCTTGCTGTTGTTCATATTTGTTACTGAGGTTCGGGTTAGTGTACATGTTTTATTGTTGGATATTTTAGTTAAAGAGTTTGATTTTAATTTGTTATTTTATATATAATTTGTGTTGTTGTTAAGTTTTCATAATTTAATTATTTTTTTATATTGTTGTACTGTTATATTGTTTTCAAATTGTAATGTTATCTCTTTTGTTGCCTATATGAGTTGATAATGTTCAAAGAAATATTTTTCCATTTTTAGGAATATTTTATTGTTTTATAAATATTCAGTTGTTATATTGTCAAATTTATATTTATTTTGTTGCCAAGCAAATGTATTTCACAAACGTATATGATAAAGTAAAAAAAATACCTAGTGATTGACTTTTATAAATTTAGATTTTGACCTTGTTGTTATCTATCAATGCACATACTTTCACTGTTCACTGCACTTAATAATTTTCATATAGAATAAAATCTCCTTTGTAGAGCACCGCTTTTTTACGCAATATGACGCTGGTCAATCACTTATAAGAAGGTACAAAGCTTTACCGAGGTGAAAGTGCCACGAATTTTCCTGTCTGGAGTCCAACAAACAGGATTATATATTTGAGTGCATGAAATCTCCAAACAATAAAATCCAAAATTTGTTCTGGAGTAAGGTCAATGTTATCACTGGTTTTGAACAACGCAATTGTTTCAATATTCGGAGACAGCGAATGATACATGAGACAATGTGGACGGAGAAAGCGCCCTCGGCTCGGTCGGCACAATACAACTGGCACTGTTTTATATATAAATTAAATGGTTATAGGATAAATGCACATTATTAGTTAAGTTAGTTGAAGCCCGAATAGTGCTACCATGTATTAGTATTATGACGTTTACTATTACAACTTTAGTTCTCTTTTTGTTAGAACATTTATATAGCATTAATTTATATGTTACAGTGGATTTCGCTGATAAGAATTTCTTAGTGAGTCCAATATGTGTGATTATCATGTATAAATAAATAAATAAAAATAATAAATTTAAAAAAAAATATTCATGGAAAATATTATATTTTGTTGTTAACATTTTTTAAAACAATAGATTTTGATTCTATAGAGAAATAAAATACTTTATTTATAATGGTTGTACAAAAACGTCTGGATCTAAGTGTATTTTAGTTTTATTATATCCATTCCATAAAACTATTAAAGTATTTTCTATTTATACTTTTATAAATTTATATTACGTTGATATATTTCAAAGAGCATAAGAAAACTAATGTTGCTGTTAATAAAAACTAAAGACCAAAGTTACTAGTTAAAATCTATTCCACATTGAATAAACAGGTTAATGCTGATGCAATACTGTTACGTACGCAGTGTTATGAGAAAGTGTCCCTAACTCTGATAATGGATTTTGCACCTGAAAGCTTATAACCCTGCTGCTGCTGAGCTTTAATTAGACTGAACATATCAAAATGTTTACTTTAGAAATAATAACATTCTAAAAATGTTGCCGATATACTCCATTATAATCAAGTGTAATTTTTTTAGAGGAATATTAACCTAATAATGTAACCAGTTTTTAAATAAATTATTTATATTATATATTTTTGTTTCCCCAACTACTTTACTTTTTAGGTACATGTCTCAAATGTATGTCGATTTTAATTTTATGTTAGTATTATGAATTGTAAATATATAAACTTCCTACCTATTTATCAATTTATATTATTTATTTCATCTTTTAATGTGTCACAACCACAATATTATTATTCTTGTTTTAATATTTAAGTTAACTACTATTGTACTTATTATATGTAGTATGATTAAATACAAACATTAACTGTAATAGAAAGCTTATGAATTACACAATCAAAATACAATATTTTCACATAACACATTTCTTGAAACGATCAGTTAAGATTTCGCCTTTGTAAATTCTCACCTGAGATATTACTCTGTCATTTTCCTAGTTAATTCACATTCTTAAAAAGTAAACGATTAATGCTATTTCAATCAAGTTATAATAATATATTGATAAGTGTATTACAATACCCTATGAGATAGAAATACACGAAGATACGTATTTGTATAGACTTGGTTGGAGCAAAACATACTTTAAACTCCTTATTAACTGAATTCCAGAAGTAAGATAATTAGACTGCTACTATCTAACGGTAATTGATCTCCAACAAGCCCTTGGATGGCTTTTTTCGTACTATTAGCTATGTAAGCGTTGTACTGAAGAGATTTCAGAAAAGGACGAGGAGAAACAGAAAGGAAAACCGCTGGTACTACATATGAGGACAAAAAAAGAACTAATTTTAACTATTCAATGGAATACTGGCATCACCGGTCCATATTTTCTATGGCCAACTCTATTACTAGTAATTTTAAAAACATTATTTTGTCGATAGTAAAATAAAGTTTTTATTTACCTAATAATTATAAAAACCATAATTGGAGTAGGTATGATTTCTTTGGAGTTAGATTATATTAAACTACTAAATAATTTCATAAAGACCATTATAATATTTATTAACTAATTATTATTTGTTATAGCTTAACTCTTAGCCTAATATTATGTTTACACCGTTAATATTACATTTACTTAACGATGCAATTAGAAAAGCTGTTATTTGACTGTACGGAAAACGAAATTTCAGAACAAAGTTTAAGAATAATTAGGAGATGTTTCTTTATATTTGATAAGAAGGCATAGTATTAAGATACCCACAAAAAATTTATGAATTCTATAAAAAAGAAAAAAACCGTACTAATCTATGGCATTTATTTATCAATACAAATGCAATGTTATTGAAAACTTCCTATAAAAAACTAAAAATAAAGTTCAATTCGATGGTGTTTTGATACACAGATCCACTAATTTTCCGATACAGTATGCTTGACTTAAAAAAAGGGACTCCGACTTCGACAACAATTTAACTGAAATATTTTTATTTAAATTAATACAATATTTAAATCATTGGAAATGCCTAAATTAATACCAAAGTTTAAGTATAATGTTTTGTCCTATGTTTTAAATCGGTATTGTACTCTCCTAAGTCACATGTGAAATCTACCTCTGGGTATCATATAATTTTTTTAGGATTTCTCTTTTTAACATAAAAAATTTTGGTATTTTGATGAAAACAAATAATTAATTGGTGTATATTCTTAATGCATCATTTTATAAACACGTAACGTACTTTTACTAACAAAAATATATTTATTTAAACTATCATTAAGGTGTTTATTGTTTTAAATATTAAGGAGATTCGTAAATAAATGTTCCTACTGAATGACAAATTTAAAATAAAGGAAATGAGGTAAATTTTCAGGGTGGATAATTATGACCTACGGCAGAAACCGTCTCCCTTATTATACACTTTTTATGGATTTCTAAATTTAGCCTGGATATATATTTCATAATCAATTACTTCATTAAATACCTAATTTATATTAAATATTTAGATATGATATAATGTTTAAATATAATATAACTAATGTTACATATTGAAATATAATATTAAAAATACACGTTATAAATATTGTCCATAGATACGATTTAATTGTCTATATTAATTTTACATAGAGTTATAATGTCTTTATTAATTATTTGTACCTATTAAGTTTTTCCATGTGCGATTTATTTTTAATAGATTGAAATATTATGTTTTCAATAAAGTCAAATAATACTGTACAACACTTGCAATTACATTTCAATATTAATACAATAATGGCTTTAATTAAATATTTCTTATATGGACAAAATTGCAACGTGCAATGTGTTATACGGTAACGTCTCTATTGATTATAAAACGTTTCAACTTATCACAAATATTTTCCAATTGTGAAAATACTATCATATTGATTCCAAAGAAGTAATTTATTTATGTTTCACTGTACTAACTTGGCTTGATTAATAATTTTTCCCAGCATGATATATATTCACCATACGTGTTAATTAAAAAAAAAATGAAACAGTACTAACATTCTTTAAAATTGTGAACCAAAATTAATTGTTATGGAATTGTTTTACCCCACATCAGTAGCAAGGTAGAAATCATTTACAAATAAATAACAGTATTTTACTATATATCACGAATAGTTCAGTCAAATCATGAACTATATAATACCTTACAGCTTTCAAATAAAGAGAAAAATACAGGTTATATAAAAGCAATGTATTATTAAAAAAGTAACACAATCATAACAACCTAAATTGGTGTACTCTAGTTCATTTTTCATTATTATTAAAATTCAATAAGGTCATAATTAAAATGCGGATAAGAAATATATGAGTAACTGTAAGGGGGAAATGAGTGTGAAGAGAGTAGATGAACGAGTGAGTGTAGTCATTGTTATCAACTATAAGAATGAATGCTCTTTATAAAGAGCCATTCATTGAAAGCCCAACAACCAGGATAACAAAAGACTTACAGTTTTACGTAGAATCCGAACCACGTAGTAGTGATTTGATTTTTAGCTGACAAGCCTAATATTCGGTTCTCTTCACAACACAACATTCGGACCTTGACTACCACCTAACATGGACACCCCAGACTTTGCTAGGAGTATTGACGCCGAAAGCAACTATTGAGTGAACGCCATGTCAGTATTAAGAGTACTGAGTGTAGATCATTTCACCTACAACCTCCACAACACTTTGTCCCAAATTAGCTGAGTTACAGCTCTGTATCAGTAGTACCAAATATTTTTAAATTTGTTTGTAGTTTTATATACAAGATGGGGGAAAAATATGTAAACGCTTAAAAAAACTTTAGTGTGATTTCACTTGTAAATGTAACCTCTTGTACAGGTTCATGGTTACAAAGAACATATTTTTTCAGGCCATTAGGGGGACGGCCCACGAGGAGTTGAACGAAAATCTTCAACGTAAGCCTAGGTCAAGTTTGGTATCAAATGAAAGGTCCATTTAAGAGAAATTAAATGCTGCAAACCGAACATCGAAAAGTTTAATGTTTCCAAAGTATAGGTTATTTTAATGTCAATGTGACTTATTTGAACAATATTATTTATGTGCTATTTAAAGGTTTTAAGTAAATTATTCTGATAAAAAAATGTACTTTATGGAACACAATTCTTTCAAAAATTAAATTATCAAATTATTTACAAAGTAATATTGTTGTGAAAGCGTGTCAATTTTTTCCCCTCCGAATTTTGAGTGAATATATCAATGTATTGCTAAAGTACACTTAAATAAAACTATAAACTATAAAACTGAATAAGAATTTAATGAAATAGTATGCAAACTTGCCTGTTATTTACCATTTATATAAGGTTTAAATAAATAAGTAAAAAAAGTGGGTATGATTTACGAAGACAAATATTAAGATATAATGTGTTATTATTACTTGCATATTTAAGTATTTGCGAAGTAAATTTATCGAAGGAAAACCCAGGCCATAGAGTAAAACCATGCGAGTCATTAGTTAAGAGGCGCATTGTTGTCACATAAATAGGTCCTTGTAAGAGGCGGAAGCTGCTTCAGTGGCGGATGGGTCTCATAACTCTACAATGTTTCATTGTTACTATTCAAGAAAGTACCACAGTTGCGACAGTTGAAATGAAATTACAGTCTAATGCCTAACTAAATTTAAATGTTTAATATTACTGTATGGTGATTTCTAGTATATATTTTTTGTTAATTATGATTTCATGTATAAATAATGAAATATATTCAAAAACAAATTAAGACATGAATAAAATATAATTTGGTAACATAAATGGTGAAACTGATTCCAAATGGATTGAACTAAAATAAATGTTGTTACAATAAATTCATTTACACAATAGTTTAGGAGAATATAGTTAGTTCTAAAGTCGGCCCTCTTAAGGTGGTGCAATTGGTTTTTGGTGAATTATATATTTTCCAATCATATAGATCAAATTTTGTTGATTTACCTTCCCTTGAGACAGAAAAAAGTTAATATATATTTGACCACTTCGTTAGAACTTGTGGCCTTATGAAGTGGTGAATTTATCTGATTTTAAATCATAATTTAGACAACGCTGTTAAAAGTGCAAATTTAATTTTTTACTACTATGTTTTTTACATGTAACTGAAGGGATTAATAGGTTTTTAATTGAAAAATATGTACAACTTATTATAATTTTAAAGTAAAAAAAAGTGTTTTCACTTTTAAAATTATAAACATTTAAAAAAAATTTTCTAAATTAAAAACGTCATAATCCATTCAGTTATGTGTAAACACCATAGTAAAATTTTTTTTGTTCTTAATGGTTTTGTATTAATCTTGATTTTAATTGAGCTAAATTTATCACTTTAAAATGCCTCAAGTTCTAATGTAATGGTTACCATTATTATTTTTTTGTTTTTTATTTTTTTATATCTCAAGAGAAGGTACATTAACTAATTTTGATTAAAGCATTGAGAAATAATTAACTCAGCGAAAACCAATTACATCACTTTAATACCAACATGGCGTCCACTAAATGATTTCCAGTAACGTGCACTACTTATAGAAGTCCGGAGAGTCCACGTACAGTGATATACCAGATCTAGATGTTGTGAACGGAAAAGGACTGAAGATCAGACTTGTCTATTAGCAGATAATGAGACAAAGACTACTTGGATTGCATTTCACGTAAAGCTTTAGTTTCCTCAGTTACCATGGCTATTTTCATATTAAGGAATGTTCATTTTTTTAATAAGTTGAACTAAGTCGATAACAAGACTACACTGGTCATCCATTCCTATCCTACTATTACGTTATCATTCTTATAAGCCTTAAAATACACCTAAACTCTTTCGGCAAATCAAATCTGAATAATATTTATGATAATTAATTGACCTAATTGGAATTATTCTTAATCATATACATTTAACTAATGAACATATATAAAAAAATATTGATTATAAGTACATGTTTGTTGTTAAGATATATACAAATATTACATTTTGTTGCGTATTCCGAGAAAGTTATTTATGCAGTTAAAATACATGGATAAAATAATAAAAGAACATATTGAAATATGCTTCGTGACGTTTAAAATATAGCGATTTAATTTGCAACTGAGACCACAACATTTACACAATATTAATGTTACCTAATACTTACACTAATTTTGTCTCAATATGTACACTTTTTTATTTTGAAATCAAAGTGGATATCCCAGAAATATATTGTTTTCTATTGTAGCCCTATGATTTTTATTCAGTTATAACACATTTGGAGTATTATTTCAATTTTACTCTATGCATATATTTTCACCAATTACTTTTAATCTTCTGAAGCTCCTTACCCATAGTGTTTGTGTTAGCAGTGTTGTGTTTCTTGGTGGCGCCTCTAGAGGGTCACAACCACATTGTCGGGGGGGAGGGGGAAGTATTTTGTCTCGTTCTGTCTGTTACCTGTTACTTTATCTTGTTATCTGATAATTTCTGTGTCATAGCATATCATATTTTTATATTTACTGTAGTTCATTGTTGTTACCTATATATTATTGTTACCATCTACCGTAGTATATTGTTACTCGTATATTATTGTTGTTGTTTCTTTTATCGTAGTTTGTTGCTGTTACCTTCTATAGTCATCATTAATTTATCTTTGTTATCTAATTCTAAATATATTTATCAACGTATATATTTACATACATAATCAATCAATCTAACTAAAAGACTGTTGGTCTTTTAAATGTTCATTGCACTTTGCTCACAAATTGCATGTTGCCATCAATGTACATATATAACCACACAGTATTGCCATGTCTAATTTATTTAAGTATTCACCAATGTTGTACATAGTTATTGTTTGTAATATTTATACAAGTTATTATCAAGTCTAGCTTGATGGCATAAGTCACCTTTCAACACTTATTAGCAGGCTAATGTAAAATGTTGTATCTTTGTCGCATGTATATCTCACTGTCAAAATATTGTAAAATGGTGTTCACCGTTGGAATAAATAAATAAATAAGTTTTATGTTGGCCTATATTAACATCCAACTACTAAATAAAAACTATAGTTAACAGGGCTTTTATAATGTACATTATCCATTAACAATATAATAAATCAAACACCACTATATGTTTTGTCGAAACAATTGTTTACAGTGATTAAATACGATACCCTAATTAACTGAATAATGTATTGTTAAATACGGTAAAATAGTAACTATCAAATTAAGGGTATGTTAATTTAAAATTTTTAAATTACTATATTTCTTACTAAAAAGGAGTAATTTATTGACATACATAGTGATATTTTATTCATAAATCTCTAAATCATGTAAATCTAAAACCTAGGAATTTTAGTTTATTTTCTGTTGACGCAGTACGTTCTTTTAAAGAAATGAAAATAATTATTTCTTTTCATAATGTTAAACATATTACAACCCTTTTTACAGATAGGAATTACACTGCCACAGTTACCTGTATAGAGTGACATATCACCTTAAAACTAACATAATAAAAACCATTACTGTACATTGTGAAAAATTCTCTATTTAAGCCATTTTGAATTTTTTCTTTGTGGTTCATTTTCGTACCACCTTTTTATATGTAACTGTTTATTATTTGTATTAAATGTATATGTTTTTTATTACTGGCGGTAAGTAGTAGAGAGGTATAAAAAGTCATAATGTTACGACGTTAAGAAAGGCTTTTTTAATTATATTTAATTGAATATGGTCGTACTATTCCGACAAACTCCCAAAAGATTGATGATTCTGACAGTTTTATACTAACGACTGAAAACCAGAGTTAGTATAATTAAAGTCTAATCCACCTAGTTAAGTATTCCACAATGACTAAACAGGTTAATGCTGTTGCAAATCTGCTACGTTTTTGTAGTCTATGTTCCCAATAATTTATACCAGCCCCTATTTGGAGCTTATATTTTGAAATGGCCTTTTAGTATTGTATTAATATAACGTTACTAAACATAATATTTTAAAATTGTATTTGCTTAGCAAAATTATAACTGTGAAAAATATAGTTGTATTGTGTTGACGATACAAAAAATACATCAAAGCTCAGCCTGTATTCAACGTCTTACTATTTATGCTGTGACAAGTATCTAAACAATTGTGGAACCTACGTTGTAGAAATAATGAATCTCTAAGCTAAGACTTCTGTCAAATTAAAAAAAATCATAATTTTTGTTTGGTCATCATATTTATCAATAGTAACTTATCGTACAATTACAATATTTTCGTTTTAAAATTTGGGCTTTAACAAATATTTGTTAACATAAAACATAACCGTATCATCTTTCAATTAGTTAAACTCTAGTTTTCGTGTTTACGCTATTATAAATCACCTGGAGAAGATCACGACATAACCGTGAAAGTCACTTACACAACCATATCAATAAGGAAATGGTCCTGTTTTAAAGAACTTATTGCCAAATTATTTAGTTTAATAGACTATTTACTTCCATTCACAAAATATAATGGTAAATATCTATGTTGTTTTTTATTCATAAATATAATTATTTTTTTATATTCAAGCATATTTTAATGAGACATGAATAGGAATTAGAGTGAAGAGTAAGTAGAACTTAGTACACGTCCACTTGAGTGATGCAGGGAGTCTGGACACGGCCAACCACATCCTGCAATCCTAATGAACGCGCCACTTAAGTGGAGTAGTCAGTGCACAGTACTTAGCTCCAGAATACTTGAGTATTTTTTCTCTAGATGGAGGAGAAAAGATTCGTTAAACTTCTTATTTAATTTAAATGAAAGAAGGAAACTGTCCAATTACTTGGGAGATGGTGATTATTAATTTAGCTAGTAGCATCAATTCAATATAAATGTGACTGTTCAATATAAATGTAGCATGTTCAATATACATATATAAAGGGTGTTCAGTAAAACTGTTTCAGTAATTTTGGATGTTATTGTACACATAAAAATGAGCTAAAAAATTCATATGAAGGTATGTCCTAAAACCATTAGTTTTCGGTCTATCCGTCTTTATGTGTTTTTACATAAAAATGCATAACTTTCGATCCACTAAAGGTACAATTGTGAAACTTCATGATTGTACTACCCTATAGTAGATCTATTTTAAATAAAAATTAAAAAATAAATATTTACCCTTTTCAAAATGGCGGACTTTTTTTGTAACCAAAATATCTAAAAACTGAATAATTTTACAAACAAAATGCAAGAATAATATTTTTTAGTAAATCTTATTATAATATTCACAGCGTTTGTTTCAACAAAAACGGATAAAAACAGCCGATTTATGCTGCAAAATGTAAAACTATGTTTTATGGCAACCAAAAGCTAGTGCTATTTTAAATATGTGTGTACTATGAACAGCTAATTTCATGTCAGTCTGCTATTTCATATGAATTTATGCTATTAATATTAGGTTTTTATTATTTTCATAGTTTCCTTATATTAATTAACAAATAATGGCAAATAATGTAATAAATAACTTTACCAACTCCGAAATGGCAGACATGCATGTGGTATATAGTATAGTTCATTGTAGTAGTATTCAAGCAAAACACTATGAAAATAATAAAAAAGAACTATGTCTCTCCGCTTCTCTCGTACAGTCCTTGGAGCACATTCGGCAACTAATATTATGTCTAGAATGTATAATGAGATTTAATTTAATAAGTTAGACATATTTTTTAATTCAAGTAATAACTTTAGAACATTAATTTTTAATCGTACTGAAGTTTAAATATTTAATACTAGATTATTTATTGCCTTGTCCTTTCACTTGTATTATTTATTTATTATTTGTTGTCCTGTTTTATTGTATTTATTAAAATAATATATATTGTTGTTGGTTTTTGCCGTTCTTGCTGATAATTTTTTGTTAACATGCTATTATGTTGTTATTATTATGTTGTTACTATTATGTATACTTTATTAATCTTGTTGTTATACTGTTTTGTTATGTTTTAATTTATATCATTTTTTATGATTATTATTTCCAAATAATAATTCATAAAGCACGATTGGGACTCTGTTGATTGATTGGCCATGAACCATTCAACTTATATTTATTGTTAATTAATTTAATGCTACTTTGTAATTGGATTTTTCTGTTTTGTAGTATTCAAAATAAAATAAAAGTATTTCTACAATAAATATTATTGCAATTTCCCGGAAACATTAATTTTTTACTTATAGTAAACAAGTTAGGAATCGAGAATAAAAATATTTTTCTGCAAGGAAAGACATTTGTGTTTAGAGTTTTTAAATAGTATATTTTCTATAAGTATTTAATCTGTATCTTCAATTTAGTTTTTGCATATAATTTTAAATAAGTTATTTTAATTTATTAACATTTATACATAATTTTAAATTATGCTGCGCAGTATGAATCCATATCATACAGTATTTATAAAATTATAGTTATGTTACAATAAAGCTTCTTATATTTGTTATTATGATTTTACTGTTTCGGAAATCTACTAAAACTTAATTAATTAAATTAAATTAATTTAATCTTCTCTCCTTGCTTCTCTCGCACAGTCCTTGGAGAACATACACCAATTAATATTATCTCTAGATTGTATAATAAGATTTAATTTAATGAGTTTGGTATATTTTTTATTCAAGTAATAGTTTTAGAATATTAATTTCTGCCACATGAACAACTTTACATTATTTCCAATTAATATCCAACAAGTATGATATTTAGTTCATAACAATAAATACATGTTAAAATAAATAAGCTACAAAACGAGTTTTAACATTTTGGGACTGAACCTTAAATAACTTATCCTTAAAATAATTTGACTACTAGGTGAATTTATCAGCACATAAGTACAATACAATGAATAACTGTAAGAATAAATTTACCGTACTACATTTATTGTAATCAATATTGTTTTTAATTATCTACACTTTGCTGATTAGGCTAATATAAATTCAACAAACCATTTCGTTATTTGTATATCCTAATTACGTATGTTTCGAAATGTTTAAAGACCCCCCATAATATCCTATAGCTGGGAGAAGCCTAATTTTATAATGATATTAGTATACGTTGTTAGATTAAAATACAAGAATAATAAAATTACAAAAAAATACCGACAAAGGAACTAATTATATAAAAGCCATGTGTTATGGATGAAGGTGACGCAGTATGACGGTAAATATGGTATTATCTCAGGGCTTGGGCTTAAGCGAATTCGTGACGCAGATTCAATATCTGGTATTATTTACATCCTAGTATAATTTTTATTAGAAAAAACTCTTCCATTTACAGTAAATTTTGTTCTTTTTACTTGATAGTTATTATTTATAGATAAGTTTGAACTAATGTTACGTTTTGATGTATTGGTTGATACTACGTTTGTAAAAACTACATTATTTTAGGAATAATCATTAGGAAGTTTTATTAATTTAAAAATTACTGTATATCCCACAAATACTCAAACAGATAAAAAAGAAATATTTTATTTATGATTTAATCTTATTTATTTGTATGTTTAACATTTTATTCCTGTATTTAACTTTATAAACCTTATTTTATTTTTTATACTACGAAATCGGCCTTATTAGGCTACACACTGATACTTGAAAATGTATTATTTATTCTGAAGATACCAATCATCTTATGCATGTGTATGGATGTCAAATGATATAATGATTTTATATGAGTGAATATAGTTCTTGTAACATACAAAGACTGAGTATTTCTCAATACAGGGCCATTGATAAAAAAATTATGAACGAACAAAAGATAATTAATACCTAATTCCTTTCAAAATGTCAAACCACCAGCCCACCCAATCACGTAAAGTGTTATTGACGCACCTGCCCACTTAGAGTGATGCAAACACGTAGAGTGGTATTCACCCACCCACCTACCCACCAATACATGTACAGTGGTATTCAACCACTTGCCCAACAATACACGTGATTGATCTGAAAACGTTTTATTCATAAATTTGGGCTTAAACCAACTACGCTAACAAACACTATTTATCTTACAATGAAAACGTTATAATTATAAGACATTTCTAATAATAATTTAATAAAGTATATTTTTAATGTAAATTATTAAATTATTTTTTTAATTAGCATAATACGTGTTGGTATATATACAGTACAAGTAAACGTCACACAACAAAAATGTATTACAATATAAGCACAAAATGCACAAATATATTACAATACAAGTACAAAATGCACGAATATTATGGTACCATAATATTCGTGCATTTTTTACTTGTAATATATTTGTGCATTTTGTGCTTATATTGTAATAAATTTGTGTTGTGTGACGTTTACTTGTACTGTATTAAATTAACTAATTAGGTAACAAAACACAGAAACAATATTTAAACAGATTTAAATAACGTCCAACCAATCTAGCCTATTATATAACATCCATACAAGCATTATAATGATTATTTTGGATCAATAGTTTTATGGTGTTCATAGAAAAAAAAACAAAAAAACAGTACAGATATAGTAGTTAGCTATAATGTTGCATGGGCAGACTACAAGGTAAACTACATGAACTACATTTTCGACAACTACAAAGCAAAGGCTTGATTACCAAAATGGGGTTGGCAAGCTTCCAGCCCCCTGGCCCTCCATTATATTGTTGGCAGATGATGAGTAAATACCTTAAGAGGAGTAAGTTAGTTAAGTTAGTTTTTTTCTCAAAAGAAAAGAAAATAACTAGCACATACCTTAGTGCTACTACCATTGACATTGTCTTCACATTAACTATCAATTTTTCAATTTGTATAGCTCAAAATAAATAAATGAACATTTTATTAACATAATGAAGTGATACGCTTAAGAAAACTATTTTCAATACTGTAACTATATAAGCTATATAAACAGTAGTTTACAGTTATCTTAGTTTATTATTTATTAAATGGATACAATATTCATAAGGTAAACTACTATTTACAGTTTGGTTTTTATAGGTACAGAAAATAAACAAACCGGAAGCCAAATTTAATAGTGTGCTAAATATGTGTTGAATAATTATTTCTCCAGTTCTCCAGTTTGACCTGCACCTGATATACTCAGGTGTTCACTGCGGCCATAAGAAAGTAACCTCTGTGTTTCCATGTGTTATAATAAAGTGAAGGTATAAAGATGTGCAGTAATCTTATCAACGTATAAAAAGCCATTGAGGCGTTTGCTGCGCCCACAGGATTTCAACTACTGATTTTTTTCTCTCTGTCATAGAAAAGGGAATTTATGTTACTTACGATATGCTTCTACATGACTTCAATGTATGTACACAAGCTTCTTCCTTAATTGTACAAAGAAAACAAGAATAAAAGTACGTGTAATTCGTTTGTATAAATTAAAGTGATCGTCGTATAACACAAAGCTATTACAATTTTAGTAAAAAAATATTAAACTATAGTTTTGAGCGACTTTACTAATCCACAAAAAGAGATTAACAAAGAACAAAAATAATGCTGTATATTATTCCCCAAAGACTTTTCTTAAACATTTTAATTCTTTAAAAAGGGTACAAGAGTTTATAGCGTGAGTAAATTTATTTTATGTTGTTGATATAACTGTACTACATATAATTAAAAGTATGTAAATGTTATATGTTTATTCGTATGTGTAACAAAAGTAAGTATAAATTATAACTTAATTTAAATCTATTTATAATATACTTTTAAGTATATATGTATAGTTGCGACATATCGTTAGTAAACGTAATTTAGTGCCTTGGTAGGATTAAGTGGTTTCAAGATGTTTACAAACACGTAGCGTTAGAGAGGATGTTATATGACTTACATCAACACCACAAACCCAAATACTTAGAAAGTTTATGTGCCCTAGACATGTCACTGCAAGTCGGCTTGGTTATGTAAGAGTTCAGTTGATGTAAGTTAACTTAACATCATATACTGAATTACCATTAATGGCTTTTACTAACAGATTTATAGTCTATACTTTGTAAAGAAACTAGTACTCCCACTATAAATGTTATTTTATTTTGACGAAAATACACGTAAATTAATATTTATTGTGCATAGATATACAATCGTGTCCAAATACTCATAGAATACACCCCGTTGAAATAAACTGTATTTAAATAATTTAAGCTACATTACTTACTTTACATCATATCAAGTGACGGCCTTTACATAGCGCGTCGAGTAACGCGCGTCCCTACACGTGCGTAATGAACAAACATTATTGAATTGACTCTTTTATGCACAGTATCAGGTGCAGAAGTAACGCGTTAAATTTTTTTCTCGCCTCGGGAAACGTCCACATGACGCGTTGCGTAAAAGGCACCTGATTTTTTTTGGAGGGTGGGTGGGTTATCTTAACACTGTACGCGTATTGGAGGTCAGGTGATTCATCTCTTTTGGGTGCCTGATTAGTGATTACAGCCCCCAGACAAGTCTTGGAAGCCTTTTTTTGCTGTCGGTTTTTTTGTCCTTAACTATTTTTGGAGGACCAATTTCTTGGACTCAGCCACCTGTCATCTTTTCTTCTGTTTAAAGTCGACCCTCTTACCTTTCTCTAGGGGTAGGTCAACTTTCCCCTTTTTCTTTTTCTTCTTCCCTCCTTCCACAGTACTTGAAGCTGCTTTATATTGAGGGCCCTGGCTTAGGGTTAGCGTGTGGTATGGAATCATCACTCTGCAGTTGGGATGATTCTAAACTTACTTTTCAGTATTCCTGAGTATAACTAGATTTCGAAAATAAAATTTATAGGTAGAGTGAAGAATTTAAGAAGAGAGAATGTCAGATAACTGTGGGGATATAGATATGGCCTTATTGTAACATTTTCACCAACTAATGTAATTGTAAATTAGTGTAATAAAAGTAAATTTTATATTCATTATGGTTTCACCTTAGAGTAGTAATAGGGGCCCATTATATGTAAAGGTGGATAGAGAAAGTAGATTCATGATAAGGATAAGTGTTTTATAAAACACACAGTGATTAAATTTAAAAATAATTTTGTACCATTAAAATGGAATATGTTTTCATTTTAATGTAACTATTAATCAATTATAAAATAAAGGCAATACTTCAGAAGAGACGGAAACCTCTTTAGATGAACCTAATGAATAAAGATGTTAATTTAATAATATATTATTGTTCTATTATTTTATAGTGGATGTTGAGTTTATTACTGAATACCTAGATAAGTTCCATCATTGGAGATATTTTACTTTTTAAAGTAAAATACCATCTTATAAATACTTTAAGTGTATACCCCTGTTAAAATTGGTCGTTTGAATTATATTTGACATATTGTGGAAAAATGTTTATATAAACATTTTAAAATGTATTTTATTTTTCATGTTTCCACAAGTTTAGAAACATCCCATTTTTTCTTTTGAAAAGTAGTTAATAATTAGCTTTTGAGCTAAATGGACCATATATACATTTTATTTTTCAAAACTTTCGAATGCAATTTTTCAAAATAACAAGGACAATGCTACCATTTGCTCCATTACGATCCTTTGCAACAATTTTAGTGAATAGTCCATATTTATTACAAAACAATAACTAGTAAGTATATTTTAACATATTTTATAATATATGACCAGTAAATTATAAATATTTAATATTCTACATTAACATTTTTAGAGTTTTCACTGTAACAGAAATTTTTATACAACTATATACTAAGTTGCCAAGTGCATTTCATTTATACAGTTTATGTAAGGTTACATTTAAATTGAATTAAATACTATTCATGCAAAAGGTATTTCATTACGAATTTCATATATTTGAGCTCTGTTGAATACAATAGTATATGTAACATACATTTCAGTCAGTAGATAAGTTTGGATGTGACAGTTGTATTATGAAATGTGATTAAGTGAGATAAACCATCGCAGGAAGTGGCATCAGAACATTTAAGCTTCACTGATGTATTTGAAATTGTTTATTGAATGTGTGAACAAACCCAACAGAGTGTGTTTGACAACAATAGGGGTTGTTTTGTATTTGAACGTTAGTTTTTGTAAAATATTAAATCGTTGAAGTAAAAGGTTTTCCACTAAGAATTGTTATCTAGCATTATTCATAAGTAAGGTTTAATCATAAATAAAATAAATAATAAATTTTCAAAATCTTGGAAGTATCCACAACATATTTTTATAGTGCTAAGCTGTTAATAAAAAGTACATAAGGAAATTCGGTACCATGGAACAAATAAATAAAAAACTACAATATTATTATTTTATAAAGTATTTACAATACAATATACGTAATTTGGCATAAGCTATGAATGAAGTATGTGTGCAAACGTGTCTTATTATCATAGCATGAAACATAAAAAAGCCTTATTTTAAGTAATCTATTTTTATAATTGACGTCAAATAAAATCGCTCAACAGTTTATTGTGGATTAGTTGAAAACTTGAAGAGTAATTTAAACTTAACTAATTTAAAGTTACATTTTCAATGCTATTACATCGTTTTTAAATTAACGTTACTAGTAATACGAACGGTGAGCAAACATGTACTAGCTTATGTTTTTAATATAAATTTAAACTTTTTAAGGTAGGTGAAAGAGCTTGGTTCAGAAAATTTTGGCGTTATAGTAAAGTAACATAAGGAATAATAATAATGTAATTAGTCATATATAATGTTTGAATGGAAATTAATATATCATTAATTAAGTAAACTAAAAGTGTTTAACGTGCGTTAGTGTTTAAACATAACCTTATTTTAGTAACGTATTAAAAACTGTATACACAGTTCTTTATATAAAGCCAGAATGAAATGAAAATTATAACTTCACTATGTAGAAACTTGTTTTTAAATACTGTATACATTTTAAAATTGTATAACCATAGTTTTTTGAAATAAATACACTTTTTATTACGCAGTAACAATTTTTAACATGTCAAACGATCGTTAACATAATATAGTACAATAAACAAAATGTAATAAAATTCTAAAACAAAACAACGAATGGTCATTCACGTCACATTCATATACATGTATTTCTAACATTCATACAGCCACAATCACACTGCCTTTCTGTCCTGTAATCTTTCCAGTGACTCATCATGAACACATCCACAGAATAGAAAGCTTCAGACACCAAGAGGTTTGAATTGAATTTGGTTGTTAACGTAAAGTAAAAAAAGTAAGATTGTTTCAGTAAATTTGCTATAAATATAAAACATTTATAATACCTCTTTCTTAATAAAAAAATAAATTCAAATTAACCCTTGTGTTTTATTTATATATCTGTATAGAAACGTTTTAAATTATTTATAGGTTTTAATGATATCATATTGTAATGTGATATAAATTAATACCTCAATATAGAGTTATGAATATACAGTAAGAACTATTGTTTGTTTTGCCACAAACATAAAATTACGTTTTGCCTTTGGTTTTAGGAGTAGTTAATGGTACATAGAATTATGTATTAGAAATTAATTAAACTCTTAAAACTTTATGCAATTTCAATTAGTCCACTTTTTGTAACTCTATTATATTCATAATTATTTAATATGTAAATCATATATAGCTAACCAATGTTATAGTTTTAAAAATATTAACGACATATACATAATGGAAAATAATTTCCTGCATCAATGACTGTCTACTTATAAAAAAATTCACTCATTGTTAAACAAAGATAAACTGTCGAAAAGTACATTTATTTGAATGGAATAGAGGTTTAATTTGCATTTGACGTAATAAACAAGGCAGTAGCACAGTCTGGAGTGCACTCAAGTGTCTCAGATTGCACCACTCTAGGGGGTGTTCACTACCATTGCAAGATGTAGTTGGTCGTGTCTGGGCTCCCAGCTGTTTGCCGAGCTTGACCTACGTTTGAGACTGTACGCTTATACTCAGAATATTGTCAGATTATAGTTAGATATGGGACACCAACACCAACTTTGTACGCTTTTTAAATTATTATATCAGCGTAGGATGAGTGAAGAAGTGTGGTCTGGTTACTAATAAGTTCGAATAATGCTCAAAAGAGCAATATATTAATAGGCCAATAACCAGGAAAACTAAGGGACCTACAGAACTACGTGAATGAACCAATCAAAATGCCTGATACTCAGTTCTCTCCTAGACAACATTCTGTCCTGAATACCATCCAACTTGGACACACCAGACTTCTCTAGTAGTGTTCATGGCAATCATTTAAAGGATGCCGTTTCAGTATTATAAGGACCGAGGATAGAGCCTATCCTCTTCAATCCCCTCACCACTTTAATTTCAATTGCCTCTTTAATTACGTCAGGGGCTCAGTGATTTATAAGTTTATTTCGTAAATATTTTAATTTAACAGTTCTATAGATTTAATTTTATTTTTAGGTGCAAAAATGAAACTTTGTCCACCAGTTCATGTTTGCCTACATGCAGTTGGCCTATATACAGTAAATCAAAAACCGAGTTTTAGAGCACTAAGGGACTCAATTTAGCACCTAGCCCTCAGCAGCCTGAAGACTTGGCCCCTTAGCCAGCACGCCGGGAAGGTTCTTTTACTTTTAAAAATACACCAGTATATAATACTTTAACTTAAATAATAATCTAAAAAACTGCTGAGGAATAACAAAATAACATATGTGATGACGTTTTTTTCAGGTTCAAGAACTAAAGGAATGTTAAAAGTAAATAATGAAATGTTCTTGTTACAAACGTTACATAACGGATTTGGTAAGTACAAAGAGTATCGAAAATAACGTTCATAAAACCTTTGTACAGTTAAAATACAAATCGATTTGCCAAGCAAATGTGTAAGTGTGCTTTATACAATCCAGTAGCTAACTATGGTTCACTTTCTATTTAAATATAATAATAATGTTATCATTTATTCTTTCTGTTTCTTTTTTTATTTTGTCTGTTGGTGTTATATTTGTTTCAACGTGTTTGCATGATTTTTTTTCAACCAGTCCAAATCCACCCTTCTCTTATTCAGCTCACACGAACAACTCAAGCCTACAGACTTGATGTCCATGTGGTCGTATTTGCTTAGCTGTAGCACCTAGTTATATATTCTTTCTTTCTAATTGCACTCGAAATATATTGTTATGTATGAATTAACTTTCCTCATAACTGAAAACAGAGTATGTTATAATTGTATTTCAACATTACTGTGTTCCAAGTCTAGCTTTATATTCAGAACCATCAAAATTATTCGATACAATACTTAAGAAAGGTATTTCTGTCCGCTTTATACTGTATCGTGTAGGGTTATAGTCGTCATAATTTTTTGCATGTTTGAGTAATTATCATGGGTAACGTGTTAAAGAAAGCTAAAAATTCGTTTTATAATTGAAGACACGTATCCCAAGTAATAAGGTTAGTGTTTTGCTTGAGCAAGATGTTAAGTATAGTTCGTTTTGCTGTAAGGGGCGAGTGGGTGTTTTGCTTAAGCAAGATGTTATGTATTGTTCGTTTTGCGGTGAGGGGTGAGTGGTTGTTTTGCTTGAGCAAGATGTTAAGTATAGTTTGTTTTGTTGTGAGGGGTGAGTGGGTGTTTTGCTTGAGCAAGATGTTAAGTATAGTTCATTTTGCTGTGAGGGGTGAGTGGGTGTTTTGCTTGAGCAAGATGTTAAGTATAGTTCGTTTTGCTGTGAGGGGTGAGTGGGTGTTTTGCTTGAGCAAGATGTTAAGTATACTTCGTTTTGCTGTGAGGGGTGAGTGGTTGTTTTGCTTAAGCAAGATGTTAAGTATAGTTCGTTTTTTGTTAGGGTAACTGGGTGTTTTTCTTGAGCAAGATGTTAAGTATAGTTCGTTTTGCTGTGAGGGGGGAGTGGGTGTTTTGCTTAAGCAAGATGTTAAGTATAGTACGTTTTTTGTTAGGGTAACTGGGTGTTTTGCTTGAGCAAGATGTTAAGTACAGTACGTTTTGCAGTGAGGGGTGATTGGGTGTTTTGCTTGAGCAAGATGTTAAGTATATTACGTTTTGCTGTGAGGGATGAGTGGGTGTTTTTCTTGAGCAAGATGTTAAGTATAGTTCATTTTGCTGTGAGGGGTGAGTGGGTGTTTTTCTTGAGCAAGATGTTAAGTACAGTATGTTTTGCTGTGAGGGGCGAGTGGGTGTTTTGCTTAAGCAAGATGTAATGTATAGTTCGTTTTGCTGTGAGGGGTGAGTGGGTGTTTTTCTTGAGCAGGATGTTAAGTATAGTTCGTTTTGCTGTGAGGGGTGAGTGGGTATTTTTCTTGAACAAGATGTTAAGTATAGTTCGTTTTGCTGTGAGGGGTGAGTGGGTATTTTTCTTGAGCAAGATGTTAAGTATAGTTCGTTTTGCTGTGAGGGGCGAGTGGGTGATTTTCTTGAGTAAGATGTTAAGTATAGTTTGTTTTGCTGTGAGGGGTGAGTGGGTGTTTTGCTTGAGCAAGATCCTAAGTAATTGACTTTTGTATCAATGAACAGACTAATAAGTATAACAAAGAAATAATAAAATCCATATAATGCAATATTATTGAACAAAACAATTACCTTTTTCAGTATTATTAACATGTTTGTTGTGTATTTTATAAATATTTCTGTTTATGAGGTAAATATTCGGTAATTTGAGTTAATTTACAGGCATTGGTATGTATACAATGTAATGTTAATATACATTCTATAAAAATTTTACTTGTTTAGTCTAAATCTGCTAACTTATGGATGTAAGTCAATCAATAATGTCATAAATTTAATAAACATACATATTTTCTTTGACAAATATTATGAGATAACACAGAGACTAATTAAAAATTAATTAAGGAATTAAAGTAATTAAAGGATCATTTTAAGATACTGTATCTTGTATTTGTGCTATAGCAATATCTTCTAGCATAAATTATTACTGATTATTCTTGAATTCTCTTCCACCAAAGAATTTAGAGTGCAACATTGCATTTATCTTAATTATAAGATATAACTTCTATTTCCTCATTTTAATTTCAGAAGGTTAAACATAAATGTTTACTAACCTTATTGATACATAATTATCATTTAACTTAGAGAAGTATCGTTCATTAGGTCTACCAATTTGTTAAACACATTTTTCTCCTATCGGATCACGTATAACTTTTGTTGTATTATTATTAATATTATTATTATTATTATTATTATTATTATACAATGTAATATTATTATAAGGCTGTTTACTATTTTTAGTAAACAGCTTTTTTATTGAACATTGTAAAAGTGTAGAGTTAAATTTACTATCGTTTCAATAAAATTAAATTTAACACTAATTATAATCTCGCTCCCAGAGTGCCATTAGTGCCCTCGGCCCATTAAAATAATGGGCTCTCTTTTAATTAACACATTTTGTTTGTGTATTTCAATTACAAACATTGATCTAAATAGTACGTATTTAACATTTTGAATGACTTCATAAACTATTTTTTATGTGATTGTGTAATAGCAATACACTGTATAATGTATATGTATACTTTTTAATTATTTGGGATTTAAGTTGTAGTAGGTTCAGCAATATTTTGGTTATACAATCAGTAAAATATATTTTACATATTTAACAAGCATGTTTTTGTAATCGATTATAGAAGAATCCACTTATAATTAAAATATTTATACCATATGTTATTACTTGTACCTATTTTTAATATATATACCTATGTACTATAATACAGTATAAGTTATTTTTAATTTTATTTTAGTTGGAAAGAAACGTATAACTACAAATATAACTTGTTTTACTAATGCTTACATAATCTTTATTGGATTAATTAATTTAGTTATTTAAAAATTTTCCCTTGACTGTTTTTGGAAAACAAAACATAAATTATTATTTTTCTGTCTATAAATAAACAAAATAACCCAAATAACAGCAAACTTGTGTACTGTTCATCCCACAATGGTATTTTTGTCTAAATATTGAGAATAGTAGATGTTCCAAATTTAAGTTACAATTATGATTATATTGGTTTACTAGTCTACAACAAGCTATTATAAATGCATTCAATGATGTATTCTAGTAATAATATGACATTAGCCCTACTCCATGACATATAAGACTTTTAAAACCAATTCGTCTGCTTTAATAAATAAAATAAATGTAATACAACCATTTCTATGTAGATGTATGATTTTTTCAGTATTAAATAACATATACTGTATAATGTAATACTATAAAAAGTAAAAAAAAAAAATACTTCAATGATAAATAAGAAGAAATCTATAGTATTGAATTTCGATTAATGTGTAGTGTCTATATTGAAAAAAATATTTATTTTATTATTAACTGTGGCCTTTTATGTTTGTATGATAGCCTTTTGGGTTTTAACTATACAGTAAAAATAACAATACGCTTGTATGTAAAATTGTTAATATTTATTTTTTTGTATTTATATACGAAATATCTACATATAATATTAAAGAGCTTACATAAATATTTTACTGTAAAGTTTACTATACAACATATTTATAGAAATCTTATAGTTCAATTTTTTACGAGTACATTAAATAAGATAATCAGACTACGTTAAATTAAACTGTCTTTAATATAAAAGCTTAATTAAGTGGATTTAACTTAAAATAATTTAACTAATTCTAAAGTATTTAGCATTTATCCCTTGAGAGTTTTGATATCATTCAATAAGACCACTTACAGCCAGAGAGGAAATCGGAAATGAAAGTCAGATAAATTCAAGAAATAATTGTAGCCCTCGGCTTAAACAGTTCCTTTTGTAATTCGAAGTCTTATCTCTTCAAATTATATTATCTTAATCAATATACAATATAAACATAAAAAGGCGTTGTTCAAGATGTTTTGGAATTTATTTTGTAGAAACTAAATTCTTAACGATTGAAATTAATATGAAACTGTTATTATTTAGTAGTTACTTTATATAATAGTTTTTATGTTAGCTCATTACACGGTTGTATAAATAAGTGATTTTCACATGAATTTATAACAATATAAATGCAGAACGTACGAATATTATATTGATCGATCACGGTTAGTTTCGTTTACGTGTTATAGACCAAATGGACCCACAAATGAGTGTAGATCGATAGTGAATCCCTCTGGTCTGAAAAGGTAACGAAATTTACTGAAATCGGTCACAATAAATTGTTGTATATATTATACTTTTATTATAAGACATTTGTATTGCGCAGTATTTAATTGTTTTATATTTACATAATCTCCAAATTATTAGAACAAATAGAGTGGTTTTTATCGCAAATTTACCAAGATAGTTCTAGCCTGTATGCTTTCATTGTTACTAGAAGTTTAGTTAATTTAACCGTTCCATTACTTTGACATAAGTAGTATTATCTAAAGTTTAAAAGCACATTGAGATAAAATTCTTCAAATCAAGCTAGAACCGGTTCTTTACGTAAAACTAATTATATTTTACAACAGATAAACAAAACAAATTGTTAATTTTAGAGGAAGTGTTTTGAAACCTAAGTACTTACATAACTTTTGATGTTGAAATAACTTTGCCTCATGGAATTTATTTATTCTTTCATCTTGTATTCCATATGCATCGTTTACCTCATTTCATACAAAAGATACGAAGGAAATTTACTTATATATGTATAGGATTTTCCCAAGCTTATGTGATAACCTCTATCTAAATATTTGGGTAAAAATATTTCTAAATATATACAAAACTAAATTAATTACTAGGTATAAATTAGTATAAATTAAATCGGTACCTTATCTTTTAATTCATGTAAGTAACTTGTATTCAAAATTTATAAATGATTTTGGTTTATAAGCATAATTTGTAGGTTCTAAATTAAAATAATTCATTGAAAATAATCTTCAACATTAAGGTGTTATTTTAGTAGTGAATACTTTACTTCTAAAAGCGTAATAAATAATTTTAAGATTCTATAAATTAGCGATACAAAACATTTTATATTTATTAGTTTATAGATGAATAATTTGTTATACATTTTAAAAGTATAATAATGTACATTTTTAGTTAACTATCTCATAACTTTTCACGCTTAACTTACTGTGTTTGAAAGCTGTTCCGTATGAAGTACCTTGACTAATAGGATTAGTTTTACTCGATGTTTAATACATAAATAGAAGGTACTTCCGGCACACAGCTGTAACCCATCGAGATGGTGTCCGCTCAAAGGTTTCAATCAGCTTAGACACTACTACCGAAGTCAGGGGTGTGATTGGTAATGAGGGTCCAGATGTTCTCTAGAGAAGATAAATAAATGTATATAAGTCTAGTAAATTATCCGAAAAGCATACCAATACTGCGTAGTTCGGAGTCCACATAAATCTGTAAGTACCTTAGTTGCCCTTGCTATTGATCTATTATTAATGGCTCTTCCTCTGGAACAACCACTCTTAGTTAGTAAAAATGACTATGCTCGTTCATCTACACTCATAGCAATTAACCACATTCAACCATATCTCTATGATGCATGTCTTAGTATTGAATATTGGTTGAAAATCTTTTGGATAACTTTACTATAACACAAAGTATCATACTGTCTATATCATAAAGTATAAGGGATAAAGGATATGCCTGCGTGTAACAGGAGCTGTGAGAAAACTGATTACGTGAGATAAACCTTGTAAGGAAATCTAATTTATAACTCTCGAGTTTACTGACGTACTTGGGTACAGTTTACTAAACACACCAACTTATACGACATAGTGTTCTTGACACCGATAGCTTTTGTCATAAGCAATTAAATATTGTGTAGAAAGACAGTAAATTTATTTGTAAAAATGTTTATATTTTGAATGCGTGTGGAACTTATTCTTTTTTAATAAACTAAAAATTTATACTGCTTTCACTTTGTAAAATTACATAAATTAAACGGTTCCTGTAATACAATTGTTCTCAGCTTTCCATTCATGTTCAGTCACAGATATGAAAAACAAAACATATGCAACTGTCATAAGGTTCAGGAAACGCCTAAATGGCACTTGTAAAAGGATTTTTCCAACCAATGAAGATCTTTATACGTCTCTAGTAAAAATTACTATGTTTAACTTTGAGAATTTTGTAGGAATGAAGAGATGACTGACAAGGTTCTAGCCTTACCATGGCATAACAAACTGGAAGACTAATTACTCAACACAATCTCGATACAACCTCAGGACACTAGAGGTGCGACCTTTATTTCTTTCTACTCTGTGATCTAGAGTATTTTTATTGGAACGTATTATATTATTGTTAAGACGTCATACCTTTCTAGCATAACAAACATCATTTCAAGCTAGGTTTTTGTTAGACTTAATAAAGGATGATTGAATTGATTAGGTATTAATGTTGTAATAATATAAACTAGGCTACATTAGTCATTCACATTTACCGTACAGACAACTACATTCTTAGTAATGGCCCTTATAAAATTACAACTAGGCATTACAAAATACCAACAATTTTTCTTAGAGTTCACAGTCAAAACGTGTATTTTTAAATATGTTTACATGCCTCAATAAACAATTTAATGTAGATGATCATATATTACTTTAAATTATTATTTATAAATCAAGAATAAAAGAAACGTATCATACTTCCTATGAAAACAAGTTGTAATAAAACATAACCGAAAGTTTTCTTCAAACACACAACATAGTTCAAATATTGAGTAGGCCGTAAAAATAATGAAGATCACGATTGTGACAGCCAGCTTGAACATACAGAGGCCAAATATAACTTGATTTAGGTTTCTAATTACGTTTCCATTAGTCACCATAATTCTAACTTTTTTATCCGCCACAACTATAAACCTAGTTATATTAACTTTACCTCAATAACACTTACCAAGGGTTTCAACTCTAGAGTTTTTTCTAACTGAAAATTTGATGATTTTAAAATCCTTACTGAAAGCAAGCATAGTAACATTTTGAATCTATAGGTCAAGTTAGATTAAGTTAGTTTTATGACGTTTTGTATTTAAAATAGAATCGTATTGATTATTTAATATACAAAATATGTATATTAAGTCGCTTTGGAATTATTTTTTAAAACATTATTACTTAACGTCCACATAACATGTTCAAGTAAACAAACAACCAAACATCTCTTTGAGCTGTTGAGAAACAGCTTGTTTGATACGCTGTATTTATAGGCATTCTTTATATAAGCAATCTGTGGTTTTGGCTCGGAATCTGTTATGACCGCCCATTTTAGATGGGACAGAAACAAGGAAAGGCATTTATAGTAGAACTTCTAAGAGTTCTAATGGCATCCTGCCAATAACTTAACACTGCGGTAAGTGTTTAGCGTCTTTTAATAGGATGTGTTTGGACCTTGAATTCAATTTCACTTAATGTATTTAAACTTCACAATGTTATAAAGCAACTTAGTTCAATTTATTTTAACTATTGGACTATAAAGAGTAATGCCAGTTAATACTCTATATTTGTAGTTTAAAAATTGTTTGATAACAATTATATGTTTTACTAATAAAACTAAGTTGTCATTTGTTTTTTATAAAAAAATTATATACATTTTATAGTCAAATGAAATAAAAATAAATAATAGTCTGTATAGACTCATCAGGCTATGTAAAATCTCACAAGGACTTATATATGTAAAAAATATCGATAACTACAAAAAATATTCACAAAATGTGCTATATAACTAAAGTAATTTATGTAATGGAATCCGTGGACCTTTTTCGTTACTTCACATCAACTACTTTTTTTTAAATTACGGTCAGGTTAGGTTAGGTTGGGTCAAGTTAGGTTACGTCGCTAGTAAATTTTATCACAAACAGGTAAATCCAATGATTGACTCACCGCCGAATGCGTTCTCCGTGTTTAAGTTCTTAGAATGCGATAAGATAAGGCCAGTGAGATCGGATTCCTAGTAGATATGGAATGTCACAGTAAAAGTAAAAATTATTTGGGAACAGGTTTTAGAGCAATAGAATAGTTATCAAGTGGTAGTGAATTAACAGAAACAAAAAAAAGTAATGATACTGAATTAACGGATAAGGTCCGAATCCGTAAATTAAAAACTACAAATTATTTTAAATGTAGTAATATATCCCTATTTAATAAACTCTGATAAAACACACCACACATCATTTTATATAAAGACAGAAATTGTTCTATATCAAGACCTTCTGATACACTAAATTAATTATACTAAAATAATTATAATTATATAACTGTCCCATCGTGGCTTAGTGGCTAAGGGACTAATATAATAATATTGGATAATATTATTATAATATTATAATATAATATATTATTATATTATAATATTATATTATGGATAATATTATTATTATAATATAATAATATTGGATTCCCCAGTTCAATGTTCAAGGTTCAAATACCCAATAGACCTAACAATCGGTGCTTCACTCGTTGAATTAAGTTCACAAGATCCAATAAACTGTAGACTCATGCAAACTGGAGGGTGACAGTTAAAAATATATAAACAATTAAAATAAAATTCTATATAATGCTGCTATGACACATAACAGTTAATTTTGCATTGAAATATTAATAATTTTTAGACTTTAAATTACCTGTAGCTTAACTCTGATTATTTAAAAAAATATAATATTCTGTTCTTTCATTCCTTGTTTCAATAACTCAACTTATAAGCTTTTCTTCTCATTTTGTCATTTTATTTTCTTGAATTATCCTTAGATTATACTAAGATATGATACGCTGACATTTTAAGGCCTTTGTGCGTATTTTAAGGCGAATATGAATTATTATGAGTGTAGAATGTGTGCGTGTAACCTGTGTTGTCTGATTACTGAGTTTTACTAATTCTTTAAAAGGACCATGTGTTTTTAGCTCAATTGCCAGGTAAACAAGGGATTTACAGATTTATTTTTGTCTGAACCACGTAATAAACTATATGAAAACGAAATATATGATTTTGTCGAGCTGGAAAACTGTTATGTTTACTATTCAATTGACTCAAGACTGACTGAAAAATGATTAAGAAGTAAATGCAGATCTCATGCCTAGGAGTCAATCTAGACCACACTTTTTTCAGAAGTTTTATTACATCAATATTATGCTATAAATTATTTTATTTCTACACATATTATGTTTTTATTAATAGAGATTTAAATATAAATTATCAGATATTCTAACATATATTTTTAAAACATACACTTTAAATTTTATAGTTTTATTTGTAGTTCTGTTTTGGAATGGTAAATATAGCATTATAGTTCAGCATAACCTAATGTTTTAACTTTCACCTTCATAATGATACCTGCTTCCTTATGGCAAAAGTGGTTTCAGTAATATCCAAGCATTCCAACATTAAAAAAAAAACATAAATACAACTGTCCCTAAATACTTCCATTAGCCTTGGAATTATTCATACATATATGAATTTAGGACATTTAATCAAAGTGTGAATGAACATTCTTCACGTAACATAAACTAGTGTTAATAAGACAACAAGTTTCTGTAGTGATGTATTAATTTATGACACAAGCTCAACATTTTAAAAGTCATGCCGAGATTAATTTGCTCTGGGCGTATCTCGTTTTCCTTTAATGAACAGCACTCCACTGTTGACCTAATTACAACGTCACGGAAGATTCTAACGTTGCTGACGTGAGCGCCAACACTTTGGCAACGATTCAATGAAGCCTTATCTGATTTCATTCAATTTTTTCATTAGCTTAGAAACTGATTGTAGATAAAAGCAATATTGGCTATAATGGACACCATTGGAGAAGAAAAGAGTATTCTACTTTGATATTATATAAACTGGCTGTAACTGTTTCGGTTTCTATCGCAAGAGACCACCTGCTAAAATATCTGGATGTCACTTTACTTAAAATCATACAAACCCTATGCAGTTCTGATTCCTCGTAAATCTGTAAGTCCCTTATTTTCAGTGTATATTGGTCTGCCAACAAATGTTTGTCTATATAAAAAAGTAACAATGAATCAACTCACTCACACTCATTTTCCCCTTGTTTTCGTCCATATATTAACGATCGGCGTCTTATTACTAATCAACTTTTACTGCAATCCATAATCCATATAGGTTGATCCACCATTATACAGTTACATCAAGGAGTCAATTAATTGTAAATTGTTTGACTTCGCGCATCTTGGGACCTTAGTTGATCGTAGAATTTAAAAATCACGTTTATAAAACGTACAAGAGAGTAGAACAATACTATCTCAATGATTAGATTTTAAAATTGTGTGAATATAACTGAACTGGTGCTTCTTTACTTTATAATTTAACTATCACACATTTAATTATTTAGCCACTGACATAGCCTTAAGATTGTTTTCTCTATTGCAAAAAGTATTGAAAAAACCTAATGGATTAATACTTTAAGTATGCTATAGTATGGATTTTTAATTATACTTTTTTAGTTTTATATTTTATTTAAAACTGTTTTGTCTTAAAATACAAACCTAAAGTCATAGCTTATGTACTGAAATGTTCATTCATAATAAACAAAAATAGATAGAATAGTGACGCAAATGTTTATATTATTGTAAAAAGAACTATAATATTATATTAATGGAGATTTAAAGCTTAAGCAGATTAAAATAATTCGGACTGTGTTGCAGTAAAATATTTGCTCAAATCCGAAAGTGAGAGTTTATTTTGAAACAAATCCAAATGTTTGAAAAAGTTAAGATGAATATAATTGTAACATTCAGTAATTAAATTGATTTTATATAGTAATAAATATACTTGTATAAAACATTAGTATTTAATGTGAATAAATTCAACCTAATAAAATAATCTTAACCATTTTAAAATTTTAAAACATTCCGAAATCTTTCACATTTCCTGTATATTAAAATAGCTTATTAGATTCGTTATGATATATATTTACTTAATAAATAAATCATCAGGGCCTAAAAAATTCCTGCGGTATGACAATAGTCGTTATGTAGCATATGACATGAATAAACATGGCAGTGGCACTCTCAAGTGTACTGCACAGCCTGGGGCACACTCAAGTGTCTCTGATTGCACCACTCTAGGGGGGTGTTCATTACCATTGCAAGGTGTGGTTGGTTGTGTCTGGGCTCCCAGATGTTTGCCAAGCTTGACTTGTCCCCCGAGGTTAGGATTTTGTACGTTTACCCTTTCTTTGATGAATGAGACGTCATGTCATATTATTTTGCTAAATATACATAATTGTTATTTGTTGATATAAATTTAAAACTATTAATATGTAACTACGATTTTATAATACCGAGATATAACTAAAAGAGCCAGTAAAATATCCTCAGTCAAATATTTAGGATGCCAAGAGAAAGGTATGATTTTGTAAAGATACTGTTTTAGTTCCGTATTGATCAGAAGATAACTAAAATATTGTGTTAATTTAGAGAATTTTCACTTTAAGAACACTTACAAATTAGTAATATTATCGTTTATGCTGAAAGTAGTGTTTAAGAAATACTTAAATAATAGATTATATGGACGTGTTTGATGTCCTGAATATATAAAAGTTTATTTTTTACTGTGATAAAAAGGTTTAATAATACACACAATTGTCCAAATTAGAGTATAATCTGCCATACACGTATAATGCTCAATACCACTCACCCACCCACACACGTAGAATGCTCAACACCCCTCACCCATCCATACACGTAGATTACTCAACATGCCTCATCCACTCATACACGTAGAATGCTCAACACACCTCACCCACCCATACACGTAGAATGCTCAACATCCCTCACCCACCCATACACGTAGATTACTCAACACCCCTCACCCACCCATACACGTAGAATGCTCAACATCCCTCATCCACCCATACACGTAGATTGCTCAACATCCCTCATCCACCCATACACTTAGAATGCTCAACACCCCTCACCCACCCATGCACGTAGAATGCTCAACACTCCTCACCCACCCATACACGTAGAATGCTCAACACCCCTCACCCACCCATACACGTACGGTGCTATTGAGCCACCCTACAAGTGTGTCTAATAAGTTTGTATACTTAACAAACCTTTGACAGGGTGAACATTTGAAGGTGAAAAAACTTAGTTTTGAGTAGTTATTATCATAAAATATTTAACTAATCATTCATAGTATAATTTGTTTGAAATTTCCAGAACTATAAATAACATTCTTTTCCATTTTTATCCTATATGGATATTGAATACTTAGTTCGTTTCACTTTTTTTTCTTCAAGGTAGTCCCGATTGTATTTTAAGTCCCCCTTCTTATTCCTTTCCCAATCATTAAGGATTAGTACATCTATTGTTACCACATATTTATATAGATGTCTATCAGTTATAAAGTATATATAACAACCACTGAGAAGTTCGCTGTGGCCATAAGAAAGCGACTTAAGTTTATTTATTGCTATGCATGTACTAGCTATGGTGTAAATTTAATGCTGACATTTATTTAAAACCAACATACGAGTCTTAAAAGTTAAATCCGTTTATTTTAAATAACGTAAGATTTGCGCTATCAGTTTAACAGCTTTTTACAAAATAATATTATTCTGAAGTCATCATAACCTACTATAGTATAAATAAATGTTATAAGGTGAACAAACACTCCAGTAAATACATTTTAATTTTGTAAGGCCTTTCGGAAACAAAGTTACCATCTTCAGACAACCAAATTATAACAAAACATTTTACTATTATAGTAGTAAAAAATTTTACTTAAATATTACGTTTGTGTACAATTCAAAATAAATGGATATAAATTAAGAGTCTATACGTATTTTTACAGCTGTACATCGATATATATCACTACTGCTTTGTAATGTAGCAAATAATATAAAGTAACAAACTGTTTTAACCTTATATCTAGTAAGTATTATATAAGCACTATAACGTACCTTTTTCTTAACTTATTAATTGTTCTAATGTAACAGGTATTTAAAGTAACTTTTAAAATGATAAAAAGGTTTTGTTAATACCCTCAGGAATAACGAACCACGATTCTACGTGCATATTGGTATTTACGGGTCTTTTAATTAAAACATACAAATTTGTGCACTTTAATTAGGAACACGATCGTATAGCTGTTGCCAATCACATATTGTTTTCCATTAATATACATTGTGATAAAATGTTTCATTTTAAACTAATGGCTACTAAAGCGTTGTTGAACAAAACGCTGTGTTTATGAAAATATTTCGGAACATAATATAGTTGAAACACAATGTAGATTTAAAAATGATTATCAGAGAAACGAGGCAGACACACTATTCCTAAAAAAGTCTGATTTAATGTTAAATTAACAATTATTATATTTTTAATAATAATATAGTACTTTATTTCTAAAGAACTCAATAATAAAGGTGTTTTACTATCAATATTGTTTAGGAGGTAAGGCCGAGTTTTGATATTTGTTTCTATCTATAAAAATATACATAGGCCTAATTTTATCAGAATTTACAGTTTTTAATTTAAGTATTTTAATAATTTTAACTTTTAATATTAATAATAAAAAGTAAAGCAACTACTGTATATAAAAACGTATATTTGTTTACAGTTCTATTACATTTTGTATACAAGCAATAGATTCTTTCTAATAACATTACACGTGGTAAGAAATATAATAACACATTTCCATTTTCCTACATCACAATTTACAAAATTGTATCGTTTCCGTCTCAAGTAAATGTAAATAATGTTTCACATCCATTCATTTACAATTTTCCTTTTAAAACATACACTTTTATTGACAAATGCAGATTCTTATTTACTTCCGTTATAATGTTAAAGTTAATTGGAAATCAAACGCAAAGAAAATGATTAAAATGCTAGTTGTGACAAACGTTTTTTAAGACAGTTCTTAAATGCCTTGAGCGTTGTAGCATTTCTAATAAACTCTGGTAATCTTTTAGTTATCGAAATACACTCTTTTAAAGATGATGATGGATCATAATAATCATTATTATCTGGTTCGGGCAACATTTGGCCAAGTTTAAAAAAAGTAAGTGCTGGATTGCAAATATTTACGATGTGTATATTTCAAGTCAACGTATGATGGAGGTATATTCTAAATAATAATGGCCAATTAATAATGTTCTCAAAGTCATAAAATTCCATAAGATAATTAACTATAAACTTTATATAACGGACCAGGACAATCTGAACCATAACATTAAGTGTAGTACTGCAGACAAACGTAGTTAAACTGCAAACAGTAAAGCTAGTTTAGCTTTGTGTTGCAGTTTGTAATAGCAAGAACTATAGTTGTTCTATGTTCCACGTACATATATCCTGTAGACAAAATGCTGAACTAGGTTATACCCAACACGTGCTGCAATATTAGAGAATGTCAGTAAACATAATTATCAACATCACCGTCGCTTATCTTATAGATGATTTATACAAATAGCAAAATGTTTTAACCATGTTGGAGTCGATTTTATCTTGCAGTGTGTGATAATTTTGCGATACTTTTATTACATTTATAAATTGTTTGCATAAATTAATATTGTTACACATAATATAGATCATTACCGATTGATAAATATGAATCCATATTAAAAATATTTAATGTTGTATTCTTATTTGGATACATTTTTTATTTTCCTGCCGACATAAAAATAAGATTTTTTCTCTGATTTTTAAAAATAATAGGAATATTGCCTCAAACTTTACCTAATATTGTAATAGTATTATGCATTCGGCAATATAATAAACATACTCTTTACAATTATACTGCCCCAATTTTTCTATTTTTTTAAATGTACTTTTTTATAATATATGGAATATATAAATTTAATATAATTAATATTTCAAGTACTGGAAATCATTATATCCTTGGTTGAATAATCGTCTTTATTTTGCCATCTTAATATGTAATTGTGTCTAGATTGTCCAAAGTATTACTTTAAAATATTATTTCTAACCAGTAACAAAATAATTGTTCAACGTTGTAATTGGGTGGATATAAATACATTTTTAGTAAAATTTTACATATATTTTTGTATTAGACTAAACATCATTAGGTAGTACTACATACACTAACATTGTACTCAAACTATTATTACATTTCTTTGTCACGCTCCATTATTCTCTCCAAATAAGCAGTTTGACGTGAGCACTGATGTATGATCATGGTGGCCTTGTACGCTGTTTAGTCAACATGTCAAGGCCATGTCAACATTGATCCAATAAGCTTTGTGTGCTGACGTAATCCTGATATGGGATTACCAATTAACTGAATACACCATTACAACATTAACATTTAAACAGACAGTGTGATTGTTATAATTTAATTAGCTTATTATATAAATAAATTTAAAATGGTAACTACTGTTTATATACGTTATACAACGATAAAATGTAGTTAGTATAACGTTTTATCGTTACTAGGCTGTGATAAATAAATTCAAAATTGTGTTTTAATATAATAATAAACTTTAAACGGTCTCTAATTGCTGAAACAAATCAATTGCAATAGTACATGTGAAATAATATGTCAAATATAAAACTGTTGAAAGTATAGGCATAATGAAAGTGTCTTAATTATGTATTATGGAAATTTTAATAATTTTTTTTAACAATAATGTGCTGACTACTAAAATAATTAAAAAAATTATAGTCTGATATGTACAAATTTCACTTATTTAGAAATAAAATTCCTTGATATTATTAATCCATCTAAAATTTAAAAAAAATCCACATCTTAACCATTTTCATGCGATGTAGTTTTAAGTTATGAGCACTGATGTATGATCATGGTGGCCTTTTGGCTGACTGTGTGACACATAGGATGACTGTGGAGGGCAATTTCCAAGTTTGAATCCTCACTGAGCCAACGGTCGGTACTTCACTTGTTGAATAAAGTTCACGCTTAGGCGTGCTAGTTCACGTGAATTGGCGAGTGAAGTTTTAAAGAATTTATTATTTATGTCTGCAAAGATGTTAGATAGGAAATAAATAGATGGGCTTATTTGAGGAATAAGTGTAATAGTAACGAAAATACATTTTAGCGCAACTTGTTGTTCTTATTTGCTGACACGTATCGTTTTAATTTATAAAGTTAAATATAATAAGCATATTACGTCATTTCAATTGCATTCAGGTGAACGTATTACGAGTAAAGTATATTTAGACTCTAAATGTTTTGGTTCAAGCTGCAAATACTACGTAATTACAACTATAGATAGTTTAATAACTTCTAATATGATATAAAATTCGTAAATGAATGAAAATAGTTTGAAGAGTATCTATTAAAAAGTAACATTTTTTAAATTTGTTACCTGGTTAATTTGTACAAATGTTTGTCATGTGTAAAACCACAGAGAATAAATAAACATAGTTATTATTCAATAATAAAAAAAAAATTAGTTCTTTAAACGGGTATCGAGTTGTAGAATTGTACGGTGTAAAGTATTTAGTTTTGTTTTATTTCTGTGTAGATTGAAAAAAGAATTAGATGAATTTACAATCATTTTACAAGGTTTTTGACAGTTTACAATGGTCCCATCATCCCACCTCCTTTACACCCTTTCAAAATTTCAAAAATAAACGTAGTAGTTAATACTACACATTTACACAGATTTACGTCAGTAGTAACTGCCACTGAGGCGTTGCTGTGACCATATGAGTCACATCTATTCATTTTTTTAAATTTTTTCTGTTGTAAAATTAAAATGTATGATTGACCTGAAAATAAATATGAAGTCACGGATACAACAAGTGTGCAATGCATATTCTTTTAACTTCAATATTTATTGCATCAAAATTTTACCTAAAATTCATAATAATAATATAAAAACGAAGACTTGTTCCAAAGTTCTACATGTAATAGGATGTTATATAATGCACACCATAACACAATTTTATATTAAACTAAACCTGTAATGTAGCACTAATGTAATCTAAAGATTATGGAATTCAATACACAGTCTTAACTTGATTTAATCTCGTCATCCGAAATCTTACGTGAGAAAGTAGTATTAACTCTGGTAATGGATTTGGTAACTAAAAGCTTATAACTCTGGCTGTAGCCGGGGCTTAATTGGATTATACCTTGCCAAAACATTTTCTCCTGAAATAGCCTCTTTTCTTGGTGTAATTGAGTATCCCTAGTGTTGAAGTTGTTTTGATTATAAACCGTTATCAACATTTATTGAATAATTTGTGTATCCTATGATTTACTAAAAAAAATTTAAGTTTTTTAATGGATAGCTATGTAAGTTGATCAAATGTCTGCAATGTTTTCGTAAAAATATATAAATATTTTCTTTTAAATGTTAGGAACCTTAAATTGTTTAAACCAAAGTGAGCATAACGAATTTAAAAATATAAATCCTAAAATATATCGTAAAATACGTAGAATATTTAGAAAAAGATTACTGAATTCTAGAAAATGAAATTCAATGTTAAAATCTGACTATATTTTATACACATTAATTTTTTTTAAATAATCTTTACTTAAATGAAGAATGATGTATTAATTGTTATATTTTTAATAAATGCTACTAGCAACTTTCTTGGTATTATAAATACTAGTTATAGGAAATTTGGTAATTCTTATACATATGTTATACTTGTGATACTACATATAAAATGCAGTCAAATAATAAAGATGAGCGTTCAGCTAAACCATCTTGGTGCAGCAGCTATATTTTTATTTGATGAAAACATGAGACTATAATATATTTAAGTTGAATTTACTTAACCAAATAATAACATTTAGTTCAATGTGATAACCGTTTCAACATCTATATGAAATCTAAAACAAGAATCATTTATTTTAAATCTACTTAATTCAAGAAACATTATGGTAAAACTTTCTTGATGTTAAAATATTACATTTGTTTTAGTAAATACAACATTAATAAAATATAAAAGCTTTGCGAAAAAAATCTTAAAATGAGTGCTATAGCAAGATAATAGTGTTAAATAACATAACATTTATTCTATTTTATCACATTTTACACGTGTTTTTACCAGTTTAAATTATTGTTTACTCTAATTACCAATTACTGGTTATTCAAAACTATATTTGGATTTATTTATTTTTAAGATATAATTAAATTGAAATGCTAACTGAAATGAAGTAGGCAAAATTTCCGATTGACAGCTACATGTGGACAAAGTGTTTAGGTGATTGCGTTTAGGCTCCATGCGTTATCCTCTTCATACCTACATGGCATCCGCTCACGGCTGCCAGAGAGGTTTGTTGTGTTTGTGTTGATGTCTTATAATACGTGTCCGGATGTTTTCTAAGGAAGAGTTTTCTAAGTATATTTTTCAGGTAACTAAGTATCCTACTTGTTAGTTACCTGAAAATCATAACAATACTAAATGGTTCGGATTCCACGTAAAACTGTAGGTTTCTCAGTTAATTCCTGAGCACTAGTCAAACGCAGTAACCAGAATAGACGGGTGATCCACTCTCATCCTTCATTAACATGAGAGTGGATTTAAGTTAAGGTACGTACACATTTGTGTGGATGTCTCATAATTGATAATAATGTGTGAATAAATATTAAACTATGGTGCAAAAAGTGTATTATAGTATTTTATACTAACTCAATTAAATTGGTGAGATAATATAATAATAAAAAGTTCTTTACTTACATGTACATGTCATATTACTTTTATTAACCATCAATATGAGGAAACGTGTGTTATTTATGAAACATTTTCGGGAGTAGAAAATTTTCTGAAAATATAATAGAAATTGTTTTCTTTGTTAATTTCTTCTAAAGTAGTGTATTTGAAATATACAATGGAAAACACTTTTATATTCTCACAGATTTCTCCTTGCTTCAAAGTGTATTATTATAAAACATTTTTAAATAATACATTTATATACTTTAAATTAACAGTCAAATAGTATATGCCCAGTGTTTTCTGAATAACTTATAAATGCCAGGGAAATAACCCATCAGCAAATAATTGTACAAATTAGATGTCTTTTTCTGGGAAAATAAAATGTGTGTGTTGTTAGTAATGTATATTCTAATAGTCCTTAGTTTAGTCAACAATGTATTTATTTAAATACCGTTAATTAATTGCTGGTGAAACTATTGTATTTTTCTAAGGTATATTTAAGGTCATAAAATCAGCCAAAAAAGATATTCTACTACTCCTACAACGGTAAACGATAAATAAAAATTTAATTATTGTTTAAATTTACATTTATGTATGTTTACAAAAAATTATTTATGTTGATTTACTAACTTATAATTAGATGTATTTATCTGTCATATCATTAGAGAACTTCAGTTAAAAAAAAATTAAACCAACATTATGGAAATTCATTTCTCAACCTATAATTTTGCTGATGTACCAAAAGATATAATTTCTTGAAATATCTCGACGTAGCATTTTAACTACATTTACTTTAAAGTTTATTTTTGGTAATTAGATTTCAAAAGTTATTTTAACTTGATGCTGGAAATGATCTTGCCTGTAACAGTGCCATAATTTCGCATGTCAAGTTATTTATTTTAGATTTTTCGGTGATATTATAATTAGGTAGAAAGTAATGCGCTTTATCAAACAAGACATAAGCAACTAGAAGAGACTAAACTCAATAGATTTTCAAAACAGTAGATAATTTTTAAATAAATAGCACTTTTTATAAGCAAAATTATTTTATAATCGAAAATGTATAGCTGTAATAAACATTTAATTAAATAAATGTTAATATTTTATTTAAATAAAATATATTTTGAGACCATCAAAGAATACAATATTCTTTTGAAACCAGAATATAGAATATTAAACCAGTAGCTTGCATTATGAGGTAATTTGAATAGTTGTATCAGTAGAAATATATAATCAAAAGTATATTCAAATTAAATGTCATACTTTTTTTACAACTTTTTTTATATTTAAAGTATTTATTTTTAACGATGCATAACTATAAACTTATCAAACTTAAGTTCAGCAATTTACAATAGTCAGAAACCTAAATCCCCTGTAAAGAACTTTGTAAAGGTAAATAAAGGTCAATAAAACTAAGAAAAGACGGTGAGGCCAAACTCCTTAGTAAATTGGCCAGCACTCCGTTTAGCACCAGGTGGGTCTGACACAATTAAAGTTGTATTCCAGCTTCTACCTTTATTTAACCTTGTACTTAGCACTGCCATGAACAATCCGGTGCTAAAAGCAGCGTGGGAGTCCTTCTGACACGATCTAAATAAACGGCTTGATATTTACTTAAATCACCAGTTATTAAATGTATAAGTTGGTTCACGAGTTAGGGATACTATTGTAATAAATTAAATAACAACTATAATTAAGTACCCTTTATTCCTTTATTATAATAATACATGACTGGTTTCGGCTCTTAGACCATCTTCAGAGTGTAAATAATATAGCCTATAAGAAATAAACAATTGTAAAAATAGAAATAAAACAGATGATAATAACATTTATTTAATTTAGTGTGTGTGTGTGTGTGTAAGTTGAATTTTACTTCTGATTCTTATATTTTTTTTATTTCTTTTATTTTTTCATGTATAGGATTTTTATGTTAATTTGTGTATTTAATATGTTCTGTGGTTTATTATAAAATTCAACTTACCCCCACACATTAAATTATAAATATGTTATTTTCATCTCTTGTATTTTTATTTTTACAATTGTTCATTTCTTATAGGTTATATTATTTACACTCTGATGATGGCCTAAGAGCCAAAACCGGTCATGTATTATTATAAAATATTAATAATGGTTACTTAATTATAGTTGTATTCAATTTAATACACGTTATTACTTTTAAGACGTTTTTTTAGAAATGCCCAGATTTGGTTTTGGTAAATATTCATTGTGTGCACTATATAATTAAATCAAACACAATTTAATAAAAATCTTTTTAAACTCAATTTTGTGAGTTTTATTTTAATTTTTTTTTAACAATGGTATATTTATAATATATTTTATATTTGGTATATCATTGGTATTAAAGGGCCTAAAATAATAATTAAATGGTTGGCTTGAAATCGTATATGTTTAACGCTATAATATATGAACTTTTGTACGCAAAAGCCAGTGGCTGTGCAGTCTAAGGTGTCAGAACTTGGTACCTAAGTTAGAGATGGTATAGGCTCGGGTCCTGGGTTTGAGAGTTAGGTTTTATCAATAATAATCACCTTTCCTGTACTGTTTTAATTCCTTCCTCTGTCTCTAGGATTCCTGCAGAGATCAATAGCCTATGTGGAGTTGATATTACTACTGTATTAAAGAAGAAATCTGTCTCCCCTTTTCGTAAAAATTGAGCTTCATAGTCAATATACACCATTTTTAGCGTGAATTGGTTAGTTATAAAATCTTATAAATTCACCGTGAAGAACGATAGCTCTGACGTTTATTTTACTTATTATTAAAATATATTAGTTGCCAGCTTATTACATTACAATTATAACATATAGTTTTTTTTCAAATTAATGTGTTCCATAAAGTATAATTGTTTAACACTTCCAGTGTAATTTATTTGAAACCGTCAAATAGCGGATAAATAATATAGTTCAAATTAGTTATTTTGAAAATAAAATGACCTCGGAAAAGATAAACATTTCGAAGTATGGTTTGCGGAAATTAATTTCTCTTACATACACATTACTTTTGAAATCAAACTCGAAACAGGCTTCAATTGAAGATTTTCGTTCAACTCCTCGTGTGCCACCCCCCTGAAAATATGAAACGTCGCTAATGGCATAAAAAGTTACAAGAATTACAATGTTGTTTTACAGTGTGTGTTCTTAATTTTTGTTTGCCCATACATGTACAGTGATATTAACCCACCCGCCTACCCATACACGTACAGTGGCATTGACTCACCCACCCACCCATACACGTACAGTGGTACTGACCCACTCGCCCACCCATACACGTACAGTGGCATTGACCCACCCGCCCCACGTATACGTACAGTAGTATTGACCCACCCGCCCGCCCATACACGTACAGTGGCATTGACCCACCCACCACACGTATACATACAGTGGTATTGACCCACCCGCCCGTCCATACACGTACAGTGGCATTGACCCACCCACCCCACGTATACACGTACAGTGGCATTGACCCACCCACCCCACGTATACATACAGTGGTATTGACCCACCCGCCCGTCCATACACGTACAGTGGCATTGACCCACCCACCCCACGTATACACGTACAGTGGCATTGACCCACCCACCCCACGTATACATACAGTGGTATTGACCCACCCGCCCATCCATACACGTACAGTGGCATTGACCCACCCACCCCACGTATACATACAGTGGTATTGACCCACCCGCCCGTCCATACACGTACAGTGGCATTGACCCACCCACCCCACGTATACATACAATGGTATTGACCCACCCACCCATCCATACACGTACAGTGGCATTGACCCACCCACCCACTTAAACTAAACGGCCTCTTTTAGTTGTGAGAATGGTTTCATCGACATACTGTTTTGTTAATAATGTGGTGAAATTTTACAATATGTTATATGTTGAAACGGAGGCAATGTTTTAGACAAATATATCAATAATATTAATGTACTCTGATCCATTCAATTTTTTTTTTTTAAGTTTACCAGAATAATTATACGTGTACAAATGTACAAATATTAAATAAAAAATTTTCTCAAAACGTACTCTAACACTTTATAAGAAAAGCATATGTTTTGTTTTTAATTGTCATTATTATAATTAGCATTTTAATTAATTTAGTTTAATAATATGGTTTAATATTATGTATTTGTAATATTCCTTACAAGGTTAAACAAAATTACAACAATAATAAACTATAAAGTATGATATAAAGAGAATAACTAAACTATGTATTTTTGTACAAGATTTTTGTTTTATACCAGTTTGTTCCTTTGTTTTGATTTTCAGGCAGTTTAATTTAGTTTTAAAGCCATTTGATTTGTTGAAGTATCCCATTTGGTAGAAAAACATGAATCAGTTTATGACTCACTACCAAATACATAGCAGATTAGATCTGACTTGGCAACAGTTTGGAGGGAAAACATTTACTGCCAGCTAGATTGATATTTTGATTGGATTTGACTTCCATTGGAGTTGTTGACACAATATTCTCTTTACGATGTAATCAAACTTACGTTTTCAAATGTGCCACGCATGGCACATGGATGGAACTCAACATTGCCAACGGTATCAAAACCTAACAAAATGAAAGTTTTGAGCAATAAGTAATCATTACTTTTTTTAGGTAATTTATTTTAGGAAAATATCTTTTAGTTACGTAAGCCTGAAAATTTCACTTCATCTGAAAACTTCGTAATAGGGTTTTACATTTAGTCATATTTTTAACCTAAGCCAGGAGGATTTGATAAGTAATATGTTAGCCAACAGCGTAAATGTTACTATTTAATCCATCGTCATGGGTTCCATTTTCACTGAGTTATAAAAAACTAAAATAAAAGTAATTAAAGTAATTATTTGAGCGTTATCAATATTTATAAAACTAAATTTACCTACACATTTGGAGAGCCAGTGGCCGAGTGGCCTAAGGTATAAAGAATTTGTAGCTGCGTTAAATATAGCGCAGATTCAAATCCTGGCTTTAGATGTAGATTTTATCAGCGACACTTCCCTTACACTCTACTGGTTATCCCTGTTACAGTGTCTGATTTGTTACCCACACAGATTACAGATTGTTATACACACAGATTACACACAAGTTTACAGGACATTGACGGAGTAAATTTAAAATTTAGATAAGGAGAATAGTCTGTCTTAAAACAAAAATATATTAGTAAATAAATGAAAAATCCATACAAGTATATTGTAAAAAACATATCACGTAATTACATTTTTAAATACACATAGTTAGATTTCCATTGTTTATGGTAAACATTTTTAAAATAGTTTTTATGTAAAAATATAGGAATGAACTCATAGATTCATTTTACTGTTTATAATTGTATTGTCACTAAAACATATACACATAGCTTTGTAATGAAACGTATAGTAATAAAAAAAAAAACAAAATTCTTCCAAATAATAAGCATGGTGTATTTATTTTTAGTTATACAAATGTACAATATTAGACGGCTGAATACTTTATGATATAAGTGGGGCCTTTAACTATTTTAAAAAATAAAGCAGAAAATTGCAGTAAAAGAACATAACCTACTGTTCATAATCAAGAAAATTCCGGTTATACATTACGTTTTTAAAACACTATTTATTCAAATTGTCGTCATGGGTTTGAACATTTTCTTAATTTTTAAACTATACAGTACGTGATTACCTCACCCTTCCCTGGTGGTGTTCACGCCGTTGGCAACCATTGAGCGCACACTATGTAAGAAGCTCAAGTATGAAACCCATTGCCTGCGATCTCCACAACACCCTAGTGCTGCATCATTAGTGTTGACAAGTTCTGTAGTGTCAAAGTATAAATGGATTTCAATTCAAGATAAAATTTGTACAATTGACACAACTTGAAATATTACAATGTAGAACTCAATGTAGATTGAAACAATTACTAATATTTATCGGTCTATTGCCTTCTTTTTTAAGCTTTATAGGGATAAATGATAATGCTAGTTCTTACTAAGAATATGTGATTGTTAAGAATTATTTTAACCAGTGATTTTGTGCAATTCGTACTATCGGTCTATTGCCTTCTCTTTTAAGCTTTATAGGCACAAATTATTATGTTATTTCTTACTAAGAAGATCTGATTGTTAAGAAATATTTTAAACAGTGTTTTTGTGCAATTCGTTTTATCGGTATATTGCCTTCTTTTTAAGCTTTATAGGAACAAATTATTATGTTAGTTCCTACTAAGAAGATCTGATTGTTAAGAATTATTTTAACCAATGATTTTGTGCAATATACCTGTGCTCTTATGTAAGATATTCTTCAAACTCCTACAGGTCCGTCCCCCTAAGGAGGTAGCGAGTCACTTAATTATGTGTTAAACTAGATTTGTAGAGCCAGTAACTTAGTACCAATTGTTTAAGCTCTATTTTAAAACTATTTAACTAATCTGGGACTTTTTGGACACCTGGTCTATTTTTTAAAGCAATACTTGTTAGTAAAACGTATTTCAGTGTAAGTTAACTTTTATTCAAAACCTATCCATCTTTTTCGTTCTTATATCCTGTTCTGGATAAAGACACTAAGCCGTCAAAGTCACACTATGTATATTATATTACTTGAAAGACTTAGTAACGAAATTTAGTCATGCAAACATGTTAACATTCTATAACGATCAATAATGTTTCCCTTTTAAAACGTTCAAATCTGAGAAAAATTACTCTCGCGATTTACTTCTACCTTTTACTTTCAAGATTATTTAAGATTTCTAATGAACATTTTAGATACATACATCAGTTTTGCGATAGGATTTATTGAAGGCTACACGTAGTAACTGATGTGAAACTTGGTATAACTTTTATATTAAAATAGTTTCCTTGTTAACCTATAACGTAGACACTACTGGAGAAGTCTGGGGTGTCCATGTTGGATAGTAGTCACGGTTCAAATGTTGTGTAGGGAAGAGAACTGAGTGTCAGACTGGTCAATTACCTGAAAATCAGACCAACACTACATGATTCGGATTCCACTTAAAGTTGTAGGTCCCATAGTTGCTCTAGCTTTTTGGCTATCAATAAATAGTCCTTTCTAAGCTAAGTCGAACAATGACTACACTCATCACACTCATTCACCCTCTCATATTCACCCAATTCTCTACTGTCAGCGTCTTAGAGATGAATAGTAATAATAATCAATAACGAATTCAAATACAAACAATATTAATATTACTTATACGAATCAGGCACAAAAGTAAGTAAGATAAATTATTTTCTAAGGTCAGAGAGTAAATATTAAAATAATTAATAACAACCATCCACTGTAAATAAAAGGTTTAACACTTTAAAAAATATACCGTAATATATATAATTTCTTAAATCGATTAAGTCAATTAAACAACGTTTTATTTCAAGTAAATTAACTGACATATTTTTATTAACTTATTATGTAACAATGTATTTTACTTTACAATATACTAAAAACATTTTAATTTTACTGTACAAATAATATATATTTTTATTTCTATTTTATTAAGTCAGTATATTCTTCAGCTGAGTGGAAGGATATTCCATAAACTTATTTAGACATTTTAGATTTCTAATTTGAATGCTTTTATATTAATAGAGTTATTGAGTTAATGGTTATGATAATAACCATATCTAAAATTTTCATAGGTGATTTTTGTAAAATACTGCACTATGATTATTTTTAGAGTATCTATTTGTCATTATTATATTTAGATAAAAATAATAATAACCTAACTGTCTTATATAGTTTATGCTAATTAATATACAATAATAATATATATATTTTTGATATGCAAATAGCAATACTTTCAATGATATTTACTCCTGACCTGGATTCAATTTTGTTACTTCGGGTGGTATTTTTTAAAGGATTATAATTCTCTTTAACAATGAAAAAAGTAGGTAATAGTTTTATAAAATATGTTTTCCTAATTTGCCCTACAAATCAGAGCATAGTGTTTCTATGATGGATCGTTTCTTAATTGTTATCTTCAAAAGTCTCTTATAACACCATTAAAAGCAGTAACAGCTGCAGTAAATCAACACACCTTTATAATGTTACTATTTAGTAATGATGAAAGATTGGGAAGTATTATAACTACTTGGTATTCAAATAACGTACGAGAGCTCCTGAGAGAGAGCTTAGGAAAGTCGTGACCTGCCTCAACTTAGATGCTATAAATTATAACTACTTGGTATTCAAATAACGTACGAGAGCTCCTGAGAGAGAGCTTAGGAAAGTCGTGACCTGCCTCAACTTAGATGCTATAAATTATAACTACTTGGTATTCAAATAACGTACGAGAGCTCCTGAGAGAGAGCTTAGGAAAGTCGTGACCTGCCTCAACTTAGATGCTATAAATTATAACTACTTGGTATTCAAATAACGTACGAGAGCTCCTGAGAGAGAGCTTAGGAAAGTCGTGACCTGCCTCAACTTAGATGCTTTAAATTATTTCTTAAGCACTAACAGACTATATAATCTCTTTTTACGTTAGGTAGATCCAAGAATATTAATTAAGTTTTAAATAAACAAGAATTATTATTATTTCAGAGTTCTACAAATGTATGTATTGGACAATGACTATTACGAACTATATAAACACATAGAATATCCTCATTAAATGGGACTAATTATGTAATAGTTCATTTTGGCTTGAAAATTAATAAGTTCGTCAATAATTAATAAAAAAGAAACGGCATTTATTTATAACTAATGGAATGCCTTAATTATTTGATATTTGATTTTTAATGGTAATTCTTCTCAAGTATTTTCTTATTTAAAATTTTAAGAAAAGTTATTGAATGGTATAATTTACTATATATATTTATGTAAGTCATATTGAAAAAAGCAGTTACATTATAAAAAATTAACCTGTGGTAATAGACAATTGTAGTTAAATATAATGTTTGATATGAGAATAATTCTTAGTAGTATAAATTATAATTTTAATCTAGATTACTTTGTGTGTTTATCTTTAAGTTGTTAGAAATAAAAACAATAATTGGCGCAGTACGTAGTAATTAATGTACTAGAAAACTATATTGAAAATTATACTTTTCTCTTTAAAGAAAACGCTACCCTCCGGGTTCAACTAAGAAAAAATTAACGTGGGGACGAACTGCCTAAACGTGACCCTGAACCACCAATAATGTGGCCAATGACGTGGGGACCAACTGCCTAAACGGGACCCTGAACCACCAATAATGTGGCAAATGATGTGGGGACCAAATGCTTAAACGGGACCCTGAACCACCAATAGTGTGGTCAATGACGTGGGGACCAACATCCTTAACGGGACCCTGAACCACCCCTAGTGTAGCCACTGTCATTTTATGTTGTTATCTTGTGAAAAAATCATAAACTTCGAGTAAAGTATTTAACACATGATTGGATATAAGATATGAAGTAGATATAAAGATCATAGTATTGTATTATTCATACATTTTGAAAATATTGTATTATTATATATACAATAATAATACTGTTATATCTTATTATAAACTAGGCCTTCTTATGTATTATTATCACTTGAATGTGTGTAAACTGAGTACCCTTATCTATAAAATTTTTAATACAATTTTTTTACAACATATTTCGACTTATTAGTCATTATCAAGTGGATAATAGAAATATATAATTCATTAAATAAAGGTTGTAAAACGTATGGCTTTTGTAAATAATATTGATAAATATATATAAGTTGTCGATATTTTTTTAATAATAATTTGGAATGTTTGGAATTTTATAGAAAATTTGGTTTGTATAATTGATTTGAGTGTTCAATATGTTCACTGGATAATCTAGATGGGCTTAATATGTATGTATTTTTTCTGTTGCATTCATCGTCTCTTGCATTTTTTCGTAAAATTTAATATTTTATTCTAATATTGTTATATATTCTTCCATTTTTGTGTACGTGTGGTCTGTGGAGATTAATTGTTCGGCGAAGGTGGGTTTCATTGTGGTTGTGTTATAGCTTTGAAAGAACGAACTATTGTTTTACAGTATATCGTGAAATGTATAGTTTACTTTTTAAGAATTACACGTTAAATCCATAACCAAATATGCAATATTAGTTTTTTTTTTTTTAACTTTGTGAATAATACTATGTTAATATTTTTTACTCGAATTAAAATTTATGTTGTTTAGTTTAAGTGCAATTTTATTTATAATGTAAAAAATTAACGTGCTTTTTTATAATTATCTATTCATTTTATTACAAAAATAAGATTAAAAAAGCACAAGAGAAAATTATTAAAACATATTAATTTTTTTGTTTTAAATCTTAAGTAATATTTTAGTTTGTTGATAATAGTTCCCTTTACATAAAAACGAAAATAATTGCCTATTAAAAAAAATATTAAGGAAAGGAAACACCGGTTAAGTTTACCTTATAACGAGGTTTATCCTGTAATTTTTACTACCAAAAGTAAATGACTTTCGATCACGTAATATGTTTTCTCCTGAGACACCGTACTTCAGAGGATTGACGGTTCAATTAATGGCTTTGGCCGTCTGCCATACCAATCCTTCAGTGATTTGGCCTCCTCCGAGTTCTATAGTAAAACAGCACATTTGAACGTAATTTTTACAATTTGTTTACATTAAAAATAAATAGGAAAAAAGAAAAAAATAAATAGGACAACAGGTTCAATTAGATTACATATAAAACTTACTACTAAAAATAACCATATTTAATTGATTACGTTTATATTTACTTGAATTGTATTAGTAATTTTTAGTAATATTTAGACTACTCATATTACTAGGATCACTTTAGTGGTTGGTAGAGAAGGTTAAGAACCAGGTTCTTAAGCTTAATGTTCTCAGTTCGTCCCTAATCAGAGTCATAACCGATGTTGAAAGGAATCAGCTGTTAACCACAGGCTGTTCATATGTCATAGCGGTTGTAGGTCACAGTCTGCCGTAGTTTGTTACATTGAGAACATTCGCTCATCTACAATCATAACACATATTCTAAGTCAATATTAACTCACATATTGATGATCGGCGTCTTAAATTTAAATAGAGCCAAAGTAACGCTGACATTTGTTAGCTTTGCATGTGTATAAGTGCTGACAAAAAATGTCTAATGTGTGCATTCAAGTATCTTTTACATGATTTAGTTATTAGACCTTTTATGTGTAACCACCAAATTCACGTCCGGATAAAATATTCCATTACATAATAAAAAGTAGTTTATACCTTACTTATGTTAGAACTCTAAATTCATTGCCAGTGGCCTTGACCGGAGGATTCCAAGGTTATCACAAGATAACGGTGTCAAGCAACATCGAGTATGGCTGTCCCATGGATGGGTGAACGTTTGAGCGATCCTGTCCTTGCACGCAGCCTGCCTGCCCGGTCATTGGTGGTGGTTTGGAAGTCATCCTTAAGCCGTTGGTCCAAGGTTAAGTGTTAGAGAGGGCTTCTTAGCCCTTACTTCGCCTGGTGAAATAAGACGATCTTTAACTTTGTCAACATTAATTAATTTGAGTGGTCGGAGACGCTTAACTAATCCCCTCATTTTCCGAAACGAAAAATTTTAATTTTTACTTTAAAATATCACAAATAATAAAGTATATTTTTAATTTATTTATACATAGACACAAGATTACTTTGATACATACAAAACATTTTACAAAGTTTCCTATAAACCTATTTATGTACGTTGCAGAACATACCAGATGCTATAATTAGTTAAAAATATATCATTATTATTTACTAAAAGATTACTAGATAATACATAAATTAAAAGAAACCTTAAGAAAAAGTTATATACATTTAACTACCTTGTTTTGTAAATTTCAAACATTTTATAATGTCGTAATAAGAACACTTCATAAATTTAGTTAAACATAACAGTTTTCATTTGGTAAAATAACTTCCTAATTATTATGTTTTCGGATGTATACAAATGTTTAAAACATTACCTTTTTTACAAGTATTTGATACCTGAAGAAAATGAAAGTTTAGTAAGACTGACGTCTTTAAAATTATATACATTTACAATAAAATCGCATATAATGCTAACCATTTTGAAGATATGGGCCACACGGATGATGACTAATAAAGTGTTTTTCTGTCAAATGAGAGAACGAAATTAGATAGGTCAAAGAAGAAGAAAAAGTAATTTACATAAAAATTTACTATGTATTCTATTTAATGTTTACTGTTTCGTTTAGTTACTAGAAATCTTAATTTTTATATCTTAAATAATCTACCCAAGATTATATCAACAGACACAAATAAGTATTTTTAAATAGAAATATTTATTATACATTACCAAATAGATTATTTTAGATTTATCTAGTATTTTATTGTAAATATTTATAATAATTACATAGAAGGGCTTTATTTAATTGTGCATTTTCATTAAATACTAGTTGCTAATATGTTTTAACTTTTCAGAACTGACCATTTGAAACAATTTAATGTGAAGCAAAGTGTTATTATTTAAAATATACGTATTGCATTTATCATTTGAATTATATTTATTTAACAATAGGCCTATATTTACAGGAATATACAAATAAATTATCCTTATTTGAGTTAGTTTTTAAAAATTACAGTTTTACAGTGTGATATAATTATTACTATATATCTATCCAGCATTATAATCACTACATATTTGTAATGCATCTAGGGGTTTTTTATAGTTCTTTATTGACTAAATGTAAATATTTTGTCCACTACTTAAGTATTTTATTTCTTAATAAAAACAGTAACACGTATATTTGAAACTACCCTTAAAATAAAAGTTGTGACCAATTTAATTTTAAAATGACTACATTAAGTAATGTAGCTATTCGGATTATATGATCAAGTATGGAAATACCTCATCCTAAAGAATAATGTTAATAAATTGATCAACATATTTTACCATGCAGCAAGATCAAAACATTTAACTAAAGCTGTATTAATTTAAGTCCGGATTCGTACTTCATATGGTATCGATTGGAATAAAAACATACATAACAATAGTTTCTTTATTCATAAAAGCTACATTGTAAAGAGCTGATTTCTAAAATAATATTGTTTATAATGGCTGAATGTTACTCGTCTTGATTAAAAATAAAAGTCAAAAAAGTGTATATATGATTATTCTTCTAAAAGATTTTGAATTATTATTTATTTAAACTAAGAATTCTTGACAAATTAATTAAAATTTTTATAAATACAATAGTACAACTCAATGCAAAATAAATATAGTTTAACAGACAAATTCACTCTAAACATGGCTAATTATTATTTTAAAGTCAACTAATCCTTTATTTAAATGTAAAATATTCATCTATCATGAACTAACAAATATTACATTTTTATCGAAATTGTACATATAAGCTTCAATATACGTATAAATATAGGGTAGTTAAAGGTTAAAAGTATAATGTAGATAAATACATGTTCGTTTTCATAAAGTTTATTACTGAACAGAATTTGAGTGAAAAGCCCTTACACTCTATTATATTGAGGATTGTAAGGCGACAGGGTGAAATGTCAAGGCCAAAGTTTACCCTTCTCATGAAAAATAACGTGTCATCTGAGCAATGCCAGGTAAAGGTTAAACTCTCTCTTTTTATTTACAACCCTTTAGGTTTAATATTTATGATTTAAGTAAATTATATTTTATAAAATGATTATACATTAGGTTTTTGTTTTTTTTTAAATTTCACAATATGATAAGTTCTTTTTGTTAGACGATGACGAAATAAAACTATTACGTTTAGACAGGAAATGGTTGTGAAGATTTCAACAACAAGGATGTGAACAAGGATGTTCCCCCTTTAAAGGAACTCACTTCGTACTTAGGTGTTATTTTTTTTTTTTTTACTTTACAAGCTCATGCTCAAACACACATATATGTTACTATAAAAGGTGATTTTAAATTTATTAACTTGTTCTTATTCTTCTTGCAAGTAATTATTTGAAGATATTTTAACACATGCATTATTATGCTATGCATATGCAAAAATATGATTTGTCACACTCAAAACTATTAAAAGATATTTGAGGTTCAAGATGTGGAGGTAAAACTGATAAGTTTGGTTGAGAAGCTGGTTATGTTAGGTATAATTTATCATTGTCTTTTTCCCCTAAAAGTATTTGTAGATTTAAAACGTAAAAGGGCACTTTAGTAAAAAAAAACCAAGTTGTACGTTTTGGAAGACAACTATGGCGTTTTTATCAAAATATTAAAATAAAGTACCGTATAATTTTTATAGGTTTCATATTCTATTAAGAACAGAAGACTAGCATATATTGTGTCTCATGATCAGATACTTTATCAAACTTTCAATTACATTATTACAGCAAGTTTATTAAAAACCATAAATACTTTCTAGTTTTGATTGCAAGATTGTTATTACTGGTCATTAAACATTTTGAAGTTGCCCACTAAATATTGGATATTAAATGAATCCCAAACGTTTTGCATGTCACAAAATATAATGTTTGAACAAGGATATTTTTTGTGTGGTTAAATATAGGAGAATATTAAATAGGGGAGGGGGTTGAAGACTTAAATTATAATTCATATTGTGAAATATATTTTCTTTCACTCATCATTCCTATTAACAGAAAAAATATGCTTAATAAAGAAGTGTATCTCTTAATACCATCGTACGTGTATAGGTGGACTAATGGATCAATCCCAGTCTACCAGTATGGGTCGGCGGGTAAGTCAATACCTCTGTATAAGTATAGGTCGATGGGCCATAGTTATAAAAAAAATTGGATTAACTATTTGACCCAAACAGCTTTTAATTTAATAATTAATTTTGTCAGCTGACAGTTGACTTTTTTTGTTATTCATAATGCAAATTTAGTCTATATAGTAATCCAAGCACTTCATAGTAGTTAATCATACTCTTTGTAAAATAAAAGTTCACTAAATAATATTTGTTTGGCTCGCAAAGATACATAATCATTTCCGAAAATTCACTACCATTACTTTTATTGATTGCGTTAATTGACTACCGCTTTATAAATATTGTACTGTCCTAAAAACTATTGAGACACACCCCCCACCAAACTGGTAGTCGTACCGTGTGGGGGATGGCTCAAAACCAAACAAATAAAAAGACCTGGTACACTGTTCCCCAATAATTTTTACGTTCGCTGTGGTATCCCTTATCTGGTAGGAATCTGATATTGCTGGCCTTATCTTATCACTTTCTAAGAACTTACACAAGGAGAGCGCATTCGGCGGTAAGTCAATCATTGGATTTTCCAGTTTGTGATCAACTTAGTAGCCACCTAACCTAACCGATATTGCGATAAAAATACTGTCAGTGAAAAATGGAAATATTAGAGGCAGTGAGTCAGCGGCAAAGGCCCAAGATACTAGCTTATAATACAATAATCATATATCAATAATATGTAGAACTTAAAATATTTTCATGCAGTTTTAAACATTTATATAATATAAGATTTGTGTGTAGACTTATATTTTTAAAAATTATAATAATTTATAAATTATTATAAAAAATATCATGTTAACATCCGTAGAGCTTTTTAGGTAAAAATAACAATCACGTTTTATAATGCAATAATAATTTATTCATGATAATATTTTACAAATTAATAGCAATGTGATGTTAAAATATATTTATTTAATATATTATTCTTTAATTTGTTTCATTCATTGAAACCTTAACTAAACCAGACGAAGGAAAAATGTTTAATAATATAAGACTTATTTATCTAGTTTTATACTGATAAAAAAAAAAATTCAAGTTACTGGCTGACTTAACGTCTCAGATGATTTACAACGTATTACTGTGCAACGATTTTTGCACAAAATTGAAACAACAATGAGTCTAATGACATATAAATAATTTAAATTAGTGACATAAAAAATGTATATAATATATTTTCTACCGTTAATTTGTACGGTGGTTTCCTCATCCCCATTAATAATACGTAAAAGAAAATATTAATAAATTTTAATTAGTTCCTATGAAGCAATAAGCAGTAAATATTTTCCATTTAACTAAATACAATTGTATTAGAACTTACTTACATTAATTAGAGAGTAAATTATACCCATCCAGGAACAGCCACGCTCAATGGTTCTTAACCTCATTATCTTGTATAGTATCGGAACCAACCGGCATTGAATAAAACAGATGACGGCTGTATTAAATAGGTAACGACAACAAAAAAGGAATATGGTTTTGTTTTCTTCTTAATGGTTATCGGGAAGACTAAATCTGAAGTTTCAAATTTCAGAGATAAGGTCTTCTGAAAATATCCTAAGAAGGTACTCGATCATCATCATTGCTGTGAAAATTATCTACTAGGTGATACTAATGTTGTAAACGAATCCTAGCTAAAGGTAATAAAACGTATTCCACATATCACTTTTAATATACTTAAGCTATTTTACTTTAGTCAACGTGTTGTGGATATTGTTGGTGATACGTTCTACGCTCAGATTGGTCCTTTTATTACAAACGTGGTGTCTACTCAATGGTTTCTATAGACTTGGGCACTCTTAGAGAATTTTGGAGTGCCCATGTTGGATGAAAATCATTACTCGGTTGTTTGTAGGATATAACAAAGTAACAGGCTTGCCAGTTAGCCAACAATGAGACCAATACTACGTGGTTCAGATTCTACGTAGAACTGTGTGTGTCTTAGTTGCTCTTGCTATAGTACTATTATAAAATTAACGTTTCTGAGTATAAGCGAAATCAGAATTTACAGGTTCTTCCTACACTCATAAAATCATTCATATTCACGTTAAAATACGCACAACGCTGTGTCGCCATTTGTATCTTACAATAATCTGATAATAAAGTGCGCCGTGACAATAGGGCGCTTCTTTAAAATATATGAAACTAAATAAGATCCACCAGACCCTGGTAAGGTCTTTTACACTGCAATTTGACGTAAGGGCCACAGGTTTAAGTAGTTTAGCCCCTTTGTTTCGTCCGCTTGGGTAGTTAACCAGTCTCAAATTACCCTAATACTATTCCCTCTACAGTAAATTAAGGTAGTTTACTTGCTCAAACCAGTGTTAAATACGATTGTGATTAAGATGACGTTTAGTAAAATAGCTGTTAAAACTTAAATATTCTATACATTTATTGTATTACTTTTGATAGTTTTCTTGTAAACTATACAGTTCATGTACAATAGAGATCTAGTTTGTAGTTTTATCATAGTCAATCAAGCCTTTATATCAAAATGGTTTTTGCTACATTCTGTAGTTTCTAATGGTTACATTTAAAGCTCATTAGTGGTAAATAGCTTGTTTAAAATTTAGCAGAACATTTCCATTCGGTACTACATATATTTACCAGTATTTAATTGAGTAATTATACCAACATATTTCGTCCATAAGACGTCATAGTCTACTGCGCAGCCTCCTGTTATATCCACCACCCGTCTTGGTTACAATTTGTTATACTGTCTCTAGTGAGCGGAAAAATAAATTTTAAATACGAAGAAGACATTATATAGTCACATATATTTTAACTATTTAGAAATCTACCACTATTGTCGAACAAAATTTTATGAAAATAGGGATATAATTGATATTTATACATCTGTTTATGTTAATCAATCATCAATCAATATGTCTATTTTTGGTTTAGCTTTTAAGGAATCCTTTTAAAAATGTAACTCAATGAACAATAAAAATATGCGTACTTTCACCTAACTTGCAATTGAAGAAAAGTAGAATTAAATAATTATAAAATAAAATAAATTTATGAATACAATATATGCACTTAGCTATGTATCCATACTAATGTACAATGACATGAAACCTAAATGTTATTAAATGTTTCTTGTTTGTATCACTAGTGTTAACTTTCCAAGGCAAGTCGTTTCCTATTGGGGTCAAAGCTCCAAGACAATGAAGGGGTAATGTCAGGGACGAAGCGTATCCTTTACAATAAAACTGACGTTGAGCCCTTCCAGAGGAAGAGAAAGAGTTTATGTTTCAGTTTACTGTTTAATTTTAAAGTTTGTTTCCAATGGTTTTAAAAACGGGAGTTTTACTATAAATACCGCTCAAAATAAACTTTTTGTTATTTATGCTTTAAATAATGGAACATAATATAAATTTTGTTTAATGTTTCATTATGTTCAATAAAGAAAAAAAACACATTATAATTGCTAATTATAAGTTTTTCACCACATATTATGGAATATACTGAGCATATATTAAATTATACATATCTAAAATTGCTTTTTGGAAAACCAAGCTCAATTTGTTTAATTCTTCATTATAAAAAATCCAGAACTTGACAATGATAGATTAATATTTTATTTAAGGCTATAACAACTTCTATTATTTTGTAAAATGTTTTAGTACACGTTCTAGAAGATGTTTCATACAAATGATGATACTATGCTTTAAACGTGTGATATAAATGATTTTTAAAACTTGCTACAACCGTTTGCAGTGGTGCGTAGTTTTTGATAAGCCTCAACATTTTCATATTTGCCTAATATTTAGGGACACTGATCAAGGTATCACTGTTTATATATAGTTATTTGTATGAACATATTATGTTTACGCATTAAATATTTAAGAATTATATGTTTTTAAATATTACTTTACTCTTGTCCTGACTCAAAACAGTACGCAATTCGATATTATTTCACTTTATAAACAAATATACATTATTGTAACTTAAATTATGAAATTTGTTTAAACATAGTTTTTGATTATTGTCACACCTTTTCATTCACATGAATATGTAGTTTTCTCTTATATAATATTTAGAATATATAAAGTTTACATTATTTTCCTTCATTAGTAGGACAATCAATTATAATAAAAAATGTAACTTTTCAAATTTTCTCTCGTATTTAACATTTGATTCAATTCAACGCATTTCCACACAATAAAGAAAATATTTTATCTGTTTAACAATTACTGCATGTGACAACACTTTGTTCATCATATGCAAGAACGTATGATGCCAAATGTGATCTAAATCCAGAGAGGGAGACAGTAAATTAAACACTGTGAACATTTCGATGTTGAATGATGCATGAACTTAAGCCAGCCCCCTCTTGAATAATGCAATAAAATACATTTCGTGACATGTGGCTATTTATATTCTATACATATGCATAAGCATTTGTATGTATGTGTTACTTTGCTGTTTGGGCGCTGAATTTGCTTTAACTTCCGTTACGGAGAATTGCTTCTGTAACTAGATGATGTTACAAGGTCTGCCTTCCATAACTTATATAAATGGATTATACTGGAGTCCACCGTCTGCCTGAATAACGTTTAATCAATTTAATCAAATAATTTTCAAAAATTGGTTATCTGTAAACAAAGTGGATTTATTGCGAGTACTTGTGAAAAATTACAACGAATTCAATTGCATCTTATAAAGGATAAGTATTTCCTAGCACTTCAAACATATTGTAAATATATAATTTATTATTTGATTGGTTTAATTTCTTATAACTGAAATCCAGCAAGTTGGACATGAAAAATAATCATTAAAATATACCATGCAAAATCATATTTGTATACAAGCAGATCCATTTTCCACTAAACGTCTCTGTGTTGAGGAAGTCCATTTGATGTCTCATACATCCCTCTAATTCTTATACTTTCTACCATCTGATATCTTCTACTCCCCTTTCCTCTCTTTCTTCACACTTTTTCTTTTGTTGCTGTTCTCAAGAGGCTCTCTCATTTCATCACACGTCCGAAAAATAAATGTTTCTCCGTTTTAAAGTTTTGAGTATATGCCTTTCTTCGCTCACCCTGATAAGTAATTTCGCACTCTATCTCCCCATTTTATTATCTCCATCATTCTCAAATCCACATCATCCACTACATGTAATCTCTTCTCATCTTCCTTTTAAAGAGTCCATGTTTTCGCTCTATATAAGTAATTAATAGCTAACTTTCTTAATGTAAATGCAATCAGTTCCTTATTATAAACATATCAAGGTGAGCTAATTAGCAATTTCAATCTGCCTTCATTGTTACCCAGTATTTAATTATTTTCCATATGTCATTAGTTTTCAGTTGAAATTAGTTATATCGTGAAAGTGAGCCTGTAAAATTAAAACTGACAGTTTTAAAAGGAGTAAATTGAAAGCTAAATAAAACAGTTGAAAATAAACATAAACAAATGAATTAATTATTATTTAAAGGCAAAGTACACAATGAAGCAACAGTAAACACAGCGAGTTAGTAATGCTGTAATGCATTTGTTCAACAATGCTTTGGTTTTTACGGGCAGTACTACGTTTAATTAGATTGCTGTTATGTGATAATTAAACTACAAATGGAAACAATGGCTGTATAAACCTTGATTAATTATGGCTATTATTGCTTATTTATACAGTTTCATCATAAACCTACTGTAGTTTTATGTAACGTTATTTAACGAAGGTTTAGTTCCAACAGTAAGAAATGAAGGGTAAAAGAAACTTAACTTAGTCAAAAGTACATAAAGTGCCGTAGTATTAGAGGTAATTATGTATGAATAGTGTCGGGTAAATATTTAAAATTTATATTTAAAAAAATAATAATAAACCGGTTAATGTTTTGAATAATTATTTGTCTTAACGCAATTGAAGACCGGTTATTTAATTGATTGAAGTATAAAATTAAGTAGAAATAATACACATTATTACAATTACAATAGCACTGACTGAAGGGTTTGGATGTTATCGCAAGATAACAGATTCATGAAGCATCGAGCGTGGCTGTCCCTAGGATAGGTGACCGTCTGAGCGATCCCGTCCTTGCATAGTGGTTTGGAAGTAACCCTCAATCCGTTGGTCCCCAGGTTAAGTATTATAGAGGGATTTTTAGTTCTAACTTCACTAAGAAAAATAAGACGTCCTTTATTTGTATTTTTCTCTCAAGTTATTCATTAATTAATACAACAATTTATTAACGTTGTCTCGTATTAATAAATTGTTTCGTATAAATAAACCCAAGACGCCAATCGTATATGTATCAGCGAATATGAGGGGTGAATGAGTGTGATGGGTGTACATGAATAATTGTAGTCATTGTGTCTAACTAAGTTCGACTTGTCCATATAAAGTTATTTAATGGCTTAATATCCAGGGCAACTAAGGACCTGAAGATTTACATAGAATCCAAACCACGTAAATTGGATTCTATATACTCTTCCCTACACAACACTCTGTAGTTCGGTTCCCTACTGACTACCACCCAGCGTAGACATTACAGACCTCTATAGTGGTGTTAAAAATATAGCAACCATTTACCAAATGGCTTGTAGGAATTAAGAAGATTGAATATAGAACCTATAGAGTACAATATTCTCAGAAATTTGTCTCTAAGAAGCTGGGTTACAAACAGTAGTGTCATTACGCTAATAGTGCCGATTTTGAAGCATTTGCTGTAATAATATTTGAGTTGTTTACAGTAAACTTCTATCTAATGTTATTTGTATTTATTGAAAAAAGGGAAAACTTGGTCTGAATCTTGGTCTCAATAACATTGAACGTCTCTTACTTATTATACTGACATAAATATAGGAGGAGGAATTCGTTAAATTTAAAAAAAGTTTTCTTATTATTTTTTTCCCATTTTATTGTGAAATGAATACTATAATCACTCGTAAGTATCCTTTTAGTAATTTCATATAATTAACGTCTATATATCTTAGCTTTCTTAAAAATTTCTTCAATGTATATTTAACGTACTTTTACCTAAAAGATGCTCCTATTAACCAAGTAGTCGAGTAACATAAAATATCTAAAAAAGTACCATTTATTAATATATTTCAAACGTGTTTGTAACTTTACTTAAGTACTAAGTTTTAATAAAAAGGTAAACGGCTACTTACCTTAATAATTCTTCATAGTAAATTTACAACTTTCAGAATCAATCTGGAAAAAAAATATTTATTTAACCTTCAAATGTCAAGCAGGTGTTTAAATAGTAACCTATTATCTTTGCATAAATACGATATATATTTTTAAAGTTTATCGTGAGCTCAATATAAAAACCATATTATAATGAAGTGAACTTTTATGTTGTTATTTTAATCGTATATTATAAGAAACATGTTTGTATTCAGTGGTGAATTATAAAACATGGACATATAATTCAATAATATTTTTATGGTTTCCTCAATTAAAATTATTACCTATGTACACATTCAGTTAATATATAAAACTACGAGTAAAGATAGACTAAGTGGTGTTTCAAGTTATACCGGTAAATTATGTATATATTTCGTACATTTAGTATACTGGAATATACGATTTAAAATATTACATCCTCTAAATTTGTGACAGTAACAAAACAATTTAGCATACCGCTCACTGTGCCGAACACAAAGTCACATAAATCACATTAGACCAGCCAACCATAGATCAGTCGTATATTGATGTGTCCTTTCAGTTACTGATTACATTACCACTAAAGTCATGTATCACATGAGAGGTCACTGTAACAGAACGTGCTACGATACTGTTCATTGTCCCATACACAGAGTCACATATATCACTTTAAATTGTTAACCATAGATCAGTCGTATATTGATGTGTCCTTTGAGTTACTAAAGTCATGTATCACATGAGAGGTCATTGTAACAGAACGTGCTACGATACTGTTGACTGTCCCACACACAGAGTCACATATAACACTTTAAACCGTTAACCATAGATCAGTCGTATATTGATGTGTCCTTCCTGTTACTGACTACATTACCACTAACGTCATGTATCACATGAGGTCACTGTAACAGAACGTGATACGATAATGTTCACTGTCCCATACACAGAGTCACATATATCACTCTAGACTAACCAACCACAGATCAGTCGTATATTGATGTGTCCTTTCTGTTACTGACTACATTACCACTAACGTCATGTATCACATGAGGTCACTGTAACAGAACGTGCTACGATACTGTTCATTGTCCCATACACAGAGTCACATATATCACTTTGAACAGTTAACCATAAATCAGTCGTATATTGATGTATCCTTTCTGTTACTGATTATATTACCACTAACGTCATCTATCACATGAGGTCACTGTAACATAACGCGTTACCCTACTGCTTTATTTACTGAGCAAACAGTCACATAATTCACTTTAGGCCAGCAGGTCGTGTATATATGTGCTGTGTCTAACCAGTTACCAACATCAATAAAAGAAATTACATATCACATGAGTTGACTGTAACAAAGCAAATTTACTTTATAGCTCAGTGCCCATAAACACACTCCCATACATCATTTTAGACCAGCAAACCATACATCAGGCGTATATTGACGTGTTGTGTACCCCCAGACTACATTTCCATCAATTCCACATGAAAAATGAGACAACAGTAAAACGAGTCTGATCATTTTGGCATAATAAAGCAACAGCCTATTAAAACATTTTTAAGTTGTGCTATATATTCTAAAATTGTTTCTGGAGTTCAATATAAAAACCATTAATATTAATACATATTGCTGTAAACTGTTATGTTGTGATTTTAATCTTCTAGTATAAGAAAAATTGCTTTACAGTAGTGCTTTTAAAAAGTGGAGATAAAATTGAAAAATATATTTGTGGTTTAATTTATATTACGTGGTAACTAAGACAGCGGCTATTGTATGATTATTATAATCAAATTTGGTGGTAAAATAAGTGTGATTAAAATAACCCCTTTGCATATAAAACATATATATTTTCTTTTAATGAACTGTTATCATCATGTTTTCTATTAACGCATTTTATATTTTAAACTATGTTGGATTTATATTTATGTTTTTCTGTAAATATTACTACAAATTTGTTTCTACAATTAAATTTTAATATTAAAGTAATAAGTATTTAATTAAGCTGTTATGATAACTGTAGGATGAACATTTCTAGTAATAGTTTATATATAATTTTAACATAGAACTGTTAGTAAATATACATTAATCTGTGTATTAATTAACTGAAATGATAATTGTATTTATAAATTCTTAATATTCGTCTTTAATATTTGTATTGATAATGGTTCAGATTATGATTTCATGATCAAAAATCAATAATTAACACATACGTATCATGTTAGACTAATATATAAACTGACGGAAACGTTGCAGGTTAAGGTAAATAAAAAAATAAACTATGATATTAAAATATTAATTTATTTTAATAAGTAATTAAAATAGATTATTTTTATACTTATGCTCCCAGTATTATAGCAGATGAAATTACATATATGTTTATAAGACTACGTTGTCTAGTTAAAATATTACGTGTTTATAAATAAAGCAATACAACGTATCAAAAACACAAATTTATTAAGATATAACTAGTTAGTATATACTATGTACAAATATTATAGTAAATAATTGCGGTAAGCCACGTTTACTATCCTCAGACTAAAGGAACTCACGAAGAAATCAACATCCCTTTGTGGAAGTTGGTGCCCAAATGTTTACTAGAATCAATCATCATAACATTTGTAAATTTGTTACTGCATATTTTTATTTATTTATTTTGTTTATTAAAATTTTTTTTCAGAAAAATCTGTCTACTTTTACTCATAATATTCCCATAATGCCATATCCAAATCAATTAAGCAATCAAACAGTTTTATCAGTGTGAATTGATATGCTCGACAATGTTTTCACGTGGTTTATTTTCAATTGGGGTGTATACTGCGAGAACCAAACGTTTGTTAAAGTGAGTATGATGATATAAAATACCAGTAACATACCATATATTTACTAGGTTAGTTGTGCAAGATGCATTTATTTCAACTCAAAATAATTAGTATAGTTTTGAGTAGATTCTATTCAAATACTACAGTACGTGTATGGGAGGGTGGGTCGGTCAATACCACCGTACGTGTGTTGATGGGTGGGTGGGTCAATATCACCTTACGTGTATGGGAGGGCCGGTGGAGAAAAATGCTTTAGACTTTGAGATGTAAATTCTGATCTAATCAGTATAATAGTTCTAAAACTAAAAAAAAACACAAAAAAAAACAAAAAACATAAAGCTGCTTTGTATATTACTTTATATTGTATAATTAAAACAAATCACTTACCATATGTGTTACTATTTAAATAAACAGACAAATATTTGCTTTCGAAATTAGCAAGTGTATGGGAAAAACCTTAATTATATATTATCATAGTAAAGTAAAAAACAAACTATATGAATTTGGTTTTTTTTCGGAAACAAACTGTTTCGTCATAGTAGGCCTATATAAAATGTGTTCAAGGATAAATTATAAGATTCATCAGCATATTTAAATAGCTAAATAATATTATTTTATTGAGGTTAATGTGTTGAAACATTTTTTATTTTATGTTTCGCATATAATGGAGTAGATTACAAAATCCTAAATCCACATATAGTACTAACATACAAATTCCTAATTTAAACTACACTTCTACAAAACAAAGAAAAGAAAGACAGTAAAAGACGTGTTCTTGAAGTGTGAAGAAATATACTCCTAACCCCATAGGAATATTTACGCAACCCCTCACACAAAGAGGGGTTTTAGTTTTCCCCAATGCTTTTATCGTCAAAGCCGATAATGTGCTCGAGATTTATAAAGCATTGACACTCATATTCATTGTTCCTTTGTGATATATTGATATAATATTTTATAAAACGATCAATCAACTGACATTCTAAATATATTTTACAGCGTGCCTGCACACCAATTGATCTTTTTAAATTTACTTTCTATTGAAATATATAGTTTGATTATATGGTTGCTGTTATATACATTAAGTTCACTTTAATAGTTCATTAAAAAAAGAATAAACAGCAATACGAAAGAAGCCCACATTATAAAAGTAATTTATATTTTGGTAAATTTTAAATTGTGTTATAAATGTTATTTTTACGTAGAAAATTACGTTTATATAGTATATCTGTTAAAGTAATATATGGTTTTCTGATATGATAGATCCTTGCTCTGATTCTGAATTGTTATTGATTATTTTATCATTTATTTACTGCTTTACAGTAATCTTAAATAAACATAGTGGGGCCAAGGGCAAATTTTTAACAAGTGAGCTGGTTATCATTTATCGTATTTAACTCGTGCAACATTCTATTTAGTTGTTTACGCATGAGTAAAAAAACTAAAAAAATAATCACATTTAATTTTATTATTAGTCTCACAGTCTAGGATTTCATTTTATATTTTTATAATAGTTTTAATAGTTATTATTATTTATTAAATTTGTCATGTCTATTTGTTTTATTTTGTGTGTATGTTTTATGCTTTTTAAAAATTTAAATAATTGATGGAGACCTAGATTATTCATCTGCCTTGTCAAAAGCCCCAAGATATATCGGACCAAGATACATGGTGCATGTATATAAAACAATTATTATAATATATCAAATCAATGTACATAGAATATAACAAATATTTAAAGTGAAATACAGTAAATAAAACTTTTGTTAGAGTGAGAATATTAGCACTAACTCTGTATGGTAAATTAATACACCATTTAAAATTAGATATAAATGGTATATGGGATTTGAAACAGAACATCGCCTATTAAAAATTAAAGAATCCATGTATAACTACCTCGGCTCAGGCCTGGTTGAAGTTGTTGCGATAAGGTACTTTCTTTTACATTATTATTTGAGAATAGGTTAGAAAAAAATAAAACAGCATCATTTGCAGACTTTATATTAGCATATGACACTGTATGGCTTGTTAAATAAACTTTACACATTTAATCCGTGCTCTTAATTGTTTCGATCGAATCATTCTTTATAGAAAGTTTTTTCAGGCACTTAAATGATGGACTGCGACAAGGTTCTGTTCTTGCTACATTTTTATTCTTGCCACAAGTATACACTGCCGAAGTGTTCATAGCATTTATATACGAAAATGATATTGATCTTGCAACTTAAAACAAGGTTCAGTTAAATCCAGAATGAAAAATAATAATATATCTAGCCACCCTCAACAATTAAATTACAATCCAGATTGGAAGCTTAAATACTCTAACAATTGTAAATATACACAAAAGAGAGTTTGTTTATCGATACTTTATTTTATCTAGTAGGTAAAGCTCAAAGATCAACATTCAATATTTTTGTAATTTTAGTGGTACCATACTTTATATATTTAAGAGTTGAAATATTCAATATTAGTTGAATAATAAGAAAAAAAAACAAATACTTGTTCAACAGAATATTATGCTTTAATTAGCTAATAGGTAAAGAGTGTTTAAAATCTGAGTTCTACAAGTATTCTTATATATACGTGAATCTGTGTCTTCTCAAGACAACTCCTCCCTTATTCCTTGACCAATTAAAACGATCGAGGTGTCAACAGATTTTCCTTCATTCGTAGTTGTGCAATCAGTTTTTAATTTTCCAATATTTTTACCCTGCAGGATGTGAGAAACCCTCAAAGTACGTTTTTCAGCCATAAGAATAGCATAGGAAAAAATGAACCAAATAGTAACTGCCGTTCAAATGTACATAATGAAGACCAAGAAGTTTTAACAGCTGTTGTAAAGTAAACAATGGTGTTTCTAATATTGATGAGGTTAGATCTTTCATAATGTTAAACCAGGAAAGGTCGAATGTGAGTAGAAACAAGCATGGTTTTATTCAAATTTGATTGTAGCACTCCACTATACTAGACTTGGCAGTTTCAATGGCAATATAATGAAGTTATTTTATTTATTTAGATAATCTTTAGCTGTTTGACAAAAACGGATTAATTGATCACGTTATATATAGGCTAAGTAAATATCATTAGGAGTTTATACTAATTAAATAGCTAGCAACGCAAGTAATGTGTGTAAATAAATTTATCTTAATTAATACATTAGCATAATACAGTTAACTTAGGAAAAAGTACTGCCGAGGCCGAAGGCCGAGACGTAACGATCACAGAAAGGGACGGAGATGGCACGCAAAGCGTGCAATGGTGTCCCCAGTATGTATATAAAAGCCAAATACCACTGACTCACACACACTCATAACGAAATAACAAACACCATTGAACGGATTTGTTTGAAATGTTATATTACGTTCGCTTTAGTATTGAAGGGAGCCACTAAGAAATTATTTTTTAAATTCGATTCCTAAGGGATACAAAAATCCCCTCAAATTTTCCTTTTTTCTAAAATAATAACATTGCGTTGATTTTTACTAAATTAATAACACCTGTTTTGTAAATAAATAAACGTGTTTATTTTGTGTTTTACATTATCCTATCGATGCATTAAGAGTTTAAGCTTGAGCTGTTGGGCAAAAACAAATTAAATGAACACGTTTTAAATAGGCTTAGCAACACATATTGCTTGTGATAAATAGAAACGCAAGTAGTGCGCGTGATAAACTGTAAATAGATTTAATATTGTCATTTTACGTTATACAGTTAATCTATTATTATTTTTAGTCAAAAGTCACATGCCGAGGCTGAAGGCTCAGGTGTATCGTGACCTGTATCAACGGGCACATCGAGTCAAGGTTTGCACGCGAAGCGTGCAGGGGTTTACCCTAGTATATGTATAAGGCCAACATACTATTTTAGTGATTAATTTGGGACTACAAGATTTCTTAAATTATGAATATCATATAGATGATTTAACAATAAATACTGAAAATAAAGGTATTTGAAAAGATTACTAAACAATTGTGTTTAAGCTACTTATATTTTACTCACAGCAACTGTTTCAAATCAAAAACGTATTCCGCTTTAATTTTTAAAGTGAAACAGGATAAATGTCAAGCTCTCTTAAAGAACTGTTGTATTAATATCGTCACTGAGGGCTCAAAAATATTTTTTTTAAATCTACTGTAATATGTTTTATAATTTAAATTTACACAAACTAAACTATAAACCTAAACATATCGGAATTCTATTTTGTTTGATTAATCTGGTTTCCCTCCCAACCCCAAGCGAAGGAAACAAATTCCCTGCCTCCAGAAAACCAATATCCAATACGTTCTGTAGTCACACAACACTGACATTGATATTGCAACCGACTATTCATGGCTTACTATTGGTTTGTAATGGAAACTGAATCATGAAGTCATACTAGACAGTGATAAGGTTAGTAAACATTACGTCTACTTTTTACTATTATAAAAAAAGATCGTCTCAGCTATCATTCAACAGAAAACATGAACAATTAATATGGGTGTAATGCAATAATGAGAAATCCATTCAATTTTCGTTACTAAAATTTGTTTATTAGTAAAATATATTTTTGTTGTATTGTTTTATTTAATGTTTAATATAAAATAAAATTACGAATAAAATTTTAATTTGATCATGCTAAAAAAGTTATTACAAATCATCTAATTAACAGAGTTTAATATGTTTAGTTCCATTTGCATTGTATATTACGTTGTTGTATGACTGTACACTGGAGAGCATAGGTGATAGTTTCTATGTTAGGTCCTATTAATTATAAGATGTTGAATGTTCAATGGTTTCCTTTAACGTAGACACTACAAGAAAAGTCTGGGGTGTCCGTATTGGGTGGTAGTCAGTGGCCGGATGTTACTTAGTAGCAAAAAAAAATAATCCTTAGACGATGTGCATTAATACTCAATTGCACTATTAATGAATGGCTCTTCCTAAGGCTGAAAACATAGTGGAATTGCGAGTCTAGAGTCAAGTGGCGAGTTAAGCTGCGCGTTTTTAGATCCTCTGTGTATTTAAGTTGACCAACTCGACGCGGTTCTTGACGTCTCACTATGTGCGGGTCAATTTAAATACATGGAATATTTTAAAACGCACAGCTCGACTCACCGCTCCACTATGTTTTACCCTAATGAACAGTCAATCTTAGTTAGTTACAATGGCTACACTCCTTCGTCTACAATCTACACTCATCACACTTAATCGTTTCCTTACTTTATGATCGGAGTCCTTATTACAATAGATAAATAAAAAAACCTGCATAGTTTTGATATTTTTTCACATATAAGTAATAAGTAAATATATATAAATGGATAGTTTTAAAATTTAAAAAATGTGTAATTTCGTTCATGTTAGATTAAATGTTCGTAGATATGAGTTAATATTTTCAATAAATACTGTTCCCTGTGTAAATAATAATTAAGAGTACCTCATTTGATGATAGCTATTTAGATAAGCTCTGCTCTTAATAAACAACTTTAAATGCATGTTTTACGTTTAATTGGTTCAGCTTGAACAAGCCAAGACTGTAAGGAAGTCAGGAAAGCGGCCAAGACAGCTAACTTTTAGATTTATGGCTCTGCCCTAACTTGAATTTACTTTCCAACTATTATACATCAAGTTAAATTAGAATTATTATTAATACCATTTAAGGAAATAATTTGTTTAGTTTTTAGCAGTATATTTATTGATTTTCTAAAGTTTTATAGATACTGATTTGTAAGTAAAAAGGATCATGCATATGATACAATTTGCTATAAATTACTTTGTTTATAGACAATTATTTTAAGGGGAAAACACTTTATAACTATATTAAATAGAGGCAACATCATAACCGATCAGAAGCCCAGGATAGCTAGACATACATACTGATAATCAAATAAATACTTGATAAATCAAGTGTAATTAAGTGGTTTAGCTTGTTCTAATGTTTTAGATTATATAACTGCATTAGAGAAGACAACTTTTACGTTTTTACGTTAAAATTAAGCTATCATAATGGTCATGATCCCCCCCCCCCAAACCATACACGTACTTTGGCATGCCATTATTCGTCACACACCCAAGTACGTACAGTTACATTACGCTCCCACAAATTCAAACACGTACAGATGTAATGTCTCTCCCACATACCCATACACCTAAAGCAATATAACCCACCCACCCACCCACCAACCTATAAAAGAAGGTGATATTGAACCACCTTCCCACCCATACAAGATATTGGTATTGACTGTGATAATTAAATACTGTATAGTCCTATGTTAACCGTTTAATTAGTTGTGATTTAACAAACTTCAGTTAATAAATAGCATAAAATTATAAGAATGTTGATTAGTACATTCGAATGAATTTTGTTCAATAAAGGTGTTTATTCATGAAAATATTGAACCAATTAACAGTTAATATGTGACAAACACATCATTAAAAAAAAAAATTACACCGAGAAATATAATTTTATGAGAAAAGTCGACATTGGGGAACACCTATTGTGCCAAACACTTTATTTTAGAAAGCAGAATTTTAGGTTATTTTTGTTAGTAACTATTGCTTAATATTTTTTTATATTTCACTTTCATCAATTGTAGATTCCAGCTGTATTAAGAGAGTCGGTGGCCGAGTGATGTATTAAATTGGGACTTTGAGTAAGAAAAAACGCAGGTTGAAATCTATCCAGGACTGAAAGTAATCATGAGTAACGTTTGTCTTGTACTCTACTGGGTTTTTTACCTACATATATCAATAGTGTATATCAAGTAGGAAAATCTATGTAAAGGGGGATATGGCCTTATTTATTATTATTAAAAGAGGTTAAGTTTATATTAAGCCAAATATGTATAGTCCTCATTAACTTAATAATTTTAAATATCTTAGTGTTTAAGGTATAACTTTAAATGTTCATTATTCTAAAATTGATTTTATTAGCCCAAGGACATATTTCTCGTCTAATTTAAAGTTTTGTGTCTAAAATTATCAGCTGTTATTGTGGTCCTATGTAGAGCACTATTGTAGTCCCATATAGGCCTAAATATAATGCAGTAGTATGTTCATTTAATAACAAAATTGCTGGAATGAATATTTATGTTACATAAGATATACTTTTGTAAGTAATAATATAAGGTTTAAAAAGAAACCGTTCGAATTTTTCTTCTAAATGGGAAATCATCTCTAAAGTGACCTTTACTTTGTAAAATCCGTCTCTTAGACATTATGAAAACTACAGGGACTATCTAACCCCCAATTTAAAATTTAGATAATTTTTTATTATTAAAGAAAGATAAGTTTTAGCCTAAAGTCAAACTAGCTATACAATATGTCTCAAAACCAGGTGTAATATTTCTATTTACAAAATATTTCTATCCTATATATTTTACATTACTCATATCTGTTTTTATGGCAAACATTAGTTTTAAGTGAATTATTTATTTACCAAATCACATAAAGTTCTTAGTAGAACGTACAAATATTACTTTGTTTATTTGTAAGTTTTTTTTAGTATAATGTTAAATTATTTAACCTATAAGAAGGAGACTAACTAACGAAGCAGCTTTATTAAAACATGGAACTTAATTATTTTAAAAGCTGCTTCGTTAGTTAGTCTTTATTAAAACAAAATATGACTTTATTATGTATTAAAACAAAAAATAGTTAGTCTTTAACAAAATATGACTTTATTAAAACATGGAACTTAATTATTTTAAAAGTCATATTTTGTAACAATTTAAAAAATTTTATATACTGTTTAACATATATTTTGTATATTTATACTGAATAAAACGTCTTACACATGAATATGATAAAGTACTAAAGGATAATTTAATAAAATTCCATGAAAAAAAATCTGTATTAATAAATAATATGAATTATTATCATTTATAAGTAAATAGTTAACATTTTTGAATTCTTTGTTTATTATAGCGGTTTCATTACTCATTGTATTTCTGCAGAACCTAACTTGGCCTTGATATAGCATAACACTACATTATACAAAGTTTTATTTCTTGTTTCAAAGTTAAAGCAATTGCCATTGCGCGACTGATCAATATCAAATGCCTTCGACTGGAATATCTCTACCTTAAGTAGGGGAGTGGGGGTGACACCAGCGATATATTGTGCAAGTTTGGTCGTTATACAAACCGCTCAAGTTTGCTGTATCTCGTCTCTACGGTAGTTATGGCCCACGATAACCTCACATTTTTCTTCCACATCGAAGATTAATGCATTACTCTATTTCTAATTGTTGTGTTATTGTGTGTGCTGTCATTTTACTTCTAAGCTAATCTAAATACCTTATGCCTTATAACAATCCGATACAATTTTTCTAATGGAAATCCAAGTTGAAGGAGTCACCAATAATTTGATAAAACAACCATTAATTTATAACATTCTAAAATTACCATACACGATTTATAATTAGAAAAACTATTAAGATTTTTTAATTTTAATAATGAACCTACTTAAAAATAAACTACAGTACATCTATGAGAACATTCTAAAAGTATATCCAAACAAACTATATTTTTCCGCTACACGACAATGGAATTTTTATTTGAGAGTACGCAAACATTGTTAAGGGACAGTGGTAAAAATTGCTTTGGTAAATTATTAATTAGACCTCCCAGGAATTGAACCCATGACCTGTCAATATCACTGTACGTGTATGAGTGGGTGGGTGGGTCAATATCACTGTAGGTGTATAGGTGGGTCAATATCACTTTACGTATTATTGTTTTTTTTTTTTTTTTATTTGTAAAAATGGATGGAAATAAATCATTATTATTATGTTTTGGTTTTCAGTTCCATTACCGTGCTTATGAGTTCTTGTTCAGAAACTGGGCTAAGAAAAAGAGAATTAGATCTTCATAACGTTTTGACTATGCAACCATTTCGTGGATTTAGAATTTAGCAGTAGAATAGTTTGCGATCACGTTATTTCATAATTACTTTGATTGAAAGTTTACTCCTGTATAACAGATTTTAGCTGGTATCCCGTTGCTTTCACTAGAGTCTCAACTGATTTGATGCCTATTTATTTATTAGTTGTATAGAAACAAAGATTAGTTGACTTAACTTTTACCTATGGAATAAAAATATATTTCTATATACACTTTTTGACTGCTATAATTCATTATAAATATTTAAGTGGTTATTTATTAATTCTCTTTTTTAGCAGCATTTGCAGCAGAAGTACTAACCACGAGGGTAGCAAGAGGCCTTCATGATACAATTAACAATATCTCCTCATTTATCTTGAATGCTGTGGGTCACAGTTAAAAATGTTCCACCCTTGAAGCTGTAAATACCTTACATTTCGACAAGTCTACCATCATACTATTATGTGACAATCTTCACGGTTACTTTTCCAGTTTACACTTCGTATTTGATTTTCGGTCATGTAACATGATCAATTACATTTTCATCAAAATTCAGTTGATAATTTCCCGATTTTAATGATCACGCAAACGTCATTGACGAATTCTGTATTTCATTTTATGCGATACCCCACGTGTCTATAGATGATGAAATATTACTGCAGATTTAAAAGTCACCTTTCTATAAATAATAAACAATAATTACAAAGGTCTTACTCTGCTCATTTTACACATACAGAATAAGCATTTTCACGCATAACATTAAAAAAAAATACAAGAATGCAAAATGAGTTTTACGCATTCCTTCAAATTGAAGGGATTCAGACTGATTTACCAACCAAGCAGATAATGTTTATATTCCTTATATGACATTTACAATCTTATAATTTATGTTGGTTTGGGTAGCATTAGATAAAACCAATGTTTAATATAAATATAAGGACGATCCCGTTTTCTCCGATGGCACATATGAAATATTGATGCTAAACAATTAGAATTATTCTATGCTAACATAACATTGACTTATAAAATGATTAAATATATTTTTAGTACATTGTAAACTTTTAATAATCTATGTATATTAACCAGGAACATTATAAGGTTATGAAGAACGTTTAAAGCCTTTGTATTTAATAAATATTTATTTGAATAGGTGTAGTTGTGTTTAAATTTACGTATCACAATTTTGTGAAGTTAATTTTATTTAAAAAGAAACAACCGCTAAAATAGTATTTATGCCAATATATTTAGCAAAACAGAACATGTTTGTAGTAATTAAGATTATATACACATAAAATGTTTCAACGTTGACATAACGACAATATTTTTTCAATAATGAAATTTTTTTAATATTTACTTATATTTCGATATTTACAATTAATTATTAATTTGGTCAACGCATTTTGTGTTTTAATTGGTTTTTAGTGCTTTTATATGTTTATTAATCTGTAAACTAAAGGTAACTATAATATAATTATAACGTATTTTAATTAATATTTTTATCTACCATGAAATTATATTCAAAATATTAAAATACAAAATCATACATTTTTTCTTGAAAGATAATCAAAATAATAAAAAAAATTGGTGATTGACGTAATGTGTAAATATTTTAAAGTAACAATTAATAAAACTAAGATTTCATTACTTATTAAAATATCTTTAATAGATAAATGTTAAGGAAAATATGTTATTTTAATCTGTGGTTTAACTAAATTGCATCATTTACCATATACATGAGATGGATTTGAATTGTAAATGTGCACATGCTGTTAAAAGTTTCTCTTGCAAACAACAAACGTGTTACGTTCAGTAGTTTAAATAAAACAACTTCTTTGTAATATTTATAAATATAATAAAACATGTATTTACATTAATTTACATTATTTTAAAATTATTATATATGTAATTATTTTACTATAGCAGTTTATAAACCAAGTTAATCGTTTATAAATTTGTAGTTGCTCTAAGTATTTTTAAACCATTTAGTAACAGTTGCAATATAATTACAGCACGTAGACCGCAATGAGTGATTGTTTTTTTTTTTCAATTGTTCAGCTACTTGTTTACTTGAATTAGACATTTCCTTTTTACAACACGTATTTTTTTATTTTTTATTATTATCTTTGCGTCGAATCTAAAAGCTTATTTTGTCTACTTTCTAGTTTACGTGGCTTACTATATTATATAGTGTAAACGATAATTTTTCGAGTTAAATCACTTTAAAATGTCCATTCTCTTCATTAATATATTTAATCATAGTAATACTAACTATTTACAGTATAGTATACCTTCAGTTCTTTGATTATTTCATATGGTAATTGAAGTGATTTTTATACATAAGTAGATATTACATAAAAATAGAAAAACATTTTTTTATTTAAACAACAAAAACTTTACTTTTAATGCTTCCAGCACTGTATACGTTTCTTATAAGATTCTTAGAACTTATTTCCCAAATTTTCAAACATTCCACTAAGTATGTATATTTCTGGCTAGTTTAATAAGTTATTAATCTGCAAAAATTTTATTTGGCCGAAATTTTAATAAATATTTAAAAGTATGATCACAACAATTGAATATGAATACATTAATAATCATCAGAGGTTAAGCACAACATTTATTGTTTACTACAACAAATGTTCTTCAATATTTTGTAAAAATCTCTTTTTAGTGGATTTTGAAAATAAATATCCTTTAACATTCCGATAAAATATACTAAAGTTTTTATTTTAATATGCAAATTTCTTTTCCGAGTAAAAATCGTTAAACAAAGTCAGTATTGTTTTGGTCTGTGATGTAATCCTGGAAAACAAAAGGCTTAATGAAAGATACGGTTTATTTATTGATTATAACATTGATTTTCAAGTGATATATTTTTATAATATTTTCCAAAAACAAACAATTCTAATAATTCGTTCAAGAAATGTATTTTAAAATATTTAGGAGACAGTAGGCACTAAACAAGTAAATAATTGTATAAGATAAGTAACTGAATGATTTTAAATTGTTTGATCACTTTAAATAAAATGTTGTTATACAATACAGTTTTTGATGCATGATGTAGCATGTGAACCCCGATAGCCTGTACAGTTTAAAGTGGCTTACTTCACTGTTTTATTCAACAGGTATACTGACTGCAACTTTATGCATCATTCAACATCAAGACCTTGGTTGTCATTAATTGTAACTGTCTTTATACTACGGGACAGAAACAAACTAAATAATGGAAGTTTAATTTAGATTAATAACAAAACTCCATATCCATTCGAAACTTTTTCTAATTTTCAAATTAAAAAATAAAATGTTCCGTTAAGTTTAAAATTCTGTTTCGTCATCTTTTTATGTTTACTATGTTTATTTACTAACTTATTGCAGTATGTTTATTATTCTATTTTTTTCAGTAGTACTTGTAGTAAGACAAAGTTCTTATTACTTTTAGATGTACTTCATTTTTTATGATTATTACTTCATTGTTAGTCGTGTCTATTATGTTGAATATTATTATTGTTATTATTATTGTTATTTATTGAAAGCATAACTGATCTCTTTGGTTATTCCTAACTTAGCTTTGCTTGTATAATAATTATATTTATCTTTTCTTATTTGTACCTTTGTTATATACAAACTATATTGCATCAAGTTTACTAGGTAATAACTTAATTAAAGTCTAAACAATTTTACATTTATGCATCTTTTTAAAAAAAATAAATAAAAATGCCTTTATTTACAGGTGTTTCTCAGTACATAACTGTTTTACAGAACAACTCAAGTCAATGGCCTAAATACTAAGAAATAAATATTAAAAACTAAGAAAAGTCCAAGTTAAGATTAAGGTATAATATATATATATTTTTAAAAATAATCACAGAGACTTAAAATTATAATATACTATTGGGCTACAAAAAGCTCCTTAATTTTACTCTTAAATGAGTGTATGGTACATGATTTAATGGCTGGAAGGAGGCCATTGTACAACTTAGGGCCGAAATAAGAAGAACTCCGTCTCCCAACTTGTAAGGGGACCTTAGGGAAATGGAGTACATTTGCATGGCGTGTAGTACGCTGCGAGACCTCTTCCCGGTTCAACAGCATTTCGCTTAAGTACTGTGGCTCACTGTGTGACAGTACCTTGTGAATCATGTAGCAAGTTAGAATCCTGCATACGGTCTCCATTGGCAGTAAACCAACATCCTCCCGAAAAGAAGAAACATGATCAAAACGTCTCAAATGGAAAATGAAACGGACTGCAGAGTTTAGAAGCTTTTGAATTCGCTCTATGTCTCCACACGAGATGCTGTTACCGTATGCAGGGTAGCAGTAGCAAAATACTGACAAAATCAAAATACTGACTGCATAATGTGAAACTTAGCGGATTCTGGTAGCAGATCTCTAAAACGGTACAGACCTCTCAGCCTACCTAGTGCACGTTGTGCAGAGTAAGTGAAAGTTACATGCTCAGTGAAAGTCAGGTCATTGTATAGCACGACACCGAGAGTTTTAACTTTGCCGCTTTACTATTACTATTCCATTGTAGGTCCTTTTTCCCATGTTAAGTACTAATAAATCAATTTGCTGTAGTTGCTGGTATAGATAGGCCACTCAAAAATAGAACTACTGAATGCACCTGTGCAATAAATATGCTTTGAGTGGCTATTTATTGCAGGCTGGCTGTGGAGATACAAGCCCCTCATACTAAGTCATTACCAACATTGACTATTTGTTAGTTTGATTTATACTAATGAATCATTAAATTAAGTTGAATTGATATACAATCAATAAATTAAATCAATGTATATTATTTAAACATCAATTAATAGTAATAATACATTAGTTAATGATGCAAAAAATAAATAGCAAATAAAAAAACCTGTATATTTCATCACTGTTATTTTGTTGGATAAGTTGAACACCTCAAGTTAAAACTTAGAGACCCCTGTGAAGTAACACCACTGTACGTGTATGGTTAGGTGGGTTGGTCAACATAAGTGAACGTGCATAGTTAGCTGGGCTGGTCAACATCATTGAACGTGTATGGTTAGGAGGGTGGGTCAACATCATTGAACGTGTGTGGTTATGTGGGTTGGCCAACATCACTGAACATGTATGGTTAGGAGGGTGGGTCAACATCATTGAACGTGTATGGTTAGGTGGGTTGGCCAACATCATTGAACATGTATGGTTAGGTGGGTTGGTCAACACCATTGAACGTGTATGGTTAGGTGGGTTGGCCAACATCATTGAACATGTATGGGTAGGTGGGTTGGTCAACATCATTGAACGTGTGTGGGTAGGTGAGTGAGTCAACACTGCTATACGCATATGTATGAATACGTATCAAATCACATAATGTAGAGTACAATGCATAATAAAGCTTGATTAATCAGAATATAAGTAATATTTCTTCCTTTTTATAGATTACAAGAGTTATATATATTTTCAAGGAATTAACTGGTAACGGTTACGACTATATGTCGCCAGTTTTACAACAGAAAAATAACAAACCAAAAATTTTGCCGGAACAGAAACATCTCATTTACAGCTTCCTGAAGTGTTTTCAAATATACATTAAAATGAAATATATTGGTTTATATGCCTAAAATGTTTTCGCAAAAGAACAATACATTAATTAATTAGTACTAGTGGTTAAATATACATTATATTCACAGTATTACACTATAAATAACAAAACTGCTATTGAATCTTTTGAAGAGACAAAATAAGGACTTGTTTTGTGATCTAATGAATAAAATCAGTATTAAGTAAAGTAAATAACCAGGTTTGAAGAATTATACAAAATTCTCAAATTGCCACTGTTCTTAATACGTATTGGGTGTTGGTTAAACATGCATATATCGGCTAAGAGTAACATTTAAGTCAATTAGGTTACCTTTATTTATGTGCATTAACCACTCTGCAGCTGAAACCCTACATTATCGAAATATAACATTCAGGTCACTTTGTCTGGCCAATTACAGGAGAATTATAGGTTCTGTGGACTATAAGCATAACTGATCACTTTAACCACTGCTTTTTCTCATGTAATAGTGCATCTTTGTCAGCATATTTTATTTATTACAATTGTTATACCATTCAGTTGTTAGTTAAGTTCTTTGAATTCTATTAATAGCTATAAATTGGAATGTATCGTAATAATAAAAAAAAAAATAATAATGAGATAAGTTTTTTAAACATATTTTTAAGAGTTAATTACCTTTTAAACTATGATAGTCAATAAAATAGAACGATTATTATTCTTAAAAAAAATACATTATGTAATTCAAAGAATAATCTAAAACAAAATACATTCAGCCAACGCAAGCCTATAATCTGGTAGAATTAGCACCCAACAGGTGTACACTCTACAGGCTCCGTATTTTATAGCCACCCAGGGCCAGGGACCATAAACTGACCGCTGTGTCAGGCCCACGTTTTGTTTTCCGTTCTGAACACTCTACAACAGAATAACCTTACCCATAATTCCATCCTACTACGTTACAATAACAAGTAATTTTACGAGGAATACATAATAAATGTCCATTTTATAAAGTGGTATTTTTATTAAACACAATCCATTAGGATATTTGTCTGTTCCAAACTGTCTCAGAGCTACTGAATGTAATATAAATTTAGAATTTAGGTTAATGAGTGTGTCGAATAGTGGTTAAACGGACACTCAATCAAAGAGTCATACTAATTTAAGCAGTGCTTTAAACGAGGTTAATGTAAGATTTTCTACTCTAAGTTCTTTTAATGTTATTGAACAGATTTATATTTTTTTGTCATCCTAGTCAGAGCAGATTACATTTTAAAATGTATTTTAAAGTTAATCAATTGATAACTAAAGGAATATTTAGATTTAAATAATTGCTAGATTACTTAAAAAACACTAATTGGAATACTTTCAAGCTTATATTTCCCGAAAACTTAATGACTGGAACCTCAAAAGTAAATAATTTACTCAAACTGAAATCTTTCCCTCGCTGATAGTTCATTGTTATACTATTTTAATTATTGTATTTATACATTGGAATACAGCCGTAATAAAATGTTTATTTAACTTATTTTAAATCCTATTTATGTAGCCTAAAAGTAACAAATCTTATATGTATGAAAAACATTAACTTGACCTTACATATTTTTTCTTAGCTGATCTCTTCTTTTTAAGTGTATACCAACTTTTAAGTTTCAATATTAAAGGGTAATATTGACTTATCCATATATTAGGTTTACTTAAAACAACATAATCTCACGTTATACTCCCTATGTACTTCATTTCTATTAATCAACGACCAATAAATAGTCGACAAAAAGTGCAAGTCGTAAATTACCAAATTCATAAATTTACTGCTACTCTTTGTCACGTCATTTATTTACCATATAATGATTTGTGAATACGACAGCCACTATTTAATGATCGGCTTGTAAACGATTAGTTACGTTTAATGTGAAATGCGTGTAACTGAAATCGGCTTCCGATTAGTGGGTCAGACCAGCTGATGTTCACAAACAAACCAATCCTGCAATAGTGTAAATATACTGTCACTTTTACCATGGCCACATTAATGGTGGTTTAATATTTCCAAATAAATATTATTAAATTTCAAATCAATAAATATATTACATTATATATTATTAATTTTTAACTAGAGGTAAAATAATTTAATTTTTCTTAGAGCATTTTTGTAGTGAATTTGCGAAAAGAAACGTACATCGTTTCAATGAAATTGATGATACGTATCAGAAAATTAAGTTTGTATTTAATACTCTATGAACATTTTTGTATGGCATCTTTTGAATTTTAAAACTAATAACTATTTTTTAACTATACAACTAGTTTACTATTAGTTTTAGCGAATAGTAAAAACTTGTTTTTATAAAATAATGTTTGTATAGAATATATTTAGCTATACATACAGCCTATTAAATTTATATTACATAAATAAATTGTTGTGGAAGTTTTTTTACAATCATTAGTTTTCAAACGTAATCAATTAGTTGTATACATATATATTATTTTAGTTATATTACAACACTGTAGTAAATGTACTTCATCAGTTTACCTTTAACGGTATTAATAACCTAATTGTTTCTGAGGATTTAATGTTATCATACTCAATTCATTAATGCACTGTATTATATTATTAAAGATTCATTTAAAGTTTTCTTACGTACTATGTATATAAAATTAAAAATAGGCAATATATAGTTGATGATTAATTATAAAATAATAGAATACGTATAGGTAAACTCAGTTTTTTTAAAACAAAGCCATATGCTGTAAATATGAATTAGGAAAACAAGATTGTGAAATTATATATAATTAATCATTTGTAGATTATTTTGCATGACATACAACGTAGCTTATGCTAATAGTAAACTTGGTCATATCTATACAGACTTTATAAAATCAAATTTAAATTTTAATATTATAAACTTTACTTACCATCCAATGATTACCCATTGAAAAAGACGCTTTAAACAAATTATTATAACAATAAAAAACAACCCCTAGTCACAAAATGATTTTGTCGTGTAATTAAAATCCTTACTCATCTTGCATACGAGATACACGAAATTACTCGGTTTGTGTAACGACCAAACTTCCATAATATATCGTAATTTCCGCCCTTACCTAGGACTTGATGTAGATATATTACAGCCGAAGGATTGCTTCACAATATTATGCCTCCTTATCCTTTTGTGTATTACCTCTTAGCATCACTTAAAGGTTTCATATATTTTCAACGTTTGGATGATTTTAAAATCGACCTTTAAGAAAACAGTAGTAGTAATAAAAAATATTGAGGGTACCATTTGGCCTCATAAAACACGTAAAAATCAAAGGGTTTTAGTTTCAAGAAATCGGTTCGTTATAATGATCCCATCACAACGTTGAAATATCATTTTAAAGCCAAATAAGTGTTATTAGATCATAAATTATTTTAACAAAAACAGTGAATATTTTATGTTAAGTATTATGAAATAGTTCAAACTTGTTTTTTTTATTAAATAATCGTATTTTGGTCGGTGAGTAATTTTAATAATACACACAAACCACGCAATTGGTATATAAACCACATGTTTTGGCAAATAATGGTAAAAATTGTATATCTACTAGAAATATATAGATTCCCCTGTGGTAGCTTGGTACTTTTAGAAACAGCCATTTTAAGTTATTTTAAAAAATGCTACGTTACAATACATAAATAAAGTTGATGATTGTGATTTATTTTCAGAATTTAATAGGAAGGCTGTTAACATATTTTATGGGACATGATTTTGTTCTTTACCGGGCCCCTCACTCCTTCACAGAATGAACAAGGCCTGGATAAAAAATATTAGTGATTAATTAAATATCAATTAATTTATTAAAAAATATATACGTATTTAAATGATAAAAATGATTGTTAATAACAATGTTAGTTTAAAAAATATTTTTTTAAACTTATCCATTAAACCTCATAATTTAAGTTGGGAAATTATTCTTAGAAGAGAACAATTATATTGCTAAAAACCCGACAGAGTTACTCAAATTTATACGTAATTCTACCAATCTTATAACATCAAAATGTAAATACTAAAAAAGAATGTTCGTCATATTATTCTCCTAAAGCCTACTATTCAAACCATAAAATACTCTTTATCTTTAATTATTTAACAATGCTACTTAATTGATATAAATCATCACATAAAAATTAAAATCACGTTTTTATAATACAAAAAGCTATTAAAAACCCCCTTAATATATCTCATGTTAAATAATTATATAATTTACCATTTACTACTGAGGCTAAATGTTAACAATCACGGCATTTGACTCCACTCATTAAACACCCTAAAGTTTACTTAAAATCAAAGTTCTTCACCAAAAATTCTTATTTCAGATTGTGGATTATTTTATAATAAGAATATTTACAACGTTAATAAAATACATAATCTACTATTCACACCTCATACCAGAAGATTTAGTAAATATATTTTTGTGAACTTCATATCATTATACTAAATATTAATATTATGGTAAAAAAAATTACTTAGGTGTTGTCAATTTTAGCCCGCAGGGGACACTTCAATACTCCTACAGTTGTAATTAAGTCAGCCACAAAGGCGTTCTTCATTAGGGTAGGCGAGAGCGGGCAGAGAAAATTAATCTTTGGAATTACTTCTGGAAGGTTGGTTTTTTGTTACTAGTTTTCTCTTTTCAAATACTGGCAGCTCATCATTTACACTTTTAAAATAAAAAATATATTTTAAAAACAATGGCTGAATGCAACTATCTGAGGTTGTTATAATTCCACTTACAGTACCGGTGAATCCTTGTAACTATGGTGGAAATGTGTTTTTGTTGTGTATGGTTTACATAAAAAAATATGTTTACCAAACAACATTAATTTACTTGTACAATTTAATTTATCAAGGACATTAAAAATTACATTTTATTAGCTTTTTCATAGATTTAAGAAATATTATTATTGCCTATATTAAAACTATACATCAATATAATGGGTAAATTAGGAGATTATTTGCGTTCTAATAGATAGTTAAACAAAACATTATATGACCAATTATAAAACATAGACAATAGTATTAACTTAACATTTCTATGGAGTTTTGATCCGCTGTCCCTCAACAAGTTATGAATATAACGTAGAAAATCCCACGTTTTTTGTAAATATATATATAAGTCTAAAACAATTTAAATTCTTTCCAACCTCCATTATCCAGAGTAAGTAATGTATAATCACACAAATACAAGAACCACATGTAATTAAATAAGCTCTGAAAATATTTAGCATCGTAGTTACTTTGAAAAGAAACAAAAATAATGTTATAACAAATTATTGATCAATAACGGCAAAGTTCACATAAAAGGGGAACCTTTTTATATTTATTCTTTTATTGTATAGTATTTTTTAACTTCCCTCGGCAGTTCACATGAGCGAGGAGGCATTTGCGTTAACTTTACTTAACGTGTTAAGAATGAACGTTTACTGTGTTGGAATTTTGACCATAGGGCCAAACCCTCAGCATTCCGAAGCCTAGCCACTGAGTCACCATGATGGCATACATATGTTGCTGTTTTACATTGACGTAATCTAAACGTGTCCAGAGTCTTTGACTGAAGGGTTCTGACGTAATTGAGAGACAATGACGTCAATAAAACTAGAAGGTTACTGTTTATAGGATGGCTGACTGATGAGCAATCCCATACTTGCACGTATGTAGCCTGCCTACCCAGGCACGCACTGTTGGTTGTTAGGAAAATACCATTAATTGTTAGTCCTAACTTTAAGTGTTAGAATGGACTTCTTAGACCTAACTTTGTTTAGTAAAATAAGATAACAATTAACTTTTAATAATTTCTGTCAGGTTTGTATAAAATAATGACTATATAAAGAATGGGGTTGGTAAGGAAAAAAATTATAAACATTTTGTATCTAAATTACCGCAGTGTTGATCTGATATTGAAGATAACGATGAAGCTAAGATTATTATTATGAAGGAGTGAATCCTGATAGTAAACATATTATCTGAATGTTAGTATTTCATTACAAACAGGAACTACAGGTGTCAGTATCTGATGTAACAATGCATCCCTATGTAAATCAGGCAAGGGCTCGTTTAGGAATATTATGTATGAAACACTTTACTTGAAAAAAATACTCCTCCTAAAAGCTAAGATATTACTTATAGTGATCCATTAAAGACAATTCCACTTTCGATGTTGCTTGTTGCCATTATCATGCGATAAGTCAGAACCCCCCATTAATTACATTACCACTGTTCGTGAATTGTTGGGTGGTTTGGTCTTGACTACCGTACGTGTATTTTTGTGTTGGAGAGTTATTACCACTGTACGTGGAAGTGAGGGTGGGAGGGTCATTATTAACGTATACGTGTTTGGTGGCTAGGAAGGTAATTACCACCGTATGTGTATGGGTGGGTGGGGTGGTCTTTACTACCGTACGTGTATTTTTCTGTGGGAGAGTTATTACCACCGTACGTAGAAGTGTGGGTGGGCGGGAGGGTCATTACCACCGTACGTGTATGGGTGGGTGGGGTGGACTATCGTACGTATATTTTTCTGTGGGAGAGTTATTACCACCGTACGTGGAAGTGTGGTTGGGCGGGAGGGTCATTACCAACGTGCGTTTACAGAAAAAAATTAAATAGTATTTTTTTTTAGTATAAAACCTTTTACTTTATAAAATTAAACAAAGTGTATGTTACTATTTGTGAAGTGAAATATAAGTTTAGTTTATTCTGGGACATATATTATGAAAATAACTGTTAGGTATGCTGTTCACTCATAAATTTATTAAAATTAAATAATTTTAAGTGTTCTAAGAAGGTGAAACATTTATTAATTTTTTAACAATAATAATTACTACATAGTCAATACATTTTTAAAATATTTTCCTCTGTTATCCAACACTAAAATGTATAATATGATTAGGAAGGTGACGTTCAGGTATCACATTAAATTCTGGAAGTAGAAAATCTTGTCACTTTAAAGTCGTTTGTACGGTTATAATTAGGACAGGCACAAAGGCTCAATTCATCAAAGCAGTCGAGACTTACCAAGAGAAAATTAAACTGAGGGACTATTTCTGGAAGTTTTACTTAATTTATTTTGAATTTTTATATTTATCAAACTAATAAAATATAAAACTTCTATAAAAATAATTCCAACAGTAAATAATGAGAGTGTTAATTATTCCTAACATAGTTTTTGCAATTAATTCATGTAACATTCGTGGAATTAATATCAACATTGGAAGAACTGGAAATGTATGCAATAGCTTCAAAATGATTATACTCATTGAAATAATATAATGTACCTTATTTTTGTTATACTATTTTGGATTTTAATTTCTCAACATTTTAAAACAAGTTTATAATCATTTTAATATATATGTATTTTTTGTTCAACTAATCACCACAAATAAATCGTCACTATGCCAATAGAACTCTGCATTGTTTTATATTTACTGTACTAATCAATTACAATTGGAAAATTGTACAAATGAAATAATATGAATATATAATCTTCTTCACTTATTTTTAGAAAATCTTCCAACAAATACATTTTTGTAAAACAAATTAATTTACATATTTTAGAAAACAAGAATAAAAACCTTTTTATTTATAATGTATTCTGAAATAGATATTCTGATTGGAAGATGCATATGTATTAAGTTCGAAAATAAACTATACTATGTATTTAAATGTCTAATTTAAAAGACGATATAATACATCCACGGCCGTAATTTTAGACTTTCTAAGCTATCTAAGTTATTTTGTTGTATATTGCTGAGTAAAAATAATGAATATAACAATTATAACTTCCGGTAAGTTAAACAGTATGTCGTTACTATAGGACTTTTATGTCAAACTGCTAGATTTTTTTGGCTCTTTTCTGAACTTAAAGATTAAAGACAGCGTAAAACCCAACTTATTACTTAGCAGGTTAGAATGTTATGGGAATAAGATAGTAGAATATGATTAAAAGTACATTTAAGATTATTATACTCAGACGTGACATGCCGACAGAGATTTGTACGTATTTTAGTGTGAATATGAATGATTTTGGGCGAATGCTATAGTGTGATATTTTACGTAAATTAAGTTTTGATAATAACTCAAATAAAGACCCAGCTAGCCACAATCTAAATTAAACCAGCGAGAGATACAATAGTGAATGATGCATGAACTTTGCGCTCTCTCTGTTGAATAATGCAGTGAAATACATTCTGGGACCTCCGTCCGTTCATAATATTTACATCAAATAGTCTTTGCATGGTATAGCTTCATTGACGGTGTATGAATTATATTATACATGTTTATCATACACATTATTCGCAGATATGTAACTTTTATTTATTATTTTTTTTTAATAATGAATGATAATACTGTTATATAATTTACCCTTTATAAAACAGTTAAAGGTCGGGTTGATTCCTTTAATTTTGAAACATATCAATTAATTGTTTTTGAGGTATTCACATGTATCCACACACATGACACGTAGATGCAACTGTATGCTCATTAGTAGAACAATATGAATGATTTTATAAGTATAGGATCACCGTGGAAGACTTTTGTACTGTAGTTACTAACTGAGTTTGAATTATGCTCAGAAATAGCCATTTTTAATAGCGCAATGAAATAGTTTTAAGTGAAACCTGAACCTCTCAGTATTTGACTGGTTTTCAGCTTACTGACAAGTCAGATAGTCAGTTGTCTTCCTACACAACATCTGGACACCGACTACTACCGACATTGACACCAGACGTCTCTAGTAAAGTTCACTTCGATAGTAACCGTTGAGTGGACGCTGAGTCGGTATTAAGAGCACCGGGCATAGAACATATTACCTTAATTATCCACAAAATCTTGACCCTGAGTAGATGGGTTACAGTACTGCACCATTATTGCCAACATTCAAATAGCATTTTAATGTATTTTTTATTTAGGATCGAAAGCAGATTTTAAAGGATCCTATCTTATTCATAGTGGTTTGTTTTTATATAATTCTTGGTCTAACTATTACTTTCTACCTACATATACATTCTGAGTAACGCCTTACTTTACGATTATTTTGTGACAGCAATATAGGCAATAATAAAGAATAAACCAATAAATGCATATATATTGCTGATGACACTTCTATAGTCTATTTTACATTTATATCAAGTAAAGCTGGATAATGTAAAATAAATCTTTGGTTTTGGTGTAGAGAAATGACTTTCTAATGAATGAAGAGGGTTTTTAATTTATTTAAAATGCCAAATAATTAGGGTATTAGTAACTATGTTCAATGAGAACATGTGTGGTAAGGTCCTCCAAGTTTTAGACCGCACGAGACAAAGCCAAGACTAAGAGGCATACGTGGATTTTTATTGACAATCCCATACACACAGATTAGGATTTACCATACCACACATACAGTGGTTTTCACCCATTCGTGGAATTGATCCACTCGTCCTTCCATACACGTATAGTGGTGTTAACCCACCCAACCGCATAAATATCCCACTCAACCTCCCATAAACGTACAGTGTTATTTAGGCTACAGTGATACTCACTCCTCACCAATGTCCAGCTGTTACTGACCGTGCGCTCAGATAAATTGTTCAAAAACTATGGATGGATCTATAGTTGTGTATTCAATGCTACCGCTAAATGTGTATAGGAGGGTTGATAGGGCACTACCACTGTACAGTAGTTTAAAGTGGTAATGAAGCACCCACATACCCATTGTAGTTTGTTTATACATTCCTTCAGAAATAGATTTGATGTCGTTATAACTCGTATCAGCAGTATTGACGCTTTACTGAACCCCAACTACTTAGGTAGATCGTTGTGGAGAATATCCACAACAGGTGTTGTGGGGGTTGTAGGTGATAGGTTCTATGCTTGGCCCTCTTAATTCTGACATTGCATCAACTCATACTTGTTATCGACGAGTACACTAATAAATACGATCGGAGTGTTCATAATGAATAGTAGTCAGTATCTAGATGTTTTGTAGGGAAGATAAGTGAGTATCTGGCATGTAATTTAGCTAAAATTTAAACCAATACCCTTGTGATTCGTAGTACGCGTAATGCTGATGGTCTCTTAGTAGCCAAGGCCCTTTCTAAAGTCGGAGCTCAGTAGCCAGACTGCACAAGTTACATCCACCCAACCTCACTCATGTAATAACGTTCTAAAATACACACGAACTTTTTCGTTTACTTTAATTTCTTCTTTTAGCCTTCAGGCTACCAGAAGTCCAATACAAGAGAGATTAATATATCGAAAATAATTAATGTATTTAAAATATCTGTATCTATTTTCCCCAGGATTTTGTTAATACATAACATTTAACTACCATTCCAGATAAAATTATCCGAACTTATGTAATATGGAAATCACAAAAATATAATATGGAAAGAGTAAAGGTCAGTTTGAACTGACAGTTTTCAGACACTGAAACCAACATTTTAAAAACATTACTGAAACCCTAACCTTGTATATATGTATATTTTCGAGCTTTAAAAGTAGGGTTTACTACAAAGTACTACCATTATCTGGCTATCCATAGAAGATATATTAGTTCAAACACTTATGAACATTAACTGTAAATTGTGATAAAACCAAAGCTTAAATTGTTAATTTCACATGAACAAGATCTGTCTAAAATGTTAAGTTGCACTTTCATCTTAAAATAAATCTCTTTGTGCCAAGTATCTAATATTCTCAACATATTTTTTATCCTTCTATCTTACCTTTTTGATTGTGTCTGACCCTAAAAGATATCCTTTATATTGTAACTTGTTAAATAAAAATATAGCTGCTAATACAACACCATAGTCATGAGTAAGAGATATTTATATTAGTTATAGACAGCATAGCACTCTACATCTAAATTGTTTTTTAAATATATAATTATAGTTAGTAAAAAATGTTTAGTACTGCAGGTATGGAAACAGTTACTGTTATGTTAGATTAAATTAAGTCATTTTAAAGTGTAAACGAATAAATTAATTAGAAATTGTCAAAATATTATGAAAACAATTAATGAATATGTTTGTTATATTACAATGCATACACAGAGCCTAATAATTCAGCATAACAGTTGAAACCTCGTCCATTCTTCCATCAAAGTTGTTGTCAACATCTGAGAAAGATTTTCATTTTCTTGGAAATATTTAACTTTGTTTGAGGAATACGATTATTTCGTATCTAAATAAAAAAATTACTTAATACTATTTACTTGTTATTTGTTTTCATCTTAAGTATAAACAATTATATTGTTATCGTATTATTAATTTACTATTAAATCATTGGAATAAATTATTTATTAATTATTTCTGTTGAATTTTTGTTATACTGCATTTATTGATTTGTTGACTGATAAATATTGTTGTATTATTCCTTTAAAATATGTATTTTTGTTTTTAATTTATGTATGTATTAATTTGTTACAAGTTATGTTATCTTATGTTAAGTTAAGATAGATCATATTCAGTTTTTGTTGTATCAAAAATTTTTTTCATTGTTGATAAATATAAATGTAGCTTTGTCCATGATTTGTGGTTTCTAAAACTGATTATCAGTATAATATACGTTTTATTAATGTTTTATATGTAAATGATTTATTGATTTTTATTTCTTTATTTTTTATTATTTTTTTATTTACCAGCCATTATAATTTATTTCATGTATTTCCTTCTGTAAGTAGGTGTTTACATTGATTAATTAAGTAAAAAAATCTATTTTTATAAATATTTTAATAAAGTTTTGTGATATTTACTTAAATTGTTCTATTCATAACGTCCTACGTAGTTGCCTGGACACGGCTTGATATCTAAGACAGCTGCCACGGGGAGTGTCGCTCATCACATCCGCCTGAACACTTCTATTGTTGTGAGTGATGACATGACCAACCTACGTTTTGTGTCAAGTCAGCCTAAGCTTTATGACTTCTTGGGATATTACTTCGTGACATCAGATGGCAGCCTTTTAGTAGGTCATAAATAAATCGTTACATTATTTTTATTCTTAGTATAATTCACATTAATTTATTTTAAATTTGCGTTGGATTGATTTTTTTTTAATTATTGTTTTGGATTAATAATTTTTTTACTATACAATTATAAAATTTTTGTTGTTTCTGTATAACAGTTTAAGTATTCGTACTACGAATTAATCATATGGTAGCCTTAAACCCAAGGAATTTAAATATTAAAATCCAGTCTACGCTTGCTAGTTATAAAAATAATTCATTCATTACATTGGTATTAGTATGACAGTTATTTTTTAATTCTTATATTATACATAACACATATTTCAAAAGTTAAAGTTCAATTATGTAGCATATATAATAACTGTCCAAATGAAATGAGTAGTAGTTGCTTCTACTTCAATAAAGTTCAGTTTTATCATAATATGTTAAAATGTTTGTTTTAAATACACTATTTTAGTATGTAATTACTGATTACATAATTTCATTACAAATAACTTACATTAGGAACAAATTAATACTAAATGTACATCAATAAAATACAGTATAACGGATCAAAGATATACAAACAACACACAAATAAGAACCTTTCGAAATATATTTAATTTTACATCTCAAAAGTTGTGTAAACATTTCTAGGGACGGGGTAAACCAAGAAAAGTTCTGATTCGAGAACAAGCCAATGGGAGTGACAAGCCACAACAGTTGAGGGTTGAGTGTTACGTGCTATATAAGGAGTCGGCCACTTGACACTCCCAGACTTGGTTCACTTGACCTAAGGTTGTCATTACTTGAATTGATTTAACATCTCCTGACCTCAATCCAGTTAGTTATATCTTGGCTAACTTGGTATTGTTTAAATGATTTCATCAGATTTGTAAACCTTTCCCCTGGTTAATCTATACTATTTATAGTTTGTTAATATATAGTTTTTGTGGTTGAAACATTTTATATTTTAAACAAGTAGACAAAAAATATGAAAACGCTTTCAAAACTGTTCTATGACCTTACTTGTAAAACTCATGGTTAAAAGATTTGATGCCATTAGCGACATTTAATCTTTTCAGAGGAAATGAACAACAACGAGTTGAATAAAAATCTTCAACGTAAACCTAGGTCGAGTTTATTATTAAATGAAAGGCCTATTCAAGAGAAACTAATTGTCGCAAACCGGACTTCGAAAGGTTTAACTTATCCAGAGTAGTAGTAATTTGAATTTCAAAGTAACTAATTTGAACAATATTATTTATCTTTTATTAGGCGGTTTTAAGTAAATTATTTTGATCATAAGTTTTACTTTATGGAAGACAATTGTATAACAAAGTAAAATTTTAAACTATATATGAAAAAAAATATCGTTGTTGTGAAGGCATTTCCATATATTTTCCATCCTGTATAGACTGCGGTGGTGAATATTACGTAACTTTTTTAAATATACTAACTAAAGCAATATTTTATTTTATAATCCAAAATAAATTTAGGAACTCGTTACGGAATCTCTGGAACCAGTGATCATAATATATTAATACAAATTTATGAGAAGATTGCTTTTGTGTCATAGAAACCCATCAAGACAGGGCCAAACAAAATTCCAATTTGAAAGGGTGGAAACAGGCCCTGAAGCTTTAATTTCTTCCATCATTGTAACATTGGCATTTATTTAATTATTTATCTCAAATACGTGACATAAAACAACTTAAAGAAAAACAAACATGACACAACATCGTAGTTTCTTTTTCATTAAAAATATTCCCCTAAAGTAGTTTTACCTATAGGGGTTCAAGGCCTATAGGGTTTTGTTATATAGTAGAATGGCAACCTACGTTGGTACATTGATATTATCTAATTACGGAAAACCCCGGATGGAAGGGTAAGCGTAGAGAACCAGTCCTTGGCCAGTTGGATATTATAACATTAAACTTCTTAGAAGGACAAGATATTTCAAGAACGTGATAAATAATATACTTATGAAGTAAAATACAAGATGCTGTAACAATTAATATTCTTGGTTATTCCATTTATTGTTAAAATCATGACAAACCTATATTATATTTAAAAGTTTATAACAAAAAATAAACATTATTTGGGCCGATAACAAGCCATGTAAGGCAATAATAAAACTGTAAGATGCAATTGTTGTTTATTTGGAGGAAAAACACATCAACGAATATATCATAATCGAATTTTTTAATCACCTTCAACTCCCTTCCAAATATTGTTGAACTATAATACATTAAGGAAAAATAATAATTTTGGTATGCAAAAATCAATATCTATGAGGGTTTCATACTGATACTTTCATATACGTTTTACTGGCGATGTAAAGGTAATTATCGATGTAACATGCCGTAAAAAAAAGTATTAATGTTGTTTTTTATAAAAAATTTAACAGCAGTTTGATTATGAAAAACCCTAACTAAATCATAATTATATGGAAAAAAATATTCACGTCGTATTCCTAAAGTTAAAAATAATTAGGAAATACTATCTCAAATATAACTTCACTATTTTACTACCATTGTAAAATGACTATGATTTTATTAAAATTTTATATAATACGTATTTCGTTAAGATATTCATTTCCAATTTGTATATCACTGCATCATAGCATATATAATGGTAAATAATAGCCATGCCTTCCTATTATTTACCATTATCATTGTAAATAATGATTGTAATATAATTGTAAAGTTGAAGAAACAAACATAGATAAATAAATACAAATCTTCCCTTGAAAATCCTACAACTAATAATTAGTTTTGTTTTTTTAATTGGTATGGATTTCAGTGAGGAGATATGCCAAATTAATTAAGACATAGTTCCACCCATCTACTTTGAAGAGCCCATTTTTGTTTTGTAGGCTCGTCGGACCATCGGCTTAAGGGTGTTCGATCGAGCATTATTTTTTTAAATTTTTGTGAATATAATTGTTTGTTTTGTTACAAGTATTAAGTGTGTTAAGGGTAAAAATTTAACAAACTTTTATGAATGTGTGGCTACCAAAAGTGGCTAATATATTTTATTCAAATTGTGAGAAGATAGTGGATAAATGCTGCTGATCAGCCTATAGTAAATTAAAACTAATAGTTAAATAAATTTTTTTTAAAGTGTAGTCAATTAATATTTTACTAAAGGACGTTTGTATGAATTTCGAGTTGAAATTTTTACAATTATCTTTGGTTGAAAAAGTAGATTAATAATACACAAAATCTGTATTGATGAAAATTACAATAAATTATGGAGTTATTCTCGGTTGTGCTCCGGACTTGCAGCAAGATTTATGTTATTCTCCTTGCTATCAAGGGATTCACCTTGCTACTCGTGGCGACAGTTGCGGCGAAACGTTGAACTAAACTTCAACCAGCGCCGAGCCGAGCGAGTCGGACAAACACCCTTAACGTGACGTCCGAACTATGTGGGCCTCTTAGATTTGGCCTTTTCAAATGGTTCTATTCCAACTAATAATGTTCTAATATAAACAGTTTTGAACTTGTTTATAAATCAAACAGTTTAGAATGTTCAATAGTAAGAACATTGACTATCAGATTTTATTCCCTCCTATTAATATTGTTATTACAAAAAAATTCGTATATTACTCGTAAAATTATGTAATGTTGTAATGCTTAGAATATTTAATTTTATTATATCCTCTATATTACAACATTTCGTTCATTTTTTAGTACACAGATAAAAATGCCATATGTCACAGTAACAAGTGTATACATGATAACGGAATGAAACATGTGTACAATAATAATTGACGAATGTTTTACGATAATATTATACGCAAATTAAGTTATGATAATAACTCAAATGAAGACTCAGAGAGCCACAATCTAAATTAAACCAGCGAGAGATACGATATTGAATGATGCATGAACTTTGCGCTCACTCTGTTGAATAATGCAGTGAAATACATTCTGGGACCTCCGTCCGTTCATAATATTTACATCAAATAGTCTTTGCATGGTATTGCTACATTGACGGTGTCTAATGCATATTATATATGTTTATTCAACTTTTATCAATCAATATATTTCATAAAGGATATATGATAATATTTTTATTTAATTTCCCATTTTAAAACTGTTGACAGTTATTCATAGTCCTTTAGTTTTGAAATATTATTAATAAAAAAATGCATTCTCATATATGACTTTCCAAAAAACGTATGTGCCCATTTAAGGACCAATAAGAATGATTGTACAAGTGCGGCATGAGTGTGGATGGTTTGTATAGTATGGCCCCTAACTGAGTTTGACATATACTCCGAAAGGGTCATTTATAAATAGTCCAATAGCTAGATTATCTAAGGACCCAACAGCTTCACATGGAATCCGAGCCACTGAGTACTGGTCAGATTTGCAGCTAAGTGACAAACGTAATACTCAGTTCTCTCCCTTACACAGCATCTGGAACGTGACTATCACCCAATATATTATGTAGGGTCATTTTACTGAAACTTACGATATCTTATGTTAATTTTAAATAATACAATATAAATGGTATAAATAATTTTTTGATAATTATTAAAATTGATTTGAGGATATATGCATACCTTGTTGATATAAAAAAATGCTTTATATATGCTTCAAAAAGTTGTGCCATTTAAGACTCTAAGTGATTGTTCGTGCAAAGAGTTTGTATATATCCTAACTAGTTCAATACTCAAGAAACATTTAAAATTCAATACTTAGATTGATCTAGGATAACAGCTTCAAGGGATATCATGAGCCACAGAGGATAACCTGGTAATTGAGAATCAACCCTTGTGATCTTATTTTCCTTACAATTTATAAAAATATTTGTGGACAAAAGAAATACAACTGTCATTAAATTACAAACTTAAATGTATAAATTTATTAATGTTTAGTAAATGCACTTGCTGCTTAAACACATATCAAAGTTTTCTGTTAACATATTTTTAAAAAGGTATCTACACGAACTCGTAAGAGAAAAATAGATCTTTTGGATACAGATTTATGGTGATTTCACTTAGGAACACCTAAAGCAACCTTTGATTTTTTAAACAAAGGTAAATAACCAACCTAGTCAAAGTAAAACCTAAAAGTATATAGTTTTTTTTTTATGTAAATGATGTGTTTAACGACTATACAAGTTTTGTGTTGATATTTATAAAGTGATGTCCGACTGAAAAAATAGCTCTTTGTTAAAATTTTGTGTAATTTAACTTAGAATAAAGCAATTTTTGAGTTTTTTACAGAAATTAAGGAAGTTTGAAATTTTTTTACAATTTATAGGGTGGGTAAGGTTGGGATAGTAAGGAGAGAAATTCGATGTGCTATAAACAAAAGCTTTTTGATACTTCTAGTGACATTTTTGATAAAACAAAATATAATTAAGTTCCTTTGAACGTTCAGATGCCTGAATAAACACTCTTAATACTACCACTTCCCAAGCAGTCAAAAAATTTACCATAATGTTAATTATTTACTGTTTGATGAATTGTTTTGTAGTAATTTAAAAGCTTTTCCCATATATTGACCCACCCACCCATTCGTACACGTACAGTGGTATTGACCCACCCACCCATTCGTACATGTACAGTGGTATTGACCCACCCACCCATTCGTACACGTACAGTGGTATTGACCCACCCACCCATTCGTACACGTACAGTGGTATTGACCCACCCACCCATTCGTACACGTACAGTGGTATTGACCCACCCGCCCACCATACACGTACAGTGGTACTGACCCACCCACCCATTCGTACATGTACAGTGGTATTAAAAATTGTACACTAAATGAAAATTAAGTGGTAACTTACCCTCCAGTTAAAATAAAATAAATTGTGCTCTGTGTATTTGTGTTTTATAGTTGTATAGTAATGGTATTATGTATTTTGGTTTTATTTTTGGTAAAGTATTGTAATATTTGAAATAAGAAATTGTAAATATTTTTATACTAGGCAGAAGGGAATTGTTTGTGTTTGTTAGTATTGTAATGAAGTTCAGCAGTTGTGAATTGCAGTGAAAGTACAGTCTTGCTTAGCAGGTCCTATTATGTGCCTTATCAGTGTTTGGTGTAGACGCCACGGAGAGCAGCCCGGCTAATAACAATATGTTACTATAATCTGGACTCTGACAAGACACCTGTTGTATTTTGTTGCTTATACTGACCATATTACTCGTAAAAGTGGTCAGTCATTTCCGGGTTGTTTCCTTATTGTAACTATGTACTGGTTATGATGGAATAAATTCATTCATTTATTCGTTCATTTCATTTATTGTCTCATCAATGACATAACTTGGTACTAAAATTGATTGGAAGAGATAACTTAACAGTCATAACTCTAACGTGGCCATTTTAAAAAAAATGCCAATCTATTTTTTACTGCTTGAAGACATCAGCCCTATATTAAACACACTATCTTACCGTCAGTGGGCAAAAATAGTTATTTAACTCATTCTGATAGGTTAAAGTAAAAATTGCATGTTTATTAACAGTTAAAGTTTATGAAATTTTTATATTTTAACTAGAAGAAAACGTAAAGAAAAATACTTAGTTTACAACAACTTATATGTAACATAAAGCTATATTTTTGAAATTTGTTAATGATGGAGTATTAGATGAGGGAGACAAAGGTAGTTGGACATTTGCCATCATTACGTGAAAATTAACAATCACGACGTTTCAATTTGGTAAAACCCAAACCTTTTTCAAGTGCTAAAAACTAAATTACATCTACACAAACATGTTATAAAACTACGTTCTTAAACTAATAAACTTATCTACTTTAATAATTATTTACATTTTATCCTAGATCCTAGAATGGGGTACAACAAAATGAACTTCTACTAAATATAAAACAATATTAACAGGGTTAAATTAATATAACCAATTTAGGCGTTATCAAGGTCACGATATCAATGAAAAATGTCAAAACACAATTAAAATTAATATTCAAATCACACTGAAATAAGATTACATTAACTAATAATAAATATATGGTACCTGAAAAACACTATTAATTTAAAATAACATTCAACATGCACAAAAATGATATATATGACTCGGAAGGTTTGAGACTACTATTACAATTACATTTTAACCTGAAAAGACAACAATTATTAGGAATAAAACAATACAATAATCACATATTACAAAAATGATGAAGTCTTACTATAATGTTTTAATGTAGATAATTATTAAAGTAGATAAGGTTATTAGTTTAAGAACGCATTTTATAACATGGTTGTGTAGATGTAATTTAGTTTTTAGCACTTGAAAAAGGTTTGGGTTTTACCAAATCAAAACATCGTGATTGTTAATTTTCACGTAATGATGGCAAATGTCCAACTACCTTTGTCTCCCTCATAAAGCTATGTTTGTTGTTTTTTAATAAAAAAGGACCCTTGAAACATACGTATTTGTTTTAATGTCCAAGCAAAATAGTTAATATATTTATAATAACTAGCCAAAAACATAACCAGCAATAAAAAACTAATAAATTAATATTTCTCAGGCTTAACTATATTCAAAGATAATAAATAGCCCTATAACAATAATGTGGTAGATACTCCCCCAATGGGATAGATGAAACAACACGTATCGGATGTTAACGAAAGTGCGACGTCATATTCGGTAAAGTGACAGTGTGAAATTCAACTCTGGTACACGAGTTAACATTTGTTGACAAACCCCGCGGCCATGATGGAACAATACATTGGAAAACTGTGAAATATCAGACTTCCAGTTAATTTTTACATCAATTCTGTTACAGGTTTTTCATTGCACGATTAAACTTCTGTTTTTGTTATACTTTTATTGTAGTATAGTATGTATCAACATTCTTGAATATTATGGTTCTAGTATTCATACATTAAAAGAATTTTAAAATCATACAGGGTTTTTTACGATCTATTGTAACTTGGACTGTGTTGTTAGTTACTGAATAATTAAATTTAATTTTTTAAATAGTCTTAGCTTTTATATTTTTGCCCCGGTTATGTGGTAATTATATAGATATAATTATCACTAAAAATGTGATAGCACTCATTGATCAGTAACAAATATATATTAGAAAATGTATACTTGTGCCAAAAGTATTTTTTTTTTTTTTTTTTTAAGTTTTGAACCTGTTCTGAAACTATACATCATCTATATAACATGTAAAATGTTTATTGCAAAGAGTATGTAAACAAATTAAAAATAGTATACTTACTAATTTCGGTAAACTACTTTCACCTTCCTCATACCAGAGTGATCCACAACGCAATGGGACTAGCGTTTAACTACGCTATTTTACACTAACACTTGTCACCGAGTGGCTCATTACAGTTGGCTGGAATCGCCTAAATAGTGACTTTTAATTGTAATTTCTCAATTACTATTACTGTCTGGCTTTTATTTTTTCATTTTTCACTGAATGTATAAAAAGTGATATGCTGATTAAAAAAACTATTTACAAAATTTAATGAGGACTATTAAATTGAAATTAATTTATAATTCTTATTATGTTAATTTAATACAAGCTATTGTAAGAAAGACTTTCTTTAATAGTCCCAATAATAAGACTTAGTTTGTTGGTTGTTCATTGTAAGTTGTTGTATATTTCTTGTTTACTTTTGAAATTATTGTATTTAATTATAAGTTACCTACAGTAAGTAAATTTGACTCCTTGATGTTAAATTTATTTTCAGTTTGTTCAGTTAAAAAAAAGGAATCAGGATATATCTATCCAAACATAACACACCTAACTTGTCTTACTGACTCCAATATCAAAAGATAATATTTGGATTATATTACTGTTATTAGAAAAACCTTTAAACATAAAGTTATAATTTATGTGACAAAAGTTAGTATCTATTAATAGCCATAGTAATACTATGTACTTCAGAATACTACGACGTAAGCGTGGACCCATAAACCACAGTAGCCGGCCGTACATTATCTGAGATTGATGTGGTACATCCTTCCCGTTGTCAAGTACGATATCCCGACTCCTCCTTGACAAAATACTGTATTGCATAAGGATACATTGAAATCTTACGTTTAGGTTTTCAGCATCCGAGATTTAATATTCGTGCCGTAATCTGTAACTGTTTATTTAAACGTATATTTTATTATTTAATAAATTTTAAGCAGAAAATGCGAACATTATTATTTTTATAGCTGTAAAGTACAACAACAAAATTTATGAAATGGTTAAAAATACAAATATTTACAAGAACTTTTTTATATAATTCTTGTTATAATTTAAAAAAGGTCTTTCCTTCTTCTTTTCTTTTAGTACCTCGATTTAAGAACCGTACATTTATACATCATTATTGAGGACTGTATCACTCTGAAAATATATTTGTTAGAAATCTATCTTAGTATCTGCTGTTACTTTTATCATTATAAATAAATTTAAAAAAAGAAATAAGAAACCCAAGAAACAAATACTTTATATTTAAATAATAAATATCTAATAAATACAGATAATTAACTCTAATATATAAAACATTACATTTGAAATTTATTTATGTATTTGTTATTCTTGACATTTTGATGAGGTGGAGCAAGCTCAAAACATTACTTACATTAAACCTAGTTATTCTTTGAGAGCAATACATGTTATTATAAAATTAAGATACGCTACAACGGTTAGACCATGTTTATTGTGTTTCTTATTTTTATTAATTTATATACAAAATCAAAAGAATTTACTAAGGCAGCTTTCAAATGAAACGTGATATAGTCGTCAAGGTTGAATTTTAAACATCCTTTTAAACACTATAAAATTATTTGTAATCTGTTTGTTTATATAATTATTTTGTAACTAAATTAATATGCTACAAATCATGCTTATTTTAACATATTATATTTCAACTTCCAATCTAAATCCATTTGCCTACTTAAATAGCTATTACTTATGTAAACATTATATATTTACTCAAATGTTTAAAAAGAATGAAAATAAACAGATGATTTAATAAATAACGATTTTTAATCAAACTATATAAGTGATAAATTAAACTGTTTATTTAGTTTGTTGAATAGCTTTATACTTTATACTTAAAAAAAATATATAATACCAAAATAATATAATACGTAGCCTCAATGTTCAATAATATTATTAACGCTGAGGTCACTTATAAAACTCTTGAATAGTTGTTTAACAATGGGTTTTCACTAATACGAGTATTATGTAATTTCAAGGAAATTATTATAAAATAGTTTTTAAAAAGTGTTAATAAATAATAGATTTTTCATAAACTTACCTTTGCTAATCCACTATGGCACCAATCTGAAAAAAATGCACTTGAGTGTATTTTTAAACAAATAAATGTTTGAATAAATCACACTAAAAAACTATATAAACAAGTTTAATACTTACTCAAAACATGGAGCTGTCCAAGATTACCACTAACATTTATTTAAACTGTAATGTAAATTTTGTTATTTAAAATCTCAGCTGTAGGACATACATCTTACATATTATTACAAAATAAATAAATAGTTCTTCATAATTAAAATTCAGTTATTTTAAATACATATTTATTGATTGTTAACCACAAACAATTAACGTAATAAATGAAAACGTTTCAATTGTTAAACATGTTTAAATTCTCATATAAAAATTTACAAGTTTCTATTTGTAATTTTTTGTAAGTAAGAAATCTAATAGACTTATTTATAATAATGTCATTCGAAATTAGAAGCGTGTACTCTAAGGAAATACCTAATAGGTATATTTACATTATTTAATTTTCTAGAAATGCTATGAACATTTAAAAACATTATAAAACTACGAAGGAGTTGAACGTTTGCTAAGACTTGTTGTTGAATTGAATAAAATCAGAATCTCAGACCTAAAACTAATTTAAATTACAAAAACCCTAATATTATATTGTAATTTATTTTTACTTTTTATGGGTTAAATGCGTAATCTTAATAAAAATGTATTATAAAATAATGTATTGTTGCTTGATTGTTGCTTTATATTTGACTGTTTCTTATAAAAATAATAATTGAATAATCATTCATCAATTTACTACCAATATGGTGTACAAGTCACAAACAAATAAACTATTAACTATACTACATAATCGATATTTACAATATTAACTTTTTATCCTGTATAAAACCACCTACGTTCATTGTACATGCACAGACAACATTATACTGATGCGTATGTTTACTGCTTTCAAATACGGAAAGTAAATAACAACTTTTCCAAAGAGGCGTATTTTAGTTACAGAAATGTTAACTTGTTCAAAGAAGGTGTTATTGAAAATCCTTTCTCATCTCTACCCTCTCTGCTTACATATTACATCTTGAGTTGTAAAATGGTGTGTTGCCTTATCATATATATTGGTGCTTAAAATTACTTATTCACGTATTTATTTCTGTTTTTAAACTACTTAATTATGTATTTAATGATGCTGCAAAATTAACTCGTTACTTATTTATTGGTCAACTAAATTACTTATTTATATAATTATTAATGTTTTAAAGTTTGTTAGCAACGTATTTCTTATTTTTGAGCATATTTTTATTACCTTTATATACAAAGAGTTCAAGAATTAATTGCATAGGCTTGTTATAATTGTCTACTATAATCCCTAGTTTACTTTACTGACAGCTAATAAAATAGGATTATTGACATAATTAAACAAACATTTTTCTTAACAATTAATTAGTTTTTCTAAATAGTGCGTTTTCAAACATTAAGGTCAAATCATACATTCTCTTACTATAATAAAATACTAATTAACAAAACCGTTTTGTTACTAATATTACTCCGAATGGAAGAACATGTTGGTTATATAATAAGGTAATTTGACGTATAAAGTTATTTTTCATATTACCATAGACAGTTTAGTTATTGGGGAAGAAAAAATCTGGCTGACTTATTTACGTAATAACACGTAATCTATGTAGCAAAACATTAATTATTAAGTAAGAACTTAATTTAAATACGCCATGTTAACTATGTATATAGTTAACTTTGCCTAGTTATATCTTAGTAAAATAAATATTAGCCCATATAACTAATTTATCACTATGTAAAGAAGTGAAATTATGAACTTTTTAAAGTTTAATCTTACTTTTCCTTAAAATGGAAATATTAATTAGTTAAAACATGATTTTTATTTTATAACACAAACATGTAAAGCATATCAGTTTACCCTTATAGTGCCGGGAGTCACTGTGAGCGACGCGCCGTAATTGTTATACTATAAGACCTTTTGTAGTCTTACCATTGAAGTCTTACAGACGAATCGACAATAACCACCATCGTGAGTTTCGTAAAATTTACAATTTCTCTCGTAAAATTGTGCAGCTCAATCAGCATTAAACATTAGGTTGCGTCAGTAGTCAGTGCTGCTCAGTTCGCCTTTCACAACAATGTAGTGTATTGTTATAATGTCTGTTTGTATTTCGTTATCAAGTTTGTGAACAATAATTATTTTATATATTCTTACAAGTTTATTAAAATAAGTGACGATACACTGATTACAGCTGAAGACAAAAGACTTTTGCTAACGTTATTAGGACACGTAAGTGATATATCAGCTTTATTTTATTTATTCTTTATTTATTCATAAGACGCCGATTGTCAAGATATGGGCGAATATGGATTTCGAATGATTGTGATGAGTATAGATGAGCGAATGTAGTCATTGTTACAAACTAAGGCAGTTGTTAGCGCTAGTAGATTAGGCCAAAACAATATTGATGTAGATGACGAATTCCTTGCTGGTATAACTTCATCTGACGAAAACTCACATTTATCTGACAGTGAGCTGTACACTTATGTTTTGTAACTATAAAACATTAAAGAGATAAATCAACAATCTCATATTTATTTTAGAAAAACTGCTTACAGATTTAAATAATTAGTCTGTTTGTTGCTAAGTAACCGAAATGCATCACTTTAGTTATATTTTTATAAAATTAAATTTTTTTAAGTTTGGGTTATGAAGTTATTTGCCTAGGTTGAGTTTTAAATTTTCTATAAAATGGTAACGAAGGAAAAATTATTAAACAATTTTTAATGTGCTATGCACCTTCAAATTTGAAAAAAAATAATTTAGGTACGCCAACCCTATATTTTTTTTAATAAAAAATATGTTTCAATTAGGAAGATGAAATATTTTTCATTAGAACAAGCAATTCGTTTTCTTCAGTTAAAAAAAGATTTATATAAATATGATAAAAGAAACTAAGATTCTGCGTAAGTTTGTTTGAAACCTTGCAATTTAACAAAAAATGTCCTGGCATTTTTTACATAGGAAATGTGAAATTTACCTGGTACCTACCGAAGGGGTTAGCGAAGGTTAATTAGAGAGGGGTTAGGTATCTCTTAAAATTATAGTAGAGTATGAAAGGTTAAAAATTTCTAACATATACATGTACTAGTTTTCATAGATGATTATTTTAAGCTCCACTGTATAAAATAATACTTATCAAATAAATTAGAAAACCCATATCTAGCATTATACGTTAAAAAACATTTGTTTTACGATGTAGTAAAACTAGATTTTGTATTGAGACTATATTAATGAAGTATATTGGTCAGCTAAAAGCTAACGTTCCATATTTGTACTAAAGTGTAATATGGTTGCATTAATAATACAAACTTATGCTGAAAAACAATGAACTATTCACGTTTGTTATCATAAAAATAGCAATCAAAAATAATACATAAATTAAATTTAAGTGATTATCGAATATAATATAATAATGATTAATATTAGCATAAGCACAACGAAAGCAGTTGAGACAGGTCGACGTAGCATCATTTTAGCTTTATCATCGTGAAAACAGTTTCTATTTATTAAAAATATCGGCATATAAAATTATTGAAATGAGGTATAATGACTAATTTAATATATATTGAAAGAAATAGCTTCCTTTTCTTCACATTTAAATATGTACATACATTCTGCCGTTACTTTTCTAACTAAGATAAAACGTTACCATAACATTAATTATTATATTATTGAAAATGTCACGTATAAAACAACAATAGAATATTTTGAAATCAATTTGTTAACATTTTCAAATATATTACGTTGAAAACCATAATTAAAATGAATATGAAGTGTTCAGCGTACTTATTCTGTATCAACGCTTTTCTTCTTAATAGTATTACAATTCTTTTAATTGAAGGACATGAACAGCGTTATTTTATTAGGTATTAAACGAATAAATGTATTTTTGAAAGCATATATTATAACGTGAAAACTGTGTTAAATAAAGTATATAAGTTGACGTAAACCTATTTCTGTTGCTGTTTATAATATCACAAGTAAATATATCAATTAATAAAAATGTAATATCTAATATAAATGTTATCCATGTTTTACAAGTTGACTTCAATATTTAATGGAAAAATAATGGAAATATAACTCTGTTACAAATAATGTATCAATTATAAATAAAATATATTTTTATAATATACATAAACAAATAATAATATGATATATTTATATATTTTTGTATACAAAATAAATAAGGTTGAGAGACCAAACAAAGAAAATAAAAGGCAGCAAAAAGAAAACTGTCCCAGTAGGACCCAGTGAACCACGAATGACATATGTTTTTTCCATTCTTTTCCCTTCTATTTGGCCAAAGTTTCGTGCTTCGTTGTGTTGTGCACATTATTTGGTCTAAGTTTATTTATCGTCTGTCAATTCTACAGTTTACTTTCAAGGAGCCTAAATATGAGATAAAGTAATGTTTTAGTTACCGTATATATTTGAACTAATTTTATATTTTAGCAGAGATCATAACTTATTTAAAAATGAAATAAAATACCTTCGGATATAAAAATTATTTAATAAAGATATTTTATTTGTCTTTCATTGAAAAAGGCCTATTTTTATCTGCTCATTGAATTGAGCACTAAAATAATCAAAACAAACCTAAGTGTTTCATATCTTGCATTTATGATAATTTTGATAAAATCCTTCGACTTTAATAAAGTCATAAAATAAAGTCATACACTTTGAAATTTATGATAAAGTCCTTTGTAGGACTTATCGAGGACAATAAATCTTTGTTTGTAATAACAGGTCTAGACTACTTAACTATAAAATAAACATGGGGTTTATGAACGTATATATTCATGCAAAACAAACATTAGTATGTTTATTATATTTATAGTAACATAAATATGTTATTTGGAAATTTATAAATAAATTAACTATGTAAATTACATCTTAGACATACATAAGTACTGTGCATATTATTTATTTAAATAAATGAGTATAATAGATTACATGGATTGAATTAAGTTAGAGGTTATTTTGTAACTGTGAGACATACACAATTCTGCATCAATACCTGTAAAATTCTAAGAATATTTCTCTGAACATAAATGGATGATGTTTTAACAGTTAATAACAATTCGTATGACTTCTTAAAACACTTATAATATAATTTAATTCTATGATATAAAGATTTACTAATTATTTACATGTGATTTTTAATAATTATACTTTAGCTAAAGAAATGAAAAATTGAATAAATATTTTATTGTATTGAAACATATTTTAATAAATAAATTTCAGTTGACGCTTGAAGAAACATTATTTTCAAATTAAGTATAAACATTGTTTATAAACAAAGTTGTTTAAAATATACTTAATTTTTATAAAATACGCATTTTGTTTATACATTTATAAACATTTATTTGCTGAAGGTTTCTCTTTTATAATATTTATAATTTTCTATAAATAGATAGTAAAATATTATATCCCTAATTTAATAATTATTTTTATCGAGGTAAATATAATTATAATAACTTTTTTATAATTTAAAAATAATAACTTGTTATTTTTATTTTAATCTCGCATTAAATGTTACAATAATTTCTTTCTTTCATTGAATAATTTTATATTTTAATTAATTTTGTAAATGTTACTATCCGCTTTAGTAATAGGGCCAAACTTCAAAATACCACGATAAAGAATTTTTCCTTACATTGTTGATAATTTTTGCCTTGCCATGCCTTATATATGCGTTATAAGATGTACGTGTAGATGAATTATCGTATTATTACATTTATTGCGTTGTATAACTCTGGAATTAGGTTTATTATGATATCTTGTACATCATTCATGCTTAGGTCTTTGTAAGAAAATATGTGTACATGTCTTTGTCTATTTATGTGAATCAATATGTGTTTTACATAAATGTGTATACATAAATTATTTGACCAAACTATGATGTGAAGTAATGCTTGGAATTTACATTTCAATTTATTATAAATAATGTTACGTATATATATATATATATATATATATATATATATATATATATATGTATGTATATATGCTTGAACATAATTTTGATTTAAAACTAATATATCATTTAGCGATGCTATTTTTGTGAGAAAAAATTAAAATGAAAATAAATACATTTCAATATATTTATTTTATTCATAAATTAATTCATAACATTTAATTATAAAAATATAAAAATAAAAAAGTAATGATAAATATAAAAGTAGGAATGATATGTTTAGTTATTAAAGTTTTGCATGTTTAAAGAAATATAGTATTAGGAGTTTGGGATCTTTTAAGCCGAATAATAGATGAAGGATGTTGTTGAAAGATTATATCAACATTACAAGGGAAACGGAAATGTCATTGTAGCTAATAACCGATCAGCTTTCCGATTAAATGTTTTGACATTTCCTCAACAGATGTTGCAGACATGAGCTGGGTTTTTTATTGTGTGTGTGTTGTAGGATATTTTGTTATTTGAAAACATATCTTTGGCATTATACATCTTAATTAATTTTTTACCTATACAAATTTTTAGAATAGATCGGTTAGTAATTTTAAATGGGTATAGAATGATTAAAATTTAACCATGATTTAAAATTTTATAATACAAAATTATGTTTTTTTAACATAATTGTGCATTATGTTTTTATGCAGAGATTAAAAATGTCATGCTGACGAAAAATTAGATTTTGAAATATGTAATTCAATTACATGACAATTTGAATGCAATAATATTAATTATGTTAAATGAAATAAAACAACTATAAATATAATAAATATAAAGAATTATTTTGGAAACAGCTGATTACAGAAGTGATATTACATAAATACCTAAAGTTTATTTAAAATAAGTAGACTTATCTTTTATTAGATTCCATTGATAAGTCAATAAGGTAGTGATTAATAGTTGATTAGTAATACATAACAATTTATTTGGGAATATTAGGAAAACATCAAGCTCCATAAAGTGATCTATATTTTTGGAGCTAAATTCGGATGAATTATATAAAATTGAAATTTACTAAATCAAATGCTTAAAACTGCATACAACTATAAATACATTTTCACTGATAAAAATGTACGAAAAAAATACATTCAGCTATATTTATAAAATCAAAGGGGACAGAATCTATTTAATAATAAAAATAATAATAATAATAATAATAAGCTTTATTTCTCATAAAAACGCACAACAATGTATAACAATAAAACATTAAATACATGCACTTAATAATACTTACTCTTAATTAGGTAAATTTGAGAAAGAAAGGAGTCACCTCCCAGGCTAAGCATGTTTGGAGGATTCCTAGACACAGACTTGTATTATAAAAGCGGCTAATTACTTATAGATAAATTTTCATAAATTTTTTTCCCCAAATGAATTTATGTATTTTAGTTTTAATATATTCTATTTTAACAAAGGTTAGATTATTTACTGCCATTATTCCCAATTATAAACATGAATAAATTGCACTGCAACTGCTAATTCAATATATTTAACAAATATGCAAACTAAATAAACCTCAATAAACTTAAAGAACTAGTTACCATTAAACATTAACCAAACCTAACAATGTTCAAAGAATATAGCTTATTTTCACAGTTGATTTGAGCTGGAAATTCCTGACACACCATCCTTCAGGTAACACTATTTGATTTTATATAATATTTATGGAACGAACAAGGATTTACTAAACAACTTCAAAGTATATTTGACTATAAGATACATTCTCCATAAACATAAAAATGAGTTCGTGTAAATGATAAAACAAGAACCGGTAGTTGTGTATTATTCAGGGAAACATACAGTCTACCTTGGAGCGACAACGTATAATGAGGGCCCGGTATTCAAGGCAGGCACAGTGTATCGGCCGTTGTGTGTGTATACGAGCGCACTCATAACTTAGGAATCGCTGAACGGAGCTGTATATTATTACCTTGCTGCTTTATAGCTTTGCTTTTGTGAAACTGTTGGCACAACAAATATGTGTTTCCTGATTCAAGATTATTCGCAGCATTTCATTGCATTATATGTTTCTAAATTTGTTTCCATTGTTGATTAGAAAGAAAACATTTAAAAATAACATTAATTGATACTTAAATCTTGCTTGAGTTAATTCAATATATGTATTGCAAAATATTTAAATAATTTAGTATTGTAATGTGCTATTATTTTTTATTTAAATACTAACTTTCCATTTGTATTTTATATACACAGACAACAGTAATAGAAGAGAAATTTAATATTTATCAATTGTGGAATAATGTATTTAAATGAATTCTTATAGAATAACAATTTTATAAATTATATTTATTTGTATATATTTTATCGACAACAATCTCGATCAAATCACGATAGCAAATCTACCGGTATATTAAAGCCTGTTTTTCTAAGTGTAAATAATTACAATATGCCAAACAATCCAGTGCCAAAACATAAAGATTTTTGCAAGGTTTTAAGTTTCCAGCTGGTTGTAATCATGCATAAATGGGTGCTGGTTGTAACCACCTGCCCTCCTATACACGTACAGAGGTATTGACCCACCCGCCAACCCATACACGTTCAGAGGTATTGACCCACTCGCCCCCACCATACACGTACAGTGCTATTGACCAACCCACCCACCCCTACAAGTACAGATGTATTGAACCACCCGCCCCCATACACGTACAGTAGTATTGACCGACCCGCACACCCCTACAGGTACAGATGTATTGACCAACCCGCCCATCCATACTCGTACAGAGCTACTGACACACCTACCCATCCATTCACGTACAGCGGTATTGGCCAACCCGCCCACCCATACTCGTACAGAGGTACTGACACATCTGCCCATCTATACACGTACATAGGTATTGACCCACCCACCCTTCCATACACGTACAGATGTATTGATCAACCCGCCCACCCATACACGTACAGAGGTAATGACACACCTGCCCACCTATACTCGTACAGAGGTACTGACATACCTGCTCATCCATACACGTACAGATGTATTGACCAACCCGCCCACCTATACACGTACAGATGTATTGACCAACCCGCCCACCCATACACGTACAGAGGTAATGACACACCCGCCCAACTATACACGTACACAGGTAATGACACACCTGCCCAACTATACACGTACACAGGTAATGACACACCTGCCCAACTATACACGTACACAGGTAATGACACACCCGCCCACCTATACACGTATACAGAGGTAATGACACGCCTGCCCACCCATACACGTACAGAGGTAATGACACACCTGCCCACCCATACACGTACAGAGGTAATGACACACCTGTCCACCCATACACGTACAGAGGTAATGATACACCTGCCCACCCATACACGTACAGAGGTATTGAGTTGTAGTTTAATATTTATTCATATATTCAGATCGTCTATCAAATATCTAGCACTTGGTATAAATAATTAGATGACAAGTACTGTTTATATATGAAAGTACTTTTATTTTCTAATTTGGTTATAAGCATACAGTTGAAGAGTAATTTAGTTTGAAACAAATTAACCATATATTTCGATAAATAAATTAACTGAATGCCTCTATTTTAGCATTTTTTATCATATGATACTAGTTTAGTATTCATTATTTTATTTTATAAGTACTTATACAATGAGGACTAAGGTCACTGTGGAGACTCCGAAAGAGATGTATAGAAGGATTGAATCCTTGGCATGGCTGGAGACTGCCAGGACAAACCAAAGAGGTCTGGAGAGTCTCAGTGGCGTCATCGCGTGGTCCTTTAGGCTTGATAGGGTAACGTAGAGTTAATAAGTACACTTAATAAGAACACGGTACAAAATGTTTACTTGATAGCCTGATTCATTCTCACTTTTGCATACATAATGTTCTAAATCAAATTTTTAAATTTTCAAACTTAATTCTCATTACCCATGATATAATACAAAGCTATACTTACTCTCCACAGCAAAAGTACCCTTTTAACAACCAGTAATTTCACTATATTAAATCAATACACATTTACGAAACAAAACTGTATTTTAACGAATGTTTAAACAAATAAATAAAGTTTTGCTAACTATAGTTCCATTCTGCGTAGCTCTACAATGTAAATAGTTCTATAAGTATAGTTAGATAATATTAAGAAGATATTATTTAACTATTTTAAAGAAAATATAAAAAAAGCAAAATTACATTGCAGAAACCATAGTATCTAAACGGTAAATTATCCAGCCATTGCCGTAAATTAAGGTTATCCGGAACAGTTTTCTGTTTTATCTAAGTCCTGTAACTCTGCAAAATAACTTCAGCTTTTAATGTTTCTGTTAGTGACAGCGGTTTTATTTTAGGGTAATCTGATGTTACATGGAAATTGACGCGTGCAATTATTTAATGTTTCTTTATTTTTCTGGCTTAAACTGAGAATGTTATTTTTCCGGGATGACAAATTAAATATGTTTAATTTATAAATGCATCTAATCTGTACCATTTTCATAACATTATATGTGGGTTATATTAATGTTATCATTGTTGTTTTATTTAGTATATTTTTAAATATTTCTTTGCTTTACATAAATTATAATATAATAATATATATTTTTCTTGTAAATTCTATAGGCTAATTTTTATATTTAAAAATTATCGTTCATTATAGAACGTAACTGAATATTACTGTAATATGCAATGTTACATTATTTCAAAAGATCTTTAAAAAATATTTAATTGTGAATTAATATTTAAATAAATAGTTTGCAATCTTAGTTATTTTTGAAGAAAAATTTATCATTACATAGTATAAAGTGACACTATACCAACACCGACCAAAACATTTGTATAATATGGTCCAGTAAAAAATTATAAAAAAATGCTACTCTGTACAAAGGATAATAAATAAAATAAAACCATTGAAGTGCTTAGTACATATATAATATACATTTATCAGCAAAAAATGTAATATCTTTGCAAATATCATTACATTTACAAGTTTACAAAATATATTGTTATGTTTCCATTTTTGTTAATCTAATATATTATACATGCTTACGTTACAAACTATTCAGAACATATCCCAATTAAATGTATAATATTTAGTTATTTTAAATATACCAAACCCCTCTAATGCAATTTTCTCTACATATAACTTTTATGTAGATCTAACAACAATTCTAAAATTACAGTTTTTGTAGCATGTCAAAATGTATAACATTATTTAATGTATAATATTGTTCATATTATTAATTTATATTTTTTTAAAAGCAAGATTGATTCGAAACTATAGGAATACTCTATATTCTATATATAAAATAAACAACAATCCTAAACAGAAATGGAATGTTTGTAATAAAATAGGTCTATCTATTGCTACAAACATAATCGTAAAATTAAAAAAATAATGTCCGTTAATTGAATAATACGTTAATGGAGCTAAATGCAAATTAGTTCGTTTAGGATTATTAGGTATTTCAAACAAGAATATTCAACAAATGTATCAACGTGATTGGCAATAATTTTTCAATTATTGAAATCCATAACATTCAACTCTCACAGTAAAATTATACAAATTATTATAACTTTTTCTTCAAAAACCAAATTAAAATATTAAAACGTAATTGAAAACAATAACATTTTATTAATCATTATTTAGTAAAAGAAGTAAATAATAATAACTATTTGGATGCGTGTGAAACCATTAAAATTACGAAAAATGAAAAGAATCTTGTAAACATTGAACCTGGCCTCTCTCAAAATTCTCCATTATTACATTTTCTTTAAATATTTAAACATGTATAATCATTTTATACATATTATTTCTCTGTATACAACTTTATATTTATTTATTTATAAAATTCATTTAAACTTTATTATTTAAAACTTAATTTTTTTATATAAATATTAAATTTTATTGCCTACGTTGTAGATAGCCTGATGATGTCTTTGACAACAAAGGCCTCATTAAATAAAATTCTAATTATTGGTATACTGATGTTCTTTTTTACAAATTATATAATGATTAGCAAATCAATTAAATATATTTACAAGTATAAAATGTAACTGTAATAATGTCCAGATGTTCTAAAAGTAGAATTTATTTCACTTATTTTAGAATTGTATTATAGTACGTTTATCTCATGTATAAATAATCTTTACTTTTTATGTAAGAAATTTTAAAACTATTTCTACGTCTGTATAACATGACAAATAGTCTTATATATATACACCCATATACCTTGGTTGGCAATACTCAGACTTACCAAAGGAACTCCTGTTTCCTTGCAAGCTGAAGCCCTAGTGAGTAAGCTAATGTGAAACAGTTTAGTAGCCAAAGTTTGGGTCTCAAAAGGCATGTGAGTTTTCAAGTAAGGGCCACTTGACATGGACCGTCCTGGGATACGCTCTTCCTCTAGTATGTACATTTCAATCATTTGGTCATTTTTTTAACATTCATCCTGAAAGGTACTCTGTATTTTTTATGCTTGTTTATTAAAACAAAATGTATTTTAGCATGTTAATTTAATTTAAATTTAATGGTATTCATTAGTTATCGCTAAATTTAAACAAAATTAATAAACATAATTAATAATTTAAACATAATAAATTTAAAACAAAAAAATGAATAATGATTGAACATATACGAGAGGATGAATGGGTCAATAACACGGCAATTGTGTAGGAATGTGGTTTTAATAACTAAAATACAATTAATTGTTATTGGGAACAATATTAAGTTGTATATTTAAAGTTAAGATCTATTTATTATCAAAGGCCATTTCAAAGTCCGCCTCCCATGTAACTTCCGTGGTAAATAATATTCATAAATATTGTGATCTTCTTGTATTTTTTGTCATAAAATATATTTTCCTTAAACAATTATTTTATAAAACTAATTGTATATGTGCAAGTAAGAGCTGAGATTAAAAGTGAAATATTGGTTTTTATCCACAGTATAATGATAATTTGTTTATCCATAAAGGAACCTAAGTGTTATCCTGAATTTACTTTTTTTTATTTAGTTATTCTATAATATTACGCTCTTTTCTGAGGATCAATACTTGTTCTTAGAATGTAAATACAGTTTACTAAGAAACTTACATTCCATTAAACTAAGATCTGCTAGTAAACAAGAATTAAACAAAATCTGGCCCAGTTGCCAGAAAGGGATGTCCTGCTTGTCCTACCCCACACTTCACCCCTCCCATGACACGACAGAACCCTCTACATAATACAATATACGCTGTCCTTTGTGGCTAAACATTATGACGTTTTGGCACATTGTTTAGCCAAGCACTAACCAGCGAGTCTATTGTTAGGATTTACTCGTTCCAGTCGCAACTTATTCATAAAATTGAGCATTTATTCAAGAAAAGAAAAAGCTGATACATATTTAGTATCATCTAAGAAATTTTATAATGTCATAAGTTTGTTCTATTTAAGATTAACACGAAATTCTATATAATTGTATTGTATAAATACTTAAGACAATATTTTTCCTATAATAATTGTTATTAATACATATTGAAAAACAACTAACTATATTGTGACGTAGTATTTTAATAGAAAATTATTATTTAAAACCTATATAAGGTTTTATCAGTCTCAGAGTAAGCCGTCAAAGCCTTTATACTGATGACTTGAATTGTTATTTAGAAAAAACGCCTCATATTTATTTACGAAATTGGGATTATAATAATTAAATAAATATGGTTTATATTGTATTTTTCCGTTGAAATAATGTTGAGAATATATGAATTATTTTGTTTGAATAGTAAGTTATATTTGAGACATTTATTTTATTTATACCAAAACAAATTCTATAAAACGTACTTCTATTGGTAATTATTGTAGATAATTTTTGGTAAAGTAACAAAATAACCTCTCAATATTTCCCTGGAATCTTAAAAGAAAATAAACAGAAGCTTAAACAAAAGAAAACAGAAAGAAAAGTGTTACTGCAGAAAACGTCGGACCTCGTAAAACATATGTTAATTTCATTCTTTGTTCAGTGTTGGGACAGAGCTTGTTATGTATTAAAAAAAAAGTTATTTTGTAGAATTTTGTATAAAAATGAGAGGAAACATCAATCTTTTAATGTTATGACTATAGGTTTAAACGAATTTTTCTATAAAGCAATGTCTGTAAAAAGTCTATAATCTTGTATTTCACTACATTATAATTTATTGCTTGCTAATTTAATGATTTTTATCATGTACTATTTATTTAAACTATTAGAGACAGAACATTTTCTTAAAGTAAAATATTTAAGTTCTATCCTGCATGCCACATTTAAAATATTTGTATCATATGAATAAACATATGATAAATTACAAAATGTGAAACAAAATGAAAAGGCAGCATTTTCAGCCTAGATTTTATTTTTAGTTGCATAACACCTTTTCGACTAAAACTTCGGATATTCAATAACTAAGACTTACATTTTAGTTTACTAACTAGATAAACGTCAAGTTAGAACATTAGAGTATTAAAGTGTGCATAAACTTATATTAAAATATATTCAACCATATTTCTTAGCCTTAAGTGAAGGGTTATGCAGAATAATGCTATATGACCGGCATCTATATTTTCCTTCCAAGCCCTCGTCAAGGTGCTATCTACACTATTTACAGGATAATCAAACGTTTTGCCCGTGCTGTGATGTGGCATCATAAATTATATCGATGAATATCAGTGAATACTATCTTGTAAATAGTGTAGATAGCACCTTGATCTGGTTATCACCAGAACCTATATGTTCTAATAAAATATCCCTATTTTTCAAATAGATAACATTTAAAATATGTATAAAAAACTGTATAGATTAGTAAAAACAAGCCAAAATTTAACAACAGTTTACTAAAATATACATTGTGTAAGCCAGATAATCATCTTAACAAGTTACAAAGATCAAGATTGGTTACAAAAACGTCACACACCTCTAAATTACTAACCAACACCAGACATCGCGTGTTACGTTATTTCTTTATTTCTAAGCGAGAACGTGGAGGCTATTTACGTTCATTTACTCCACGCAATCTTTTAATCAAACATATAGGAGCGTTTAAAAGTATATAAATGACATAAATAACTTGTTTTAACATTTATTATCCATGGCTGTCTAACGAAAACTGGTAAATATTATTATACGTGACGGAAAGTAAATTTCTCAAACCAATGTAAGTCATTTATTTAGTATGAATCAAAAAAATTCGATAATAGTATAAAACATTACTCAATCGTTTATAACAAATGTATTTTAACTGTCCACTAAAAGAAATTAACCGAAGATTAAATATACAATACACATATATTTTGTTAACATTTAATAAGAACCTTGAGGAATATAATGCTTGTATTACCTGTAAATTTGCAGAATTTAATATTTTAGGCCTGGTTGCTGTGTAGCTACTTTTGGTCTGAGAATGGGATGAACAAGGATTCGAATATCCAACTGAGATAACAGGCCTGCTGTCTAATGACAACTGGTGAGTGAAGTATTTTACTAAAAAAAGCCTTTAGAATTGTTTTAATGCTTGGTATGAAAACAATAACATACCTATATTAGAACGTACATATGGGTTTTAAATCAAAGTAAGAATAGCGAGTGAAAGTATTCTCATCGTCGTATGATAATAATTATGATATTTTTAGATATATATTCTGTATTAATAGTATACTAAAGACATTTCAACATTATATAAAGCATATTACAATTCAGTATACACTTGATGGATCATGACTTTCCAAGTTAAATGTTTATTCTTGTATTATAGATGGACTTATTCATAAGTTAGTGGTTTGAATATTTTAGGATAAATGAAACTTACGTGGACAAGGAAATCGTTTGATTTCGACAAAGTATCCCGCACACTATAAATAATTTAATCGTACTATTTTACAATTAATTGTTATTTAGAATAATTTAAACGACGTAAAATGTCCACTTTAGTACAACATTTTATTTTGGATGAATAGTGAGTTTTTTTAATTTAAAGGGCCGCCAATTTCTAGCAACTTAATTGTTTTATGATAAAAATATGTTTTAAGCTCATCGGACATATTTATATCCAGAAACTAGTAGAATTAATAATTTACTATTGTACAAATTACTAATTATTTGTATGAATCTTATTAACAAACTTAAAAATAGTTAATTGTCTTACTTTAATATATACTTTATTTTGAATTTAAATAACTATGGGGCTCATATTATTTGTCTTTGATTTTTATGACATAAAAAACATAATTTACTATATAATTATTGTAAAATAATATCATATACTAATTATGTTAATATTTAAGTACTTATACTTACTAATGCATTAGGTATATAAAAAGGAAATTTAGATTTCCATGATACATTCATAAGTCCATTTATTATAATTTTTTAATTATGAAAATTTTATGTAGTATTAATAAAACATACACAACATTGCTATTTTATATTTCTTCATGTGAAAAAATGTATCATTACAGCATATTATTAGTTTAAAGTAAGTTAATTCAAAATAAACCATTAACTATTTTTTTTTAGTAAGAAAAAAATATTACGTTATATAGTTTTAAATATACATTATGAACAAGAAAACTGAAAATAACACCGATTTGTTTACGGTAAAATTATTTTTGTTATTTTACTTGATAGGAATAGGCCACTATCAAGAATCGTCTATTGTTATCAGCATTAGTAGTTACATTATTTGTTGTATAATGTGTGTGACGTCATCATGTTTAGTAGATTTACGGTCGCTGTCAGTTACAACAACGTTATAAGCAACTGCGTGTGTCACGGTTGTTAATCTCTGTTACACGACATAAATAAAGCCGGACCTGTTTTGGATTAGCTTGATTTATTGTAATGTGCAGATAATATGGAACTGTATTATTGCAGTTCTATCATGTTTAAAAAAAATAAATAAATTACCTAAAATAAAACAAACAAGTGATTATGATATATTGAATAATTAGATTATATTTAAACATTTAAAGTTATAAAACTGAGAATTTAAAATATTTTGGATAATAATATGGAAAATAAATGTTACTATATGGAAAAATTTTTAAAAATAGCACAATTTTAAACCAATTAAAACTTTAACTTATTAGTGAGGCCTTTCAGTAGCAAGGCTATCATCATCAGATCCCCTCATAGCAAACATATTCAAAAGCCACTTTGAATATAATTGCTATGAAGGGGTAAAAGCCACTTAGTAAAAGAATCACTGTCATACTTCCCTAGAGTTTGGATTCGTTATGTTGACGATATTTTTGCAGTGTTTAACAAAAATTAAAACCTTCAAAATTGTATAAATCTGTTAAATTCATTTTACTTCAGCATTAAATTTACAAATTAAATAGAATATAATCATTCACTTCTATTTTTAGACTTATTAGTCATTAGAAACACAACTTCTAAATAACTTGAGTTTGATATATACCTTAAACCCTCGCATACTGGTCGATGCATAACAAATGACTAATGACCCACCAGCACAAAAGAGAACTGTATTCCATTCTCTAATTTTTAAATTAATAAATACACCTCTATCAGATGAACGGTTAAAAAAAGAACTAAATTATATACATGTGGCAATGTTCAATGGATATGATACCAATTTTATAGATTATATGTTAATAAAAAAAATAGAAGCAAGAGAAAAAATCAAAAACAAAACTTACACCTATAAAAGAAAAATACAAAAATTGGATTAGTATAACATTGACAAAATATAAAAATTTCATCAATAAAACATTAAAAAAACACGCAAATATAAATATTTCATATAAAAATAAAAATAATAATTTGAAAAATAAACTTAAAAATCCAAAAGATACTGAGAATGACGAAAATAAATAAGGAATTTATGAAATAAACTGTAATGGCTATAACAGGCCAAACAAAAAGGAAAATGAATAAAAGATTTCAAGAAAATGTTTCACACATAACATTTAATCGAGAAGAAAGATCTTCAATTGCCAATCACTACATTAACACTGGCCATAGTATTACAAAAAGCAATTTAAAATTATTAAAACATATAACAACACCACGATATTAAAATGCAAGGGAGTCAAGGTACATTAATAAAGCAAATTCTGAAAACTTATCAAACCAAAAAGATAGACTAATTCAAAATTCTATTTTACTTTCAAAACTATAAACAAAATTAATTTAAATTCAATTTAAAATACTTACAAAATCATAATACAACTAACATTTAGAATAATGAATTTATTTAGCAACGAAAGCTAAAAATTTAAAAACTTATGTTTGTATAAACTTATATTAATTTTTTTTTCCTTTTTGTGTATTTATTATTTGTGATTTGTCTGATGATGATAGCCTTACTATTGAAAGTCCTCACTGATAAAGTTTTTATTAGTTTTAAATTGTACTATTTTTAATAATTATATACAATAAAACCAATCATATATGGAGAGCATCTTATTCTCCATCTTAAATGTATATGGAATATATTATTCAATATCCTCGTAGTAGATGTTTGTTGACATATGTTTGTACAAAATATATAATTTTTCTTAAAATATACAAAAGACATTAAATATTATCCTACTTTTTTCTTTTATTATTGTCTTAGATATGTTTTTAAAGAGAGGCTATACTTTGTTTTAACCTTACTCTGCTATTACGATAGAGTACTATTCTGAGAAAAAACGTCACAAGTAATTGGGAGGACCATAAAATTAAAAAAACAAATATTACAGGACTATCAAATTAAAAGCCTTTAGTCAAGCCCACCTTTAGTTCAAGATCATCCAACACACTCATCCTTCATTAATTACGATTTGTAAAACGTAACACGCTTTCATTAGATCAAATCTTACCTTAATTTACGTTCTTAAACCAAATTTTTTTGGCAATCCAAAAATATGTATCAGTTACGCTGATTTTCATTGTCATTCAAATATTACTTTTTCATGTGTGTTTTTATATCTTCAACTTCAGTTTTACATATTTATTTTTTAGCTGTTTCATAACATAAAAAAGGATGCCATTCAATTTTACGGATAGAAATGCAGAATCTATATGTGATTAAATTTAAATAAAATTCCATCCCTGCTCCTATAAAATTGGCTTTCATGCATTGTAAGATGATAATCTATAATGTCACTTATAATAGTTTTGATTTAGAGTAATTCCTACTTAATAATAAAATAATGACTAAGATTGTTCTTAAACCTAAGAAAACAACAGAAATATGAATTAAAATCCCCGTTTAAGAAAGCAGAGCAAGAAGTTAACCATCCTATAAAATAAATAAGTACACATCAAATAATATGTTTTCGGTTAAACCTGTTACGTTAGACAGTATTAAAGATCATGCAAACGACGTGGATAAAACAACATACACGGATCATATACTAAATGTTTAAACCAGTATTACTATGGTACCATCATCCCCTTTCATGTTATATGTATTTAATGATGTTAACATTCAAATTGTAACAAGTATTAAAGCGTCAAGTTTAAAAATCATTAAAATTAGAACACTGCAGTTTTTAGAGCAAATTGTCTGATTGGGGAAAAGTGAACACTACTACCCGGAGGGCCATGAGAAAATCAATAATGTAAGGTGTAATCAACCATACAGCTGTGGAACAGCAGGCATGCACGATTAAACACAAACTTGACGGAAATGTTGCATTACATTCAAGTTAAACCTCTCATATACACCTGGCGTTCAGTATAACGGTGAAATCAGAAAGTAAAATGTTTACATTTTGTCAGCCATTACAGTGAACCAAATATGATGGTACAATTAAAGCAGTTAAAAGACTCACTGAGAAATATTTTAATATACACAGGGTGTTCAGTAAAACTGTTTCTATAATTTGGGATGTTATTGTACACATAAAAATGAGCGAAAAACTTCATATGAAGGTATGTCCTAAAACCTTTAGTTTTCCGTCTATCTGTTTTTATGTGTTTTTACATAAAAAATCATATCTTTAGAACCACTGAAGGTACAATTGTAAAACTTCATGATTGTACTACTCTATAAGAGGTAAATTAAAAAATATAAAAATAAATGTTCACCTGTTTCAAAATGGCGGACGTTTATTTTATTGTAACCGAAATATCTAAAAACTGACTAACTTTATAAACAAAATGCAAGAATGATATTTTTATTAAATCTTATTATAATAATTACAGCGTTTGTTTTAACAAAAACGGATAAAAACAATTGAGTTATGCTGCAAAATTTAAAACTACGTTTTGCCGCATTAATCAAAGTCTAGTGCTGTTTTAAAAATGTGTGTACTTTGAACAGCTGATTTCATGTCAGTCTACTATTTCAAATGAACAACTGTTTTTTTATATTATTAATATTAGGTTTAGTCTCCATTGTTGGCATCAATAAGATTGTAACAGTTGTTAGTAATTGTTTAGTAATCAATTGTTAGTAACAATAAGAACACTGTCATGTACACGTTTTTGTGAGTGCTTCTGTTGTTTTTATTTTTATTATGTTTATAATTACCTTTTATTAACAAATAATGGCAGATAATGTAATAAACAACTTTACTGACTCATAAATGGTAGACATGCATTTGATATATGGTATGACTCATTGTAGTAGTATTCAAGCAAGAAACTATGAAAATTATAAAAAAGAACTATGTCATAAGAAAATAAATCACAAACATTAACTAATTAAAAATAACAATACAAAATATAAAAAAACTTAACAGAAACACTCACAAAAAAAGTGTACATGACAGTGTTCTTATTGTTACTAATGAATAATGCCAAAAAAGGAAACCAAACCTAATATTAATAGCTGTTCATATGAAATATCGGACTGACATGAAATCATCTGTTCAAAGTACACACATGTTTAAAACAGTCCTAGCCTTTGGTTAATGCGATAAAACATAGTTTTACATTTTGCAGCATAACTTAACTGTTTTAATCTGTTTTTGTTGAAACAAACTCTGTGAATATTATAACAAGATTTACTAAAAAATATCATTCTTGCATTTTGTTTATAAGGTTAGTCAATTTTTAGATATTTCGGTTACAAAAAATAATCGTCCGCCATTGTAAAACGGGTAGATATTTCTGTTTATATATTTTTTTAAAACAGATCAACTAAAGGGTAGTACAATCATGAGTTTTTACAATTGTACCTTCAGTGGATCTAAAGTTATGAATTTTGTGTAAAAAATACCTAAAGGCAGATAGACGGAAAACTAAAGGTTTTAGGACATAACCTTCATATGTACATTTTTATTTGTACAATAACATCCCAAATTATTGAAACAGTTTTACTGAACACCCTGTATAAATAAAAACGAATTTATGTCTGTGTATCTGTTTTTCTTACGTAGCACTACACAAAGAATCCAATCCATATGAAACTGGGTTTCTAGGAAGGGTTTAAGCAGAGATATATTCAAACTTTACTTTAGAGTTCCACCCTAATGGACTTAAAATACTCGATAGTATTCTAATGTAGTTATTTGTTTAGTTTACTTAATAATCAGCTATTAAATAAACAAGTTTGAGAGATGATAGTTATTTATTTTTTTAAAATAACATTTAATATTACATAATTACTAAAGCAGTAACGTTTATATATACCACAGAAAAGTACGGTTAAAAAATAATTACGTAATATTTAAAGTTATTAAATTGTTTTACCTTTTTCTAAAAGGATTACATTATATAAATATATTCTTGATATTTATTGTTGGTACAAATATTCTTGTATGGTGTAATTTAGGTTAGGTTATTAGTCTCTTAGTAAATAGCTATGACTATTTTTCACTATTTAAGTTGACATTTTACAATTACTTAATCAAATTTAATTTTCTTTTATAAATATATTTCAGGAGATAAACAGAAAGTCTACTGACTTAGTATGTAAAGTTCTATTAATTGACCCGAGGTTACGGTGGCGACAGGAAAATACAAGATAATTAATAGTTCAAAGGTTAAATCAAAAGTGTTTTAATTCACTGCTATGCCATAAATAATATGTCAGTTTTATTTGAAATGAATTAAGTTTAATACTGGAAGGGTATCTTTAAAATATGGCTAAATTTTTTACTAGCCTGTGTCTGTTATTTGACCTATGCCTTGTAATTAGTAATTTTTACACACTATGCATTAATTATCTATAATATAGGCTGATGACTATTTTGTCCTTTAAATATTATTATATTTTAATATTATATAGCGTGTTAGGTGACTAATTTTCTAAAGAATCCTTGATAAGTAACTGTCAGGATATATATTTTAAAATTATATCACTACATAATTTTTCATATTCCTTTTTTTAATGTTTCTTTTAATATATCTTAGAAAATACGTGTTTTAAATATATTGTGTTTTAAAAATAGATTGTGTAGCCCTAAAAACTAGAAAATTCTCGAAAACTACAACGTAATGTAAATTATACACAAAATAATTATGAAAGTATACATTTGGCATTAGGGTATGAGCTAAAATATAAAAATATGAAAAGCATATGATTTAGATAACATGTATAAAGTACATCAAATTTGATTATTTGGGGATTTGACTAAAGATTTAACAATTTAGTTAACCCAATTTGAATAACGTGATGCTAACCGAGAAGTATGATGTCAGTGGCCTCCTCTGGCCACAATTGTGACCACTATCCACATCCAAAATGGACTTTCTAGACTTTTGTAGTGGTCTTTATATTGTAAGAAACCAAATGAGTGGTCTTACTATTATTTAAGAAAATTAAGAATATTTGATGTATCCAACATTCTCCACCAAACTTAGGCAACATGTTGCAAGGTAAAGGCACTTAACAAATTTTATTTTCGTTTTATAATGTAAAATACCTGTAGACACAAAATTACGTACAAATTTAGTTTAGAGAAGTTATCTAGCTGAAATATCCTTTCACACATGATCGTGCAATTATAGTATTTGCACTCTAATAAGTTTTTAAAATACATTTTGGTATACGTAAACAATTATTTTTATCGCACCTGATCACTTTATTAACTTACGTAGTGACACACTCAAAATTTCCGTACTACAGGTCTTAAGACCCCGCGAAGTAATGGAAATGTTGGGTGTTGTGAGGATCCGAAGCCGTATATCTTGTAACCCAATAAATGAGGCGTGAACGCCAAGTGTCGCTAGCGCCTAGCCACCAACCGTGAACGCCAAGTGTCGCTAGCGCCTAGCCACCAACCGTGAACGCCAAGTGTCGCTAGCGCGTAGCCACCAACCGTGAACGCCAAGTGTCGCTAGCGCCTATCCACCAACCGTGAACGCCAAGTGTCGCTAGCGCCTAGCCACCAACCGTGAACGCCAAGTGTCGCTAGCGCCTAGCCACCAACCGTGAACGCCAAGTGTCGCTAGCGCCTAGCCACCAACCGTGAACGCCAAGTGTCGCTAGCGCCTAGCCACCAACCGTGAACGCCAAGTGTCGCTAGAGCCTAGCCACCAACCAAAAACTCGTAAGTGGCGAATACTGCCAGACCTAAGCTGTTTATAACTATGAATATTGTGTTGCTTTAGTTTTATGTTGAATTATACTTGTTATTTTAAGGACTGCAATAAAATTTTCAAATTGCATATTTTAATATTAAACTATATGTTTGATAAATTAAAGTTTCCTGGAATATAATCAGTAGTCGATATTAATTTCAATTGTTGTATTACATTCAATTCTTTTTAATTTAAATCAATGAAATTACATGATGTTCTAACTCGAGAGATTTTATTTCTAGACACGTTTATTGAGAAATGTTTAATCGTTTTACTTCATTCAACAAACCATTGTTTAAAGTATCGTACATAAAACAATCTTTACGCACTTTAATAAAAAAGTATGATTATAAAAAACACTAATATAAATTACAAATTACAACCTTAATGTTGTCATTGTTTGTATTAAAATATGATATATGTCAGTAGAATTTTCGACAGTGTGTTTGGATAACAAAATTAGCGATATTTCTGTTGCAGTCAAATATTGTTGACGCATATCATTTTTAAAATAAATAAAACACATTATAAATCAATTTTATTCTTTATTTAAATAGTAACCATCCAAATGGAAATGTTAAACATTATATTTTGACTGTAATTAAACCATCCACCTGCTAACCCATAAAGAAAAGTGGTACTGACCAACTTTCTTTCCTATAGACGTAGGATAATACTAAACTACCTGCCCAACGAAACACGTAAGATGGTACTGACCCACCTACCCTCCCATAGACGTACAATGATATTGACCCGCATACCCACCTATAAACGTAAGGTGGTATTGACCAACCTGCTTTCCCATAGACGTACTATGATATTGAACCACCTACCTATCCCTACACGTAAGGTGGTACTGACACACCTGCCCTCCCATAGAGTACGATTAGATTGAACAACCTACCTACCCATACACGTAAGGTGGTACTGACCCACCTGCCCATCCATACACGTAAGGTGGTATTGACCCAACCACCCTCCCATAGACTACGATTATATTGACCCACCTGCCTACCCATACACATAAGGTAGTACTGACCCATCTACACATCCATACATGTGAGGTGGTACTGACCCACCTGCCCATCCATACACGTAAGGTGGTACTGACCAACCTGCTTTCCCATAGACATGCGATGATATTGATCCACCTACCCATCCATACACGTAAGGTAGTACTGATACACCTGCCCATCCATACATGTAAGGTGGTACTGACCCACTTGTCCATCCATACACGTAAGGTGGTACTGACACACCTGCCCATCCATACATGTAAGGTGGTACTGGCCCACCTGTCCATCCATACAGGTAAGGTGGTACTGACCCACATTTCCATCCATACACGTAAGGTAGTACTGACACACCTGCCCATCCATACATGTATGGTGGTACTGACCCACCTGTTCATCCATACACGTAAGGTAGTACTTACCCACCTGTCCATCCATGCACGTAAGATGGTAGTGACACATCTGCCCATCCATACATGTAAGGTAGTACTGACACACCTGCCCATTCATAGATGTAAGGTGGTACTGACTCACCTGTCCATCCATACACGTAAGGTGGTACTGACCCACCTGTCCATCCATACATGTAAGGTAGTACTGACCCACCTACCCATCCATACATGTAAGGTAGTACTGACCCACCTGCCCATCCATACACGTAAGGTGGTACTGACCCACCTGTCCATCCATACATGTAAGGTAGTACTGACACACCTGCCCATCCATACATGTAAGGTAGTACTGACACACCTGCCCATTTATACATGTAAGGTGGTACTGACCCACCTGTCCATCCATACACGTAAGGTGGTACTGACCCACCTGTCCATCCATACACGTAAGGTAGTACTGACACACGTGCCCATCCATACATGTAAGGTGGTACTGACCCACCTGTCCATCCATACACGTAAGGTGGTACTGACCCACCTGTATATCCATACACGTAAGATGGTACTGACACCCCTGCCCATCTATACATGTAAGGTGGTACTGACCCATCTGCCCTCCCATAGACGTACGATGATATTGACCACCCTACCCATCCCTAAACATAAGGTGGTACTGACCAACCTGCTTTCCCATAGACATACGATGATATTGATCCACCTACCCATCCATACACGTAAGGTGGTACTGACACACCTGCCCCCCAAAGACTACGATTATATTGATCCACCTGCCTACCCATACACGTAAGGTGGTACTGACCAACCTGCTTTCCCGTAGACGTACGATGATATTGATCCACCTACCCATCCATACATATAAGGTAGTACTGACCCACCTACACATCCATACACGTGAGGTGGTACTGACCCACCTGCCCTCCCATAGACGTACGATTATATTGACCCACCTGCCTACCCATACACATAAGGTAGTACTGACCCACCTACCCATCCATACATGTAAGGTGGTACTGACCCACCTGCCCATCCATACACATAAGATGGTACTGACACACCTTCCCATCCATACACGTAAGATGGTACTGACACACCTGCCCATCCATACATGTAAGGTAGTACTGACACACCTGCCCATTTATACATGTAAGGTGGTACTGACCCACCTGTCCATCCATACACGTAAGGTGGTACTGACCCACCTGTCCATCCATACACGTAAGGTAGTACTGACACACCTGCCCATTTATACATGTAAGGTGGTACTGACCCACCTGTCCATCCATACACGTAAGGTGGTACTGACCCACCTTTATATCCATACACGTAAGATGGTACTGACACACCTGCCTTCCCATAGATGTACGATGATATAGATCCGCCTGCCCACCCATACACGTAACTACACACATGTATCCTATAAAACTAATTAAATATTAATAAATGATAAAGGCAATTTGCTAATTGTTATGTATGTTGATTCTCTGTCCTTAATTTAGATATAGTGTTTTTCTCAGATTGGGACGTTCACAAATGGCAACATTAAGTACTTTTATAATTTTCTATAGGTAATTGAAATTGTAATGGGAATGCAAAAACAAAATTGAGAGAGCATTTGTCAAACTAACAAAGGACGATTGTTTTTATCAACCCTCCATCTATTTTATTAATATAGTTCTACCAATAATTCGAGATGAGTTATAACAAAAACATAAATAAATACATTAATATAATATTTAATTTCGTATACATAGTAGTTCAGTAATTACAAATCGTATGTTTAAAACATTTTTTACATTTAATTACAATTTAATAAATAATCACATAATGATGCTATGAATGGCAAAAATATATTTAGAAACAGATTATTTTATGTAGTTAATACATATATTTTCAATAAAACCATCTTAATCAAGTATCTAAAAATGAAAATGCCGACATTATTAGAACAGTGTTCATCAAATTTGTTTATTTATGTGAGATGAAGTAAAAAACAAAAAAAAAATGTTCACATATTTTTTTATTGGAAATAAAAAAAAATTAATTTTACATAATTTTCAACAGCTTGTACATATTAAAATAGTATTGTGGTTTAATGGGTAGTATAGAATAATCCAGATTAATCTGCAATTATTTAGCCTCAATTGATTTCCAATTGGCGAATAACAGGTCAGGGCGATTCACCTGTGAAATGCTATCAAGTTCTTCTGTGTCTTCCATAACTCAGTATTTAGGAATTTTAGAACTTTCAGTAGTCAGTTCTATAGGTATGATCCATTTACATTAACATTTTATGGTGTTTTATACGAGACCACGAAAATAATGTTTTTGTAAAATAATTACAATTTTCATTTGTAAACCATTTTTATTATGTCATTTGTGTGGCGTATTTAATATAGCTATATAACAATACACACGTATACAAACAGAGTGAATAATCAACATTTAAATAATTAGACATATACATACTTCAGAATATTTAGTCGGATTAACAATTTAATTTCCATTTACTGTAATGATAACTAACAAAAGTCAAGTCCAAGGTCTGAACTAATTTTACTATATTTTATTATTATAAAATATAATTAATTGTTAATACTCATATTTGAACTATTAAAGGTTAAGAAGTCGATTATTTAAATTCTATGATGTCATGATAATAGTTATTTTTTATTTATTTTATAACTCCTTTGTTGTTTTTTGATTTTTGGTTTATTTTTCAATTCTTTTTGATTTTGTGTTTATTAACTTTTATTACATTAACTACATTTTGTACTTGTATTTTGTTACTTAATATATAACTTAATTTTGAAAAGCTTAATACTTTGCTTTCAAGAACATAATACAAACATATTGCTCAGTTGTTAATTTAAATATTCTAACAAAGTAAATTTGTGTAGGACATTTATTATTCCATATAATAAATATAAGGGAAGAAGAAACAAAATTCAAAATCAAATACTTTTAGTTTGTCATGTTTAAGTACTGATACAGTAAGCTATATAAATGTTGCTTAAGTGGAATCGTATAAGTGACACTTAAGCAACAACAATATCTGCCATATGACAAATTTATTTCTTAAATAAATTAGTAGTAATGAATCATATAAAATAAAGATAATAGGCCTACATATTTTATTATCACATTCATGTATGGGTGCGACGAAATATTTCAATACCGTTTTCTATAGTTAGTGTTTCTTTAAGCTCAAAATTCATTAAACCTAAAAAATGTAGCTCTCGTATTTTTGGATTCAGGTTTTTCTTGTTCTTTTTCCAACGATCCTCTCAACATATTTTGATCAAAGCATTTTTACTAAATGTTTCCCTGTTTGAAATTTTTATTGGTTGGGAAAACACCCCAGCTCCACAATGGTTTTTAATTTCTAAGTTAACTGTTCTTTTATATTTTTTTTATTTAAAACATATTTGTTGGTTTATTTGATAAAATAGTACGTATGACAAAAACAATAAAATACCCATAAGAGGGAAAACTTGATTTAGTTTAAGTTTAAAAGTTGTAATAATTGATTTTTATAAGTGGACTAAACCTGTTTTTCCTTTTTACTTAACTAGTTAAACACGTTTATGCTACATGCTTCTTGTACACCTCCATTTATTGAACTTTCCCATGACATTATTTCTGTTTTATTCCTACATCAACTTACATAAAATTCTACAATATGTTGTGTTAACCAAGTAGATTTAATTATTTTAACACTGTATCGTCTAGTATTAATTTCACTACGCCAAACATTACGTTAGTGTTTTCTTCTATCTCCTCAAAATGAATTCATTAAATTATATTATTTAATATCACTTTGTATTTTGTAGTATTTCAGCTACTATTCCAAATCTTTATTAGAATTGACCTCGTTTTAACAATCAACTATATAGAGTAACCATAAACCGTTCAAGTAGAGTGGGAGGTTTTGACAGGTTAATTAGTATGTATAGATAGTAGCAGTATATATACCTGTATTGGACACGTGGGGGTTGATTGTGTTATAAGGGGGGCGGGGAGGTCGGGCCAGCCGTGACGTGCAGATGTAACTGGAACAATGTATTACGCTGTTAGAATATTAACGAGTTGCGTCTCCTTGTTACAAGTCAATCAGTGAGAATCAAAACCAGACTGTTTATTTAAGGTTTCAGCATATATAACCAACTTTACCAACCACCATAACCAACTTAGGCAACCGACTTTTATAGTATAATTTAATGTTAATTTGACAGTAAGAAAAAAATTTTATCATTTACTAACTACTATGGTATTTTTTATTTTTTGCATATAGCTCAGGTCTATAAATGACTTCAGTAATATAAATTGTTACCAATTTGTATAAATTATTAGAATAGTACTTATTTATAAGAATCGATGTGTTAAATGATATAAATAAAACTTTTTTATAAAGTTAAGGGAGGGTATGAAGTTGGGGTTTATTAAATTAAGAACAACTGTTTACATACTTATATACGTATTATAAACAGTTTTAGGTAATACAAATAAACATTAAGCTTATATGCAAAGTATATGTTTTTACTGTATTTATTAAAAAACGTATAAGCTTTACTTTTGTATCAGACATGTTAAAGACACAATAAAACTTTATAGATATCAGCATTACATTCATATTATTTTACTATAATGTACTGTTATAAGTTCTAAAGAATAGAGCAAAACTTGAATATCTATACAACAATGCAGTAAAATATATTCTTGAGGATGAAAAATATGTCGTATTTTATGGTTATAAAATAAAATGTAATCCAATTTTTGACACAAAGAAAATTTAATGGAAATCGAAGGAGGCAAACAACTCTTGGATGGATTTTTGCATTACAATATGACCAAAAACAGTTGATAAAACTTGAAGTAAGATTTATAAAAATAAGCCAAGAAAGAATAAAGAAAAAATTACATCGTCTAACTCTAAAGAAAGAAACTAAGACAAGTATGATGGTGATTTATGAGTTGTTAATAGTTTTGTTCATGTTAACAAATTATATATTAAATTAACTTATTTGTCATTAGGTTAATTTGCATGGTTATAAATCTACGTTACTCAATTAAAACATAAAATGTATATTTCTAGCTTGATGGTAAACTCTGGAACGTTTACCAAATAAACGCATTAAAGATGAAACAAGTTGACGTTCAAGCCACTGAAATGTAGATATCTGTGACGGTAATTTTATCTCAAGATCGTTGGAATATTGAGTTCAGCATCATCACTAAATAACTTTGTATTACTTCACAACAGAAAAAACACCGTGGTTTATTCTTTTTCTGGTTTTAACTCACCTTTAATTTAGTTAGACATGTTATTTTATAAACTTTTAATGTTAGCAATAAAACGATTATTATTAAGTAATATTATTAGTGTTTCGTATTCCACGTGAAGCTGTAGGTCCTATAGTTTCCCTGGCTATTGTGTTATTAATAAATAGCCCTTTCTGAGCTAAGTCGAACTGACTACACTCATCACATTCATGCACCCTCCATATTTACCCATATCTCTACGATCGGAGTCTTATAAATTAATAAGTGTATGGTTTTTGTATGATACGTAAAAAGGTAATATTAAAAAAAAAATGTGTACTGTATTTTAATAATTTTAAAATATCTTCCACACATTTTGCAGGCATTTACAACAGTTTTTCAATATTTAAATTTATTTTTATCTTTACATTTAGTATTGTAAAACTGTAAGGTAGATAATTTAATATATTAGATTTTAATATTACTTATTAAACGTCAAGTAGATACTTATCCTTTTAGGAAAAACCTTCTGATAGTTTAAAAATAAAAAAAAACTATCTACTTTTTTATAGTATATTATATATGTGCTGATTCTAAAAGTAAGACAGTGATTGGTGTTTTATTGTAAAATAATGAAGCAGACTGATGTGCTGTATTCTTTACTTATATAAACCCAACTTTAAATCTATGGGAAAATGATGCATATTGTATTTTCATAATAAAATATAATATTATCATAGGTAAACTAGTATCAAATCACAGCCTCTAAAATAATCCAGTTTTCAGTTGAATATGTTTATAATAATAAAAAAAAAAAAAAAAAAATACTATCGTTATTGAAAATAATAAAATCAGAAACCTACGTACTGCTGTAGGTAAACACCTCCAATCCCTTGGTTCAAAGAACAAGTACATTTACACCCTCTGAAATGTAACTAAATATAATGTAACTAAAAAAGCTAGTTTTGTCAGTATCAACCCACAACAAACTAGAAAATTCCTTTTGCAACTTAAAATAATGGATTTACACAATGATTGAAAGTGCAACCATCACGGCCACAAAAATGTTTTAACACCTAACACATATTTTACAACATATTACGAATCCAGCATATATATAAATCTACGGCAGTTAAAAAAAAAGATGTACTGAGCATACTCATATTTTGAGATGTTTAGCTAAAACATGGAGGTCGTTCCTAAAAATGTCTAGAATTTTCGGACTAGATTTTATTCCATACATCAAACCGTAATCTTTGTAAAAAATAAATTAATAATATACTATAATTTATAGTGTTGAGTCTACGATAATTGTTCTCAGATATTCTAGAATTCACTTTCAATAACTTCAGCTTATAATATACTAATTTAATTTAAATTAATCGTAAATATATGACTAGCTTAGCATTTAAATGTTACAAGTCTACACAAATGACCTCTATAATTTGAATGAATCACCTGAACATATGTCTATACTGTATCTACTCAGGGTGGTGTTCAATTCAAACAGCTGCAGGTATACCCACTGGGACTGGACTGTATAAATAGTAACCCTTAAGTGGTCCTTAGTATGCGTAGCACCGTCTGGACTACGTGTCCTGTGTACATATAATGTGCCACCTGTAGAACAGAAGGGGCAGAGAACGCATATCTTCGTTACGATAGTATTGTTATTTAGTTTTATGACTAACTAAAACTATCTTCTTGAAACATTAATTAATCGGTGGTATAAACTAACCAATTTCATATTTAAAGTGTAAGTAATATTTATTATTAAAACTTATCTATTATATGTCAATACATATATAATATATATCTTCTTACTTGAACAGTTTTGATTCATTACATTTTATAACACATGAAATGAAAAATGAAAATAAATAATGAGGAAAACGTTGGAAAAATAAAGTTCAGCTTAACTGTGAGTAAACAACCATTGTTAAAAATAATAAGGTTAACGTACCTTTGTCGTTTTCAGCTTCAAAATCCTATTGTATTTGTTTACCGGTTTAGAAGCAAGAACTACATGGTCACATCCACTATACGTTATCAAACACTTAAAATCAGTCATATTAAAATTCCGTTAATCCGAATCTGCCCTTCATACCAGGCGATCGTGTGTTTTGTTTTTTGTAAATGTGTAAATTTCGTTATAAATGTTTTTGATGTGACTGATTTTAAGTGTTTAGCAACGTACAGTGGATGTGACCATGGAGTTCTTGCTCCGAAACCGGTAATCTAATACAATAGGATTTTGAAGCTGAAGACGACAGAGGTACGTTAACCTTATTATTGATCATATATATTAGTCTCCAACCGGAATGCCAGTCAGAGCACTGGTAATTTACTCGGATTGGCAGTCATCCACCCGAAGCCAGTCACGCATCCGAGAAGACGGTCAGTGTATGGCTTGTTGTCATGCTTGCTTTACACACGGCAATATCTTGACGGTGCTGCAGTGCTGTGGCAGTTTTTGTAGCAACCTTCGTGGAGGAGTGGGCTGGAGAGTTATTGCCATTTCTTTTTCTCTGTATACTGGCAGGGAGATTTCTTTTATAATTTGACAAGATTTACCGTTTGGTAATATTGGGTTTAGTACGGTACTGAATTTTTGAAAGTATGCTATTAATACGAGATAATAATTATTTCATACGAGATTATATAATGTATAAGATATTGCAATATCAAATATAGCAGTGCACGTAATCACTATTTTATTAATTTTACATTGTATTTTAATATTATGTATGATTTTAATAAAATATCCATGACTAAATACTCTCATCTATAATATAATTCAATTTAGTGACTTATTTATTTAAAAACCACAAAGTAGGCTGGTAATCGATTTGGTTTGCCTCCTTAATCAACTTGAGTATACTCCATGATCAACTTGGTAGCCCTCGTGTTTAATATGGGTAACATTCGTGATCAACTTTAATTTAATTTTTTTAGTATTTTTAAAATAATAGGCTGGCTTGTTCTTTTTAATCTTAGGTCATAACCTTGATAATCCAAGATCTTGGATTACATGCCAAAAACTAAAATTTTTGGCATGTAATATTTAACCTCGAAAATGTTCGATCCTAGGTGACGAAACAAAATGGCTTCTGGCAGACAGATTGCTGGGAGCCATTAGAGTGTGTGAGCTTTTTTTTTGCATTGAACAGGTGTTTTTTTTTTTTTTTTCAATGAAGAAACAAAGTGCTCGGTAATGGTGATTCTTCTATTTATGTATAAGGGAATATAACGGAAAACCAAGTAAAAATTGCCAGAAGCATAAGTGGTGTGGTGGGGGGGGGGGGGCAAAAATGATTTAAAGTCATTAGTAATTTTTGAGCAATCATAACTTAACCAAACTGATAATATTAACACTATGAACAATTATAAATATTATTAGAGTATAAAATGTAAATATATAACGTATTCCATATTAATTAAATTAAAAATCTCTAAATATATCAGTTATAATGGTTTAAAACATAAGTTTTGATGTAAAAAGTAGTACTATTTGGATTTGTTCAATCGTGCTTTTATGATTTACAGTCATTTATAAAAATTAAAAACAATGTAAGATATTTTGAAATCTCTAAGTGCTTTATATTAATACAGCAATACATTTATATTAAAATTTACAACTTATTACTATTTATACTATTACAATAAAAATCTAGTAAAAAAATTTAAAACCTAGTAATTAGGTGCATGTTTTGAAGGTAAATTAAGGATTAAACAAGATTTATAAGAAAAACATTTTGTTTCTTTGAATCGTAGGAATTCTTGAAAGATATATGTTTATCATTTCCTTAACCCTAGAAAAGGCCTTGACTTTGTAATCATACTTATATTACAATACTACAGTAACGGCCCAAATAAAATATTATGAATTACCTAAGTAATGTAATGTTTATGTATCATCGATTTAACACAGTTACATTGATTCTCTTACAATTTGCAATGTTTGAATAAATACAAAATGTACCTTTTTTCTGGTTTTTCATTCATAATTCCCAGTTAAGAATATTACAGTACCAACTTAATATATGTAAAATAGATAAATGTTCGGCATTTTTAGTTCTATTCATAAAATCAACTGAAGCCTGAAGGGAATAGCTGGCCTCCATTAATCAACAGCTGCACGCAATCTTTTAATTTTATAAAAGCTTTAGTCTTTGATATTATCAATATCTTTTAGTATAATCTTTCAATTTATCAAGTTTCAATGGTTCTAAAGCATGAATAATATTTAAAAATGTATGGTTTTACTATAGCAATTAGTAAAGTAAAAACAAATTCCAATAAAGATAAACATTTAATACTTAGTTACAGTAAATAGAAATTTATTTTTCGATATAATAAATTTCTTTTGAACAAAATTATATTCAGGTCACACTAAATACTCTGGCACTTTATTAAAATTTAATAGTTTTTTTTAATTAGCATAATACGTGTTGGTACATATACGGTAAAAGTAAACGTCAAAAACACAAATTTATTACAATATAAGCACAAAATGCACAAACTTATTACAATACAAGTACAAAATGTACAAATATTATGGTGATCGATTTCGGTGAACCACGCTCACCTCTCTCAGACCAGAGGGATTTACAAATGAATTCATCTGTGAAGGAATGATTCTTTTGTGAATCCCTCTGGTCTGAGGAAGGTGAGCGTGGTTCACCGAAATCTATCACCATAATATTTGTGCATTTTGTACTTGTATTGTAATATATTTGTGCATTTTGTGCTTATATTGTAATAAATTTGTGTTGTGTGACGTTTACTTGCACTGTAAAATATTAAGGCACTATTTATCCTTTGAATATTTACGTGAAAAGCCTGACAATATTTAGGAAGGCGAAATGACTCTCTAAAAAAATATATAGAAGAAGATATTTTTTCCGAATAATATCCTCGTAAATTAAACGAGATTAAACTACAAGTAAGATAAATTTATTTTGAAAAATGCTACTAGTAAAACGTAGTACTAAAAAAAACGTAGTAGTAAAAAAATACTACTAGTAAAACGTAGTAAAACGTTAGTAGTTATTAATCGTGCTATTATGATTTTGTCTTATAACACCGAGCACAGTTTTACTGAATACGACGTCGTTGTTATGAGACAATTGTCCAAACCCATTAAGCTAAATTTAGTTATATTATTAGCATACCTGATATTTTTTCTATTTTTATTTCACCAAATTAGATTTACAGAAATAATAGAAATGTAACTTTGGAGTTAAAGATTATCACTTATAGAATAAAAATATTAATATTATTGAAAATGTGAACGTAACCAAATTGTTATGTTACAAAACATGGAAACATATGATTTGTTAAAAGTCATGCTGCTCGTATGACATTATATATTCACAACAGTTGCGTGCTTCATTATTTATTTCCTACCCTAAGAAAACTCTCGTGCCTTTGACACCTGTGTACAGCACGCAATAATTGAATTACAAGTAGAGACTAATGTAAACATGATTATAAGTATATCTATCTAGGGAAATATTATTACTGTCATTCATTATTCCAACAATAAAAATATGAGTTATGCGTATACTAACGTTTTAATATCTATATATACCCGTAAAAATAAGAGCTTCATACGTGTAATATGTTAAATTCTTCAAACAGCTTTAATTGCTTTTTTGGAAAATTATAAGTTTTAAAACATTTGTGAGTATATTAAGTACAAAAATGAATTGTATACTTAAAAACATTACCAAAAAAATATGTGTTTGTTTTAGATAAGTCTTATTTAATTTGATTTTTGTACTGGTTGAACATACTTATTTATATTTTATATTTAAGTTCGGTAAAACCAAAGATATAATTAAGTATTTAAAAGTGATACACGACTATTACATTATTAGTTAGTAAAAAATATAATGTTAAATGTTATACTATCCGAAAATAAATAATGTTGGAATGGAAACTAGGTTTGTGTCTTAACTTATTTCTGTTTTACAATAGAATATTATCTATTTACTAAGAATAAATTACTTGTACAAAACTGATACTTGTTCAGATAAGAAGGAAATATATACAATAAATGTGGTCTTTTACAAATAAACAATTAACAAATGATATTATTTAAATGTATAATAGAATTTAACCAAGAAAACCATTTACTACAACTACATAATTCAAGGATACAACTCTATTACCAAATTAACTATGTTTGCCAATCGAAGTATGTTTAGCTGTGTGATGCAATAACAAACATACTAATTGGCCATTACCTTCTCACGTTACCGGCGCCACTACCTTACGGTAGCATGACGATAATTGCTTGTAGCTCTATTTACGCTTGTCGAGTGTGAAGTCAGATTTTGTAAAACTTATTAATATTTTTAATTATATCAAAGCAAATTATTATAACTTAACCTCTAAGTTAATTTACCATTTTTTATGCACTAGCCTTCCAAATTTAAGACCAATACTAGGTCTAAAATGATAAGTAGATAATCATAGTTCATTGAAGAAGAATAACATGACTTTTTTTAACAAAATTCCATAATTTATGTTCATTTTTGTTCTTGTAGTAGTAAATTTGTGATGTGTGAAGTTCGATTGTATCATATTATTTATGTTTTATTATTAAATAATTTGTAATAAAAGAGAAAATTATAAAAACCATATCCAACACAAACATTACTGTCTCATATCAAGGGATAATTCAACCTATCGCAGTACACAATTAACACGTGGGGTGTTCTTGAACGTGTTTTTTTCTTACTACAGACTAGATAATTTTAACCCTTAAAGTTGTGTACTGTGCAGTATACAAGTACAAGTTTACAAGGAGAATACTAAGTGGTATTTAGCAGCAGGTAAACTCAGGCACACTATTAAACAGCGGAACTATAAACATGAATTCAGCATTTTATATAGAGACACCCGAGAGTGATCGTTAGTGACAAAAAAGCCCATAACCTTCATCGCATATATATAGTTATAGTTTATAAACTAATTTATTATAGTGATGGGTTTTGAGTAACGAAAAGAATTTTCTGAATGCGAAGTGACTTAGTATAATGAGACTAATATTAAATTAAACGTAAAGCATTATAAAACATTTTGTCATAATTATTTTGTTTATAACATAACATTCCTTACCAAATTTTTTCTGAATCAAGTAAGTAGTATAGATTTTAACATACTTAAAAGTTTATTCTATCAGTAACTAATTTATTTTAAAAATCATTTAATTTTTAAATATCATTTTTACTTAACATACCACTTATTAGTAACGTAGTCCATTATTTGTTATCTTTACATCACAAATAAGTATTGAACCATGCTTCTTAAACTGCTAATGCATTAAATAGACGATAAAAATAGTAATTTATTTAATATACTAGCAAAGCACACGTTATTTTTTGAAATTTTACGACTCATTTTCGCCCTCAGGAAGAATTCGCTTTTCCAATTATTTTATGTTTTATACAAAATATATGTATTTTATCGATGTTTAACTAAAAAATTAAAAAATTTTACTCTAATTCTGACTCTTGAATCACAGTTTCTTGATTTTTTTACCCTCAATGTTAATTACGCGTTTTGTCAAGATCAATGGACTTTAAAGGTTGAGTTGAATTTTGACCATAATTATTCTTGTTATAATTAAATTCAGAATTAATTACTTATAGTTCGAGAGGAATTATGAAGTATAATATATTTTTGGTTTGTTGTAATGTATAATTAATGTGCACCCATTCGATCCACTTTAATGAGACTTAGCAAGAATTATTACGAGTTTTACCGTTGACGCAGAAGTTTTGTGGACTACAGTTTAAAGGTTTTTCACTAATACATTATTAATCCATGAAAGTTTTACATTAAATTGTTTCACTTGTTTAAACTAATGATTTAAGCTAAGGAATTTAAAATAGTAGATATGAGCTAAGGAATTTAAAACAGTAGATTTAAGCTTTAATCATGTGTATATTAGTTAAAAGAAAGGAAATATATTTTTAAATAGTTTTATTTACACTTAAAATTACCGTTGTTTCTAAATTGGACCGAATGAAGACTAATACATGGTTTATAGAAACCCGTTTTAGAAATTTTTTAAATTTAAACTTTTAAAGTAGCTATTCATTGTTTTGTTAAATTTTATTTGAAAAGTATATACTCTTTAGAAAACTGAGAATAGAAAGATAATGGATTCTAAAATGATTTATTTTTCCATTATATCTGAAATAGCTACCAATCTGAAATAGCTCATGCTCAATTATATTAAACAACTTAATTTGTTTACTTAATTAAAAAAATAAATATTATAGCATCGCATACGTTATTTAAATTACAGCTATCAATATGATCTTAATTAAGATTATTTAAGTAATTTAAGAGGGAAATATTGTTGTTAAATGCTGAAAACATTTTACCAAATTGTTTTCACAATACAAATTCTACAATATAAAAATACATTTTGAAAACGGTACTAAGTAGTTTACACATGTAAAATAACTAATGTTCCATCAATATATTTTATTCCACAAATAACTCATATCATGCTTTATTGTATAACATAAAATAAAACCTAACATGTAGAAACACAAACTCCTGAATACTAAACTCGTTACTATTCTATAGAATAGAATGCCTGTCCTCATTTCCACCATGCATAACAATTGGTTAATAATAATAAATCATTATCTTCGTTTCCTTTTCTATATTCAAATTCCATGATATTTTCTTTACCACATATAAAGTAAAAAAACCTCTTCCATACTATATTTTTCAAACATCTTCTCTCATTGCGATTGTTATTTTACACAACAAATAACAAAAGATCGTTTAAATTTTTTATGAAATTCTATTTAAGAATATTTTACATCGTCACCCAATACTTATGCTTTCGTTCTAAATCTTCTTACGATCACTATAAAATTGCATACATGGATTAGTCGTAACTTTTTACATAAAGGAGGCCTTACTAAATTTATTGTGAATACATCGCGTATATTTCTTCTACAAAGTATAAGCCGATTTCACTATTCGACCGTACTGAATTAATGTTTAAAGATCAAATTATTTTTGTCAAAAGTGTTATTACTTCAGCCAATATTGTACATTAGGCTTTATGAAACATTATATTAACATGTGACAGGATAATGCATTGCTCATATTGTGGCGTCGGGTCACGTCAGACCCAATTTCTCCGTAATGCCACTAACCAGCAGAACCCCATTCCCTATGTACATATTGTGTATCAATACACCCTAATTAGTCCGGCAACACCCCCAAGTCCAGGTAATTAATCTTAGATCTATAACTTATTTACGTGCCCATAACGAGCTATTAATGAGCTTTCGATAAGATAATAATTAATGAACGTGTATATTTAACTAGATATTTAAAAATCATACTTCCAAATATTTGTGTACAAAACATTTGGAAAGTAGAACATTTATTAACTTTGAATTTTTACTTAACACTGAATTTATTTAAATAGTGTTTGATACATTTAGTCCCTAAAACTTTAAACAAGAACAGGCATTTAAAGCATTTCCTAACCTAACCTACATTTCACAGACTAAAAGAAGTGTCAGTGCTGGAAATGTTTACTGTGACCAGCTTCATTATCTACATTTTATATCCTATGAGTTTTTAACTGTGAATAGTTGATTTTTGTTTATGAAAACAACTGTAAGTGACTTAATTTCATATAAAATCAAGTAAATAATCATCTTTTATTTTTATTACAAGAAAACTAAAAACTAACGACCAATAGTTTGCCAAGTTTTTTAACATTTTATGTGGTGTGTTAATCTTAAATTTCTATTGCTGGTACTTTTTCTGGCCATTTTCTAGGCCAATATATATCTCGCTTGACTGTATTATTTTGGTAAATGTTCTTTTTTAGTAAATCGTAGCTAACAAGGGAAGTTCATTAGAATTAATAATATTCTACAGAAATATACAAGAAAGATTGTGAACAAACCTGCGTTCGTGAATTTGTATTACTGTAACAAATAAAGTAAGATAATTTTGTGCTCTGTTACATTGGCGTTGGCTTCCTTGAGCATTCAGTAAATGTTCACTTCCAGTAAATAAAATTAGTATTAGTATTTAAGCGATATAATTTATGATTTGTGAAGAGATAACGCCAAAAGTGAGTGCTTATGCCGAAGCAACATAAAATAGTTTAATACTTGTATCAATGCTACTATGAATATATGTCAAGTAAAATACAACGAACACCATTAGAGGTATGTCATACCTGAAATGATGTTGCATGCAAAGTATTTTAAAACAGACTATTTAACATGAGGTAAGTGAAAATGTTCATATAAAAAAAAGTCGTACAAATTATGTTTGTATGGTCTTTTGCAAATATAGTGTTCATTACTAATTTCTTTTCGATGTACATTCTGTAACAATCTATACAATATACATTACATTTTCAAGTGTTTTTATCGTGTGGATTTTGTTTTGTTGAATCTTACATTCTTACAGACTTTGTAGTTTCTTAGTTAGCATATACATATTTGTAGATATAAAATATAAATGAACGTCAAAGAATACAAATTTAATAAATTGTATGTACAAAATGAACAACTATTTTTTTAGTGAACTATACTATGACTATGGGTTGTACACCAATTAGGAGAAAACTGTGATAAAAGTAGGTTGTGAAGCATTAGTTTATACATTATTAGTTATTTTAATTATTCCTTTATTGGGGATTATAATTTAATTTTAGAAAACTAAAATAAATGTTAACATACGTAATAATGTTAACAAAGTAAGTTCAAGTTAACGTTTACTACGTGAATAGTAGTACTTACCATTGGTTGGTTCTGTTAACAATAACGAATTAAGCTGAAAATGATATAAATAATTCAATATTTCATATTCTAATAAAAACTAATAACAATGACACAATGAATAATATACTAAAGCTAACAATAAAACAAAAGCGTATAATTCATTACATTTATTTTGTGCAACAAAACACTCTTGAGGTTCGGCAGCTTAAAGATGGAGATTATTTACAACTGAAGAGTGGGGGAGATTTCCCCTCCACTGCTAATACTCCTATGTGTGCTAAATATACTACACAGGTTACGACGTGTCCGGCAACATTTTAACATTATTTAAACTTGCTAATTTACAATGCTCAAAATTCAGTATTGAACATAAGTACTTTAATTATTACATAAATAATCTTATAGAATAACTATATTGTGTTTTCTTGTCACGTTGGACTTGATGCCGTCAATTGATACAACCCTCAACCACAACTCTATCGATGCGTAAATAAATGTATATCAGTGCTTAATAATTGACCAGAAAATAGCATTAAATCCAGTTGATTTAACTGCAGTCATATGCTATTCTAAATTAAATCAGGATATATCTGGTGAACAAAATCTGTCATACGTTATATTCAAAATATGATTATCATATTTACACTGAAAGTTACAATATAGTTTCTAGGGAGTTATAGCATTTTCCAAACCTCTTTATAATTTAAAAACATGATTTAAAAAAATAACCATAACAGTAAAATGATTGTATTATAAACATAACTTTATGCTATTATTAATCAGTTGTGCCAAACCCAATATTATTTAATTTTTGTACGTATTATGAAGCATTTTATTTATAAAATAATTAATATAGTTTCGTATTATATTGCCACAGTTAAAAAAATGTATTTAGAAAATATTTGGTGCATTTGTAAACTTCCTTAAGTTAAGCGCATTTTTCTGTAGTTCTTTTATTATTTTATTCATTAAATTACCCATTAAAATATAATTTAAAGAACCATATTGTAAAATTGTTCTTATTCCAAGTAAAAATATACAACAAGATTTAAAAATAAATTAATTTCAGAATCCAGTAAATCTAACAAAACATTTCCTTTTATTTAAAACAATTAATCTTAATAAAATCCATTGGCCTATATTTATACTACTAATATATTTATAAATTTTGTTATTTTATACTATATTGTAATAAAGTATTTACTTTGCAGAATCTAACAAATTATTAAGCTCTTTAGAAAGAAGAAGAAATATAATAACTATTATTTTTCCTTTTCTGTAAAAAATGTGATTAAAGAACCAAAATAATACAAATTTATATTGAAATCCTGTTTATGTGAATGCCAATAAACTAATAACAAGTTGTTTAATAATGTATTAATTACCAACGGGGATTGGTAATTACACTGTTTCACTTAATTGAGTCCAAAACAATGACTATCAGAGTATATAGATTTAACTAATAAATCTGAATGGAATAATTTTCTATGAAAATTAAAAGGAAAAAAGATTAGTGAAATTTTAATAAAATTTACACGATATGTATTCAATAACAAATTGCTACCGTTGATTTAATAGTAACAAATACATGGAACAGCCATATATACGAGCCATATATATGTAGAAAGGTCGGCTTTCCAAACCTTCAGTTAGGGTTCGATTCTCGTTATGAATATAAATATTCGTGTATATCTGATGGTTCAACGACCCTACATAGCAAAATATAAATATTCGTGTATATCTGATGGTTCAACGACCCTACATAGCAAAATTGGGAACTTGTAAGCAGAAGATGGGAGCTGTGCCTTAATTGAGCCTCTCTCCTCAATAAGCGCTATACAACGTTTAAAACAAAAAAATTACTACTCATATACCATTGTTTTTTTTTCGACAGATAAGAAAGATAGAGGGTTTACTATAAACTGTAAACAAAATTAGGTGAATAATAGTAGCTCATCTTACAATATATGCTGTAGGTAACTAAAATATGTTAAAGTGATAAATTGCAAGCCTCTGTATTCGTTGATTACCTTGAACAATACCTTCAGTCAAACGTAGTCCTTACTGGAAAACTATATTTTTAATGAAAAAAGTACAGCACAATTTTATTTATTTTACAAGTAATTCTACGATGTATAGACATTCACTGCCCAGATAAGTATAGTTTTCGGCATCAAAATATGCATAGCAACCAATTAGGCTAAGGAAGTAATAATTATCTGTTGAAAAAAAAAAATTGTCATTGTATAGAACTCGAGTGTCGATCCATGTGATTTACTGCGGTCATTACAAAGATTCTCTTAAAATACATAGCTCGGTCCAATTCATTATTCATAAGACGCCGATCGTCAAGATATGGGCGAATATGAGGGGCGAATGAATTAAATAGGTGTAGATGAACGCCAATAAACTATGTTCACATCGTTACAATTAGTGTAAACCTAGGAAGTAAATAAGGAAACATCGACAAAAAAACATTTGTCATACCTTAAAAAAGGAGAGGTTGCGGCAAAGGACATTTTACGGATACTCGGAAGCCAAACAACCCCCATTAATCTGACCAAGTTCAACTATTTCTTAGAAAGATTTATTTATTGGCCCAATAGCCACGGGAACTAAGAGACTTTAGCTTTACTTAAAATTCGTAGTACGTATTATTGCTAATAACTAAATATTCTGGTAAAGACAACGTCAAGGTGTTTTCTACAATATTTACTTCACCAAATGTTTCACCAATGCTGTGATGTAGCATCCTCAGTGGTATCTGTGTCTCAGAGAAACCACTGAGGATGCCATATCACAGCATGGGCGAAACATTTGGTGAAGTAAATATTGTAGAAAACACCTTGACGTGGTCTTTACCAGAAGATTTAGTTATTAGTAATGACACCGGCCACTTAAGCCCACAAATAAAATTACTGTTATTGGTCAAATTTTTAGGTAACTGACAAGCCTGATATTTAGGTCTTTTTCTTGCACAACTTCCGGACCCTGACTACCACCCAATATGGACACTCAAAACTTCTCTAATAGTGTCCATGTCGATGGAAGTATTTGGTGGGTGCCATGTCAATATTACGAGAACCAAATATATGACCTATCGCTTACAATTTACACAGCACTTTTTCCCTAACTAGCTGGATTTCAGCATTGTGCTACTAGTGCTGACAATGTTTATACGAAATAGTAAAAATGTTGTAGTTTTTTAACCAATGAATTGCTTTCTTTTTGTAGAGATATTGTATTTTATCACATCAACACTTTATCAGTACATTAAATTTATAAAAGTACATCATTTTATATATAAAATTCAATTCAAACAAATAAAAATACGTTATAGCTCACAAAACCACCAGACACTGATTGAGAATTCCAAACCGTTTATCTTTCAATGCCATAAAGTCTGGTCGTAAACGTAATGGCTCTTTGGCCTTGCCTCAATCTAATTCAATAACACAGCTTTATATTTATGACGTGCTTTGACGCAGTGAACTATCGTCTTGGTCTAGTACGTAAATAGAATCTATAAAACCTTTAAAAAAATGTTGTTCATTACCGTTAGTAATACTTTGTTAAATACATACAATTTTGTTATTTCTTTACTTCCTTACTCTCTACGCCAGTTACATTTTTAACATACTACTCAAACTTGGTTGAGGAACAGTGGTCCAAACCCCTATGGCAAATTTAAGTGGACCTCCCTGGGTTTCAACCCCTAACCCTCTGCTTTGGAACCATCAGTGCTAACCACTAGCCTAGCAAGAGGCCATATATTTTACATAAATTATTTTTTACCTACTGGAATCTCAATTACTTTTTTTAATTTTTCCACAAATTTTAACTATAAAAGCCCTTTCACCAGTTAAGGCATCATAAGTTTATATAAACAGAAAAAACATATGTTTACAATCAATATAAATTAAATTATGATAAAATATAGATATTTTAAAAGAATTTTAAACTTAAATGGATTAGAAGAAAGTAATTTAAAATTTAATTTGAAACTGAAAAATATGATTTACAATTAATTATGGTATGTTCGATTTCTTCTTTGACTAAAAGTAAAATTATATTACTAACATTTATGAATGGTTGTTGTGATTACATTTTTCTTTTATAACAGACATGCAGGCACTCTCAATTCGATTCCTTTTTGTCCATGACGATTCTTTAAATAAATATAATACTTGACGAGTCAAATTTTATGTCATGATTTTTATTTAGAGCGTGTTCTACTAATTTTTATTTATTTTGTGTTTTATAGTTATATATGTGTTCTTTGACTCTTGTACTTATATGACTAGAGGTTTGGCCAATGTAAGCTTTATTACATTCACAATCAATTTTGTAAATTATATTTTTGGATTCTTGAATTTTGTTTTTAGATTTTAATTTGGTTAAATAACTACGAATGTTATTTATTGAACTAAAATAGTTGAATTTTGACTTCATTTTTCTAATTTTTGTCTGAAATGCATTTTATATTTGGAATTGTAATGCGGTTACATACTTGGTATTTTCATTGCGTCTTCTAGGTTGTATTTTATTTTTAATTTTGACTTTTACATTATTTTAGTAAGATAGTTATTATTTATTAATATATTCCTTCTGCCTTTAACTTGTCACCATCGTTTGTTAGTAAATTACATATTTTCTTGAATGAACTTTGAATCATTCCAATTTTCACATGTTGAGGGTGATTTGAAAAGTAATTCATGTATTTTCCACTAAACTTTTTTTATGATATAGTGATGTAATAAGCTTATTTTTTGTTGATGTGTTACTAAAACAAAAAAGGAATTTGTCCATTATTTTAATTTTTTAATGTAAATTTTAAGGTTGGTTTCAAGTTATTTATATGATTTAAACATTCATTTTGAATATCAATTTGATCTTCCCATATGCAAGAAATGTCATCAAAATATCTGAGCCAGTTTTTTTTTTTTTTCAGGATTCCAATTAGTAAATGCAATTTTTTCTAAATTATCCATAAAAATGTTACTTAGTATTGGACTTAACCCTATAACCGCTATGCGTCTCGATCAAGATCCATTTACGCCACGCTCAACCGCTAACGTCTCGATCGAGACGCATTATGTAGTGCATTGTTTATTTTATTATTGCGCCGACACAGCGCACATTTATACATACTATGATATATTATTTTTTTCTACGAAAACTATAGAGTAATAATCATTCATAGTTAAGTTATTTTCGTTACTCTAATATTTATGTTGGCAGTATTGAAAACTTTTAATATTCTGTCCCAGCTGAACTGACAGTCTAGTAGTAGTTGTTTACATTGCGTGTTGTCGTAAGTTGTAGTATGTTTCTACAATGAGTGAATTATCAAATAGTAGTGATATTCGGGGTTGTTTATTAGATTTTGAGAATGATAATGATAGTGATGTGTGCATTGATTATCCTGAATATGACGGTTTTAGTGATATATCATCAGATAGTGATGAGTTGTATGTTCCGAACCCAAGTGAATTGAGCGATACTGAGGAAGACAATGGCCAGCAAACAATGCAAAATGAAGATTCAGAACATGAAGATGATGGAAATGATACAGGTGATGTACAAATCCCAATCAATGTGACCCCTAATTGGGTTAGAGTTTACCCACCGGAACCGGTGTTCAATGTTGAAAATGAATTCAATGTAAGAAATGTAGGCCCTAGAAACTGTCCCCCTAGGAACAGTCCTCCTCTTCATTACTTTTATTTGCTTTTTACTCAAACAATTTGGAATCTTTTAGTGAATGAAACTAATAAATATGCAAACAAAAAAATAAATGATAAAAGAAGTTCAGGAAACTTGAGCCCTTATTCTAGGTTACAAAAATGGTTTGTTGCAACTGTCCCTGAAATGAAGAGATATATTGCTCTAATTATAAATATGGGTCTAAATCCTAAAAATAACATTGAAAAATACTGGAGCACTAAAAGATCACAAGTAAAGCCTTTTTTTTCTAATACAATGTCACTCAACAGACTCGAAATTATTTCTTCTGTATTTCATGTAAGTTCTCAGCCTTTCATACCTCGAGGCCAGCAAGGACATGACCCTTGGTACAAGGTTCGGACATTCCTAGACCATATAAATAATGCATTCAAACAATATTTTGTACCATCACAAAATATCTCCATCGATGAATCGATGATTGGTATGAAAAATAGGTTTGCCCACATAGTTTATATGCCTAATAAGAGGCATGCGAGGTTTGGGATAAAAAAGTTCGAAGTCGTTGAGAGTAAACACAGTTACATTTTACATACCGAACTGTATAATGGTAAACAGTTTTTAGCAGATGCACAAGCTCCTTTTACACAATCAGTAATAATGTATCTCCTTAGAGCCTGTAATTTACTGAATAAATCATACCACATTTTCACAGATAACTATTACACCAAAATTCCATTGGCAAATGAACTTTCAGCTAATAAGACATATATTACTGGAACAGTAAATAAAAGGTCTAAGGACCTGGCAAAGACAATTTTAACAACTCAAATAGCACCTCAAAGCTCTCTTTATTTTAGAAAAAACGATTTGCTAATGGTAGAGTACAATGAAAAAAAGACAAGAAAACCAGTATATTTGATTACAACTGGTTGCCACGCTGAAGACCTACCAATTACAAGTAAAAGTGGGAAAGTAAATAACAAACCTCAGCTTATACACAAATATAATATGAATATGGGTGGAGTGGATAACAAGGATAAAAGTATCTAACATGTTACTTGCTCCAGAGCCACCAGACGATACTGGAAAAAGATTTTTTACAATCTGTTAGACATGGCGATGCTTGATGCCTATATTTTATACAGTCTAAACACTGATAAACCTCTTGGACGTGAAGAATTCATGGAAACTATTGTTGAAGAACTTGTAAATGACAGTAGACTAGAAAATGAACAGCCACCACCAATTCCAGGGCCAGCAGGAGATCAAGTTCATGAGCTTGTACGCCTTCCAGGTGAAAAAATGCGCTTATGTTCTGTATGTTCAGCCACTCAAAAAAAATCCCGCAGTCATTTTTGGTGTCCTGGCTGCAATTGTGGTATTCATCCACAATGTTTCCACAAATTGAAGCATTTTTGGAGGCCATTGGGGGTAGGTAGGAAGAGAGCAGCCCCAGAAGTTGAAGTAGGTGCTGATGACCCGGAATAATTACATTGTGACATTCTTGTACATAGTGAACATTTTTTATAATATTATATGTGTTATTAGATAATAAGTGTATATATTCTCAATCAAAAACACATTTTGAACAATTTTGCTATCTTGATTTTTTAATTAGACTAAAGGATAAGGATCCAACAAGTGTGTGAAAATAAAAAATGTTTCGAAAAAAAAACTTTTTTATATATTTTGGAGCAGAAGAACAACATGGATTTTTCGGTAGGTTTGATTTTTACATAATATTGTTCCTTGTATTTTACTGAAAATAATGATATATGGCACTTAGTATATAATGTTATTTATGTATTTTTTATAAATTTTTAGAAAAATCCTTGCGAATTCGCCTTTAAGAGCTTAGCGGTTGAGACAAAAAGACTCACCGGTTTAATACTCCACCCATAGGTAGACCTAAAAATTGGGTATTGAAATTGTCTTCAAATTAAAAGTAGTTGTTTGTAACACATATAGTCAGAAGTTCTAATAAAAAATAAACGGATAATTTTTTTCACCCTTTGGGATTTTCATATTTTTCTAATCAATTCTTTGTTATTCTTAAAACTTCTAGAACAGGTATATTCGTAAATAAATTGGTTACATCATAGCTGACTAGAATATCTTGTCAATCAATCTGTATTTTGTTTATTTTCTCAATAAAGTCTTCTGAGTTTTTAATATATGATGTAGATTTGCCCAATAAGGGATTTAGGATGGGTAGAAAAATTTTGATAAATTATATGCAGAAGAATCAATTGAACCTACTACGGATTTCAACCTAGAATTCATAACGAAAATATCAAGTTTTTGACCACAATTACGATTCCATGTATATAAAAGGCGTTTCAGAAAAAAAATTGAAAAATCTACTCAAAATTCAACATCCGAACTTCTTTTAGTTCAACAAATAACCTTCGTAGTTATTTAACAAAATTAAAACCTAAGGACAAAATTCAAGAATCCAAAAATATAGTTTACAAAGTTGATTGTGAATGTAATAAAACTTACATTAGCCAAACCTCTAGACCTATAAGTACAAGAGTTATAACTATGATTGAAAGTCGTGTTTATGAAGATTTGGAACTATTTAAAAAACATGTTAATCATAGATAACACAAAACTCACTTACCTAATATGTTAACTACACGTTCTTTGAAATTGTTTGATTTTTATAGTTGTTCATTTATTATAATTAGCATATAATTTTCACTGTTAAAATGGTCTGACAGATAAATTTGTTTAGTAGTTTTCGAACAAAAAATATTAACGGGTACATGAATGAAAAGTTTGCTTAGTTTACAAATGTCAGTAATTAACAAAGTTATAACAATATGTGATTTTGTGCGTAATTGTTGCTAACAATCCACTCGGGGCCTATGTATCACTGAAGATTATATCTAGCCGTTCATATTCCTGGGCACGTCTGCAATCATACATCGCTCCCAGACCCTGGTTGTACATTATGGTTTTGTTTCTATGCATCGTCATACATTTACAGAAAAATATCAAGTTTTTAATTGAGGCTGTAGGTGCAATAAGGACCTATGGGAGTATAGGCCCTTCTTTGGGAGAATGCAACATTGTATTCACCATACTTTAATATATCTGAGTACCAAATATCATATGATTATCTTTTTTCATAAGGTTGGTACACGTGTTTTACCAAATTACTTTATAGGCCCTTCTTTCATTGAATTAATCTGCACTAGTCATCGTTATGTTCTGTGCTGTTTTCAAGTTAAATGTGAGGTTAAGAGTGGTGATTTAACTGTATTTTTATATGACTGGATATTATACTGGACTGAAAATATATTTTTGTTGTTACGCTAACTACATGGACACAGTATTGGCTTCATCTATCAGAAAAGGAGCAAAGTTTAAACCTAAGAGTCTTGAAAACTGGAATCGCACTAAAGTAAAAGAAATGAGGAATACTGGAGAAGGGCATGTACCACTTCCTGGTAAGAAACCTATATCCGCCAAAAAATGTTTTGCTGTAAAATCTTCTCGCAACAAAAAGTATTTTGAAAGGGTCAATAGCCTACAACAAAAACATCTCTACAACTCCTTTTACAATGGGAAAATAAAGGAATCTCAAAATAACTTTCTTGCAGGCTGTATGAAGTTGCATGTTGCCGATACGTCAAGAAAATTACTAAATATTAAGGTTGATGGAAAAATTAACTTGAGATAACAGCTTAAGTGATGCTGGTATTGTAAAAACCTATTGGTCGATCGTTACTTACGAGCCTGTTTTAAATGGCTGTAAAAGAATGAGGGTTATACAAGAAAAAGTAGTTAAGGGACATACTTTTGAGGAAAAAAGAGGAAAACATGACAGCCACGAGAAGGTTAGCTGTGATGTTTGGACCTTGGATTTAGATCCCTTAAAAAGTATGCCTAACAAACCCAGTCATTATACTAAGTCCTACCATGTATATTTTGAAAACCCGGACTTAAATAACAAACAAATCTATCAATCTCTTGGAGAGTATTGTACTGAAAATACGGGTCAACAGTTAAATATGGCATATTTTAAGTTCTTCAGAAAAACAAACTATGCGTTCAAAAGACCGAAATCAGATATATTTGATTACTATAAGGAGTGTGAAGTCAAGCTTGAGAAGGATAACATCGATCCACGTCGTTCCATGTATATGGTTCACAGGAAAAAGGCGAAAAACACAAGGTATTAAAAAATGAATAGATTGCTTTGTCTAAATCTGATGACATAGAACATCTATTTATAGAATTCGACTATATGCAAAATTGACCAATACTCAAACTTGTATTTAATGCACATTGTCATAATGATGACTGCTAAATTTTACACATATCTAGAATCTGAGGCAAAAAAGGCCCTAACACTGTCAGTTCATTTTTATTCGGTTTCATTTAAAATAAGATTGAAAAGTATCCCGGCACGAGAAAGTTATTCTTTTGAGTGACGCAGCTGGTGGACAGAATAAAAATATAACAGTCATGAAATTCTGTTCTTAGACTTTCAAAACTTACAACATTGAAGTGCTTAAATTATTTTCAGTTCGAGGGCACTCATTTGGTCAGTGCGACCCATACTGAGGTGTGATGAAATCTAGCTTGAAAGGTAAACAAGGTATAGAAACCATGCATCCATACTTGTCAAATGTAGTTTTATGCCGAGCTAACCTATCTTCATTTGAACTTGTTCATGACCATATAATTATTTTTGACTGTGATAAAGGTTTATCACAGTCAACAGTAAGTGCATTTCTTAAAAAAACCATTTAAGAAAAGCTCTTCCTTTAAAATTCAGCACTACTGCATGCTGACGTATATGACTATTAGAACTGTTGCAGCATCAAAAAGCTACCATCCTATGTACAAGCCTTTTCAGTTTATGACAGCTAATAGGCCTATTATAGCTGTTTTGACTCTAGATATAGCTCCAGAAGTTGTCTTTAAAAAATCCAAAATCAAGGATGTAAGAGATCTTTATCCGTACCTCAAAGATGAAAGTAAGGATTCTTTAAAATTCCTTTTTACTAAAAGTACTCAACCTGCACGGGAATTATTGTCTTTGAAGTTTAAAAAAGGCCAGACATTAAGCTACTGTAAATATATTAAAACTGTTTTATGCACTAATTATCTCTTGTTGTGTGTAACTAAATGTTTTTATATGATTGCATATTGTACAACACATTTTAGTTTTTACTTTATACAATGTTTATTTTAAGTTATCAGGGTTAATTTTTGTTTGTTTGAGTAAAAATAAACTACTATCTAATAAAATGTGTTATTTTACTTCCTGTATTTCATATTACCATACATAGTTCAAATGTATTTATCTAGACTCTTTTAGTTAGGCCCTTCTTGCAAAGAACAAACTAAATAATGTTCTCCTAAAAAAGGGCTTATAACATATTGTGCATTTTTTTTGTATAATCTTTAAATACGTGTAAGTGTTTAAAAAAGTATACAAATATATTTATAATGAATTGATTAATATTCAACTTAAGAACACAGTTTCCAAAAAAATATCTGGGTTTTATTAGAAAGGTAGTAAAACTTTGAAGATCCACATCTCAAAACACAAATTTGCACGAGAGGCCCTTATTGCACATACATCCTCAATTTAGAAGGCTATTGATTTTTAATGAACATTTATGGGTTGCTACTGTTTTTCATTTTATATATTTACATCATTAGCTAATTTGGTCTTATCCACCGGTTGAAATTAAAAACAATAACTATCCTAATAATCCAATATGATAAATGTTTTCCAACTGGATATGTTTCGTTGATACTAAACATATATTCCTGAATAATTAAATTAATACACTTATTTCCGTTACCATAATTTTGTCAATCGTAAATAATTTGCATAATATGTAGAATTCAATTAAATTTTTTTATCAAGTACAGGATTTTTCTATTGGTAAATATTGTTATGTTATATAAATGGTAGTACAAATTCCAACATGTTATTATTGAAGTAAAAGAGAGCGCTTTGAATAAAATTTCAACTATTTATTCATACCTACTTTGTCCTTTATATAACTCACACACAATATTTGAAACTATAATAACTATTGAAAACGATACATTCATAAAATCCTGCACATATTGTAGTTTCTGAAACATCGCTTAGAAATAATGTTGAATAATATTCTTTCGTGTTTGAATATTTGTATTCAAAAAAAAAAAAATAAATACCCTAAAATAAAACTGAAAATATAATGAAACGCAAAAGAAGGAATATATAGTTTAGTAGTGTAGTTACATACAAATTTTATTATTACATATATAAAAAGTGATGAACTATACACTCGTTGCTATACAGAATATATTAAAAAAAAAAAAAAAAAAAAAACTCATCCAGTGACTACTTTCTCTACTACACACACCTCTAAACAAAAGTTCACTAGAATATAAGTATACAGTGGTATATATATATATATATATATATATATATATATATATATATATATATATATATATATATATTATTATTATTTTGCATACTAAAGGAAAACTCCAATTTTAATTTATAAAAATACGTATATGTTTGGGTAAGGTGATTAAATGATTGTAAGGAGGCAGGATGATCATGATACTTAACATTTAATTAGTAGAGAACCCTACTACTTACCTACACACGTACGTTGGTGCTGAACCTACCTCCCACAACCTCAAAAAGTATCTATCAGTGATGACCTTCCTATCTAACCAGACTTGTAACGTGGGTATGATCCTCACACCACCTAGACCCGTGCTTAGTAGTGATAACCTACGTTTATAAATGTGTAGGTAGGCCAATACCACCTTCCGTGTACAGCTATAGTATTATCACGAAATGTCCACTAATCATCATTCGATGTGTTTTCTCGCCTTATGTTTAGAAATGATTCTTATATAATTCGTATTGTGCTTAAAAAAAAACCCTCATATAAAAAGAATATTTCAAAAAACAGAAGTACGTTAAAAATACTACAAATTAAAAAATATTTTTCTTTCAATTACTTCATAAAAATAAAACACGCAAGGTTAATAAATAGCAAATAATTTAGCCAATTAAGATAAAGAATCTGAATTTCTTTTCGTGAGTAGAAACTTCATGAATATAGTTTCTCTGTTTAGGTACCAGCCAATACGAAGGACGGAGGAAGCAACCAATACTATCAGCTACCGTTGAGACCTCAATAACTGCCTTTGTAAGGAAACCAACCAACCGTCAGGAGTTCCTCGTCTGTGACGGGAGATAAGTATAAAAGTAGCGTTATTTCAAATCTACTTCTATTCATTGAAAACTCGTTTCATCTAAAGTCGATAAACGCAGTTTACTAAATACAAAACAAACCTAGATTTCCCTTACTTTTATTATAAATTTTTTAAGATTTGTTTAGGGTCCTCCAGACATTCCACCGTGTAATAAGCTAAATTAGAAATATGCTATACTTCAATTAACAAAATATATACAATAATATATACAATAATTTAAGTAATAATACAATAATATATAATAATACAATAATATATACAATAATTTACAATAATATATACAATATTTACAATAATAATATACAGTAATAATAATATACAATAATTTAAGATAATTCTTGTAGCATAATTGTTATAATAAGTATTATTTTCAAAAGCTTATACTGGTAAATCCTTTGAGTCAGTTTTAAATATTTTCATGCTTTGATAATACATTCTTGAGTCTTTAAATAATAATATTAATAGTTTTTGAATTATTATAGTACAGGTTGGTATATATAAGTACGAGTAAACGTCACACAACCCAAATTTATTACAATATAAACACAAAATGCACAAAAAATATGACAATAATATATTTGTGCATTTTGTGCTTATATTGTAATAAATTTGTGTTGTGTGTCGTTTAATTGTACTGAATAGTATGAAGTACAAATATTAATATATCGCGGATAAATTTTTGTTTGGTTTAGGGTCTCATACTACAGAAATCATTCGTATTGGGGTGTTATTACTATCACAAGCTACATTTTAGTAAGGAAATAGAGATCTAGTGATGTAAAAATACATTTTACTGTATTATAACATAACCTAACCAATCGTATGGAAAAAAGATCAAAGTTTCCTAATAATCGCTTTAAATTAACGTTGTTTCTAACTTGTAATTCCTGCAATTACTGTAATTACATAGTTTTATGACAATGAAAATATACTTACTTCAATATAACTAGCTTTAAAAATAACTCTATGAAGGAAAAAAAATAGTTGCTAAGTTTTAAAAATGGTGTATTGTTTAGGTGTGAATTACTTGTAAATAGATGCTAATTTTATTTCCCTAATAGTGAATATATAATCTTATTATAACATTTTGAAAACTTCAAAAACATTGTATAGATCGTGTAGAAGTTTCATTTTACAAATGTTATTAAAAAAAGTTCTTCATGTAATTTTTGTATCAATATGTACAGCAGGTATTTTCTTTTACTGTAGTTTTACATTGAACTTTTTTATTTTGTTCAGTTTTCCTTTTATACTAGAAGTTATAATTGGTATATTTGATGTATTTTTTATTTGTTATATCTTAATCTTATGTATTAATATTGCATTTTAGGTTAATCGCTTGCTGTGTTTATTTGTACACTTCTATTGTTTATCACATTTGTTATTGTGAGGTTTATTACATTATTATTTCTTAGATTTAATATTAATATTCCTTCTTAGGTTGATCACTTGTTGTTATATGTCTGCTTAGCAATATTAATTACTGTAATAGTTATACTTTCTAAAGATAGGTGATTGTAATTCTTCAAATCATACTCAAGCATTATGTTATTATGTCAATTATATGTCTATCAACGTAAAGCTGTTACCGTTCCATATAGATTGTTATTGGTTAAGTTACCTCTAAGAGACCTACCCACATAAAAAGTTAAATAAATTTAAATTTGAGTGTCCACAAACATTATTTTACCAATGGAACAACGATTAATAAAGCATATAACACGTATGTATAAATAATAAATTATAGTTTTATACAAAGATTTTCATTTATTAATAATTCTAAAACTTTCTTGTCTGAAAAAATAACATTTATACATGATTGACATGGAATGCGTGTTTAAAAACCACTCTCGTAATTCGTTAAGTACTTACCATCACTGTACGTAAGAAGTATTTTGGATATTTGTATGATATAGTAAGAAAAATATACTACTTTCAATGTAATGTTCTTTATCCTTCCTGTTATTTTAGAAAGAAAGTATATGCTGTTTAACACTGGAACTTACAATCAATTGTGTTTTTAGTAAAAAAATTTACGTTTCAGTTTTATCGTTCATATGTTATAATATACTTATTTAAATAACTATATTTATAAAATCTACCTGGGTTTTAAAGCTACATTTATAAGTTGTAAAATTTACATCGTACTTCGTTGAAATTGCTCATCTCGTTGGTAAAACGGTTCGTTGTTCACACTTTCGTAAGAGATAAAATGCAAATATAAAGTTTACGATACTCCGTAAATGTGGCAAACTGAATTGACTCTCCAGAATACACAGGGCTGTACATCAAGAATCAGTCTCTTATGTTTATATACCTTCCATTTATCCGTAAAATATATTATATCATTGTAATACGTTGTGTTTATTTACAAAACGAAATAATCTGTAAATATCTCTTAACGAAACTCCTCTCCTAACAGTAGAACATTTTAACGTTTGAGGTATCGAACATATTTACCTGTCCATAATTGAGTAATAGGGCCTTTAATGTTCAATTTTTTACCCTGTAGGGCATGGACAGTTGTCAGGGTAAGTGTTCCAGCCATAATAATTATATTGAGAGAAATTTAATTAAACGTATAATTAACAACTGTTCAAATGTAAATAATGATTTTTTGGAAATTTGAACGACTTTTAGAATATAACTAAAAGGTAATTTTCATATTGAGAAGGATACATATCTTTATGAATGTTAGGGAGGATAATTTTTGTCAAGTGGAAGTTATGTTTGGTTTATAAACATAAAACGGGATTACGTGTGTGTCTATGCGCATGTATACATTACTAAACCATTCACGGGAGTATCATCAGAATTTGGGAATTTATGTATTGTTTTCAGGGAAGGGTTTTAGCATGGTTATAGTTTAATCTATCCGTCACGTACCAAAACGAAAAATTGAGTTGTCTTGAGCGCAGCAGATGTTGGGGTTGGCATTGGAACCTTGCAGGTGTGTCCCCTTCTTGTATATAATCAGTCTAATAAGTTTATATATAGTAACATTTTTGAAATTTCATGATAGTTTAATGGTCCTAAACTATGCGTATAGCTATACTAAAAACTATGTTGAGGTTTTATAATATATTTCCTTTGTATTCATTTTCACGAGATTTTAAAGTATATATTTGTATTCAATATCTATGTCAATATACGTATATTTGATATATAATGTAAGATATAGCAATTAAAATCTAATAACAATACCTTGTTTTTTTTATTTTAAATTCAGAAAAATATTCTTAACTAATTAGTTTAAAACCATTAGGGCCTCTTTAAATATTAATTTCAAATATTAGATTGTAATGCTTGGAAAAAAATATTACTCTTTTCTATTTGGCCTAGAATATAGAAAAATAAAAAGTAAAAGGCTTCCAATACGTGCAATTTACTCTTAATATATTAAAATAGTATAAGTTTACTTAGAGTTTAGTTATGTTAGAAATAATTTAATCACAGTAATTATTTTATTTATTTCAAAAATCATAAATATAACATTTTAACATTGTTATTACAGTGACGGTTCTGAGTGATCAACTCACAGTGTGTGAGTTGATCACTCAGAACCAACTCACTGTATGTGTATGTGATACATACACATACTCACGGTTGTAAAATCATACTCCAACTCACGGTTGTAAAATCATACACCAACTCATGAAGGTGTATTACTATTTTTATTTTTTTTATCTTAATTTACCCGCTTAAATGAGCCTGCCACCTGCAAGTAAGCCTTATTCTATAGGTGAAGTACCTATGGGCCAGTTCAGTTGGGGATTTGAACCTTGGACCTTGCGGTAAAGAGTCCAAGGTCTAGTCAATGAGACACGCCATCCAGCTATTGTTTACGTCGTTTTCATTGTTCCAAATAGCCACGTAATTAATTGTTATTTATCTTTTTTTCAGTCTTTCATTTTATTTTACATACGATGTCTTTGGTAATAGTTCAATTATATTAAAATGAAATAAAATTTTACTGTTATAAAATTGTTAAATATAATACAGAACAAATTGTTCACTGTAAAAATACGTATCTATACTCCAAGGGCAAATAAATGGCTGTTGATTTAATTAATTTACTTAATTACAGCTCAATATATTCACTGAATTTCCTAGTTTTAAAACAACTTTTTATTTATTACATAAGGACTTTGCATTTAACAAACATTCCTTTGCTTTGAAGATACAGGAAACATCAGACTCTAAATGTTTTTTAGTTCTTTTGCCATTTTTGTAATAGACTACATATAAATAATTTTACGCGATTAGAAAGTTTGTTAGGTAAATATTTCTTGGATTTTATATAGTAATAAAATAATAGCATTTTATTCGTTACCAAAATGTTATAATTTATTTTATTTGCAAAATTAATTATCCATTTCAAATGATTCTTCAGTCAAAAAGTGTAGGACAAATACAGTTATATTAGAAGTTTGCAATAAATGATATAACTAGTTGTCCATATATATGCTTAAAAGATGATTAATCTTATATATTTAATACGTTGGTAGGAATCCGTAAACATAATATATGTATTACCAATTTAAATAAAAAGTTTAAGAGCGCCAATAAAACTTATTTTCATGAAAATATAGACCATTAAAGTGCTTCCGATCCCAGATGGATTCCGGCCTTAGTCATAAGAAATAGCTATGAGAGCAATAACCTCTACAGGTTTATCTTGTATTATATGAAATGTTTAAAATTTTCAACTAAGGCAATGGTAAATATGAATAAAATATTAATTTATTTTACTATTGGACCAATTTAAAACATATGATAAAATAGTTATTGAGACGTAAAAGCATATAATGCGCCAGCCTGTAAGTGGTGTTTTATGTTTATAATAAATAGTATAGAATTAACATTTCTCAAAACAAAAAACAATGGATGGTATCTTATAAATCAAATAATTAAAACAAGAAATATAAGACTGTCATTACATAGCTGACATTACAGACAGAATTTATAAAAAAGAATATTTTTCATGTGTACACTCAAAATAAATACTTGAATCTAGGGAGACACAATATAGATCCTAAAGGTCAACTAACAAATATATACTAAAGCATGAATATATCATAAACTTAAAACTCCAGAACTCTTCTTAATGGTTATATATTCTTTAACTACTTAAACACAATAAAAAACTCAAAAAATGTTGAACATCACAAAAAACATTTTACATGTGTAAAATTAAAAAAAATCTTAATCTAACTAAAATTTATTTGATAATTACGTCAAGTGCGATAGTTAGTAAATATATAATTCTACTTAAAATTATTAATAATAATATTACAAATCAAATATTGTAGGCTTGAAAAGTATTTACAAGCTAATATGCTTCTAAACGTATACAAATTACACTTATATCGTTTATTAATACGTATTTTTAAAGATAATAAATCACATATATACATTTGACTTAGTAAAACAATTAAAAAAACTTTAGATTACACTGATCTAAAAAATTACTCAGGAAACCACAAGTGACAATTTGATTTCTTAAGTTTGTAATATAACAAATCTTATAACACAACAAATTCAATACGTTTCTCACAAACCTTTTTTAGCATGTATTAGTTAAAAATTAGTGGAGAAAAAAATTTTGAAGAAAAGTTTTTTCTAGGTAATTTTGCACAACAAAACAGCAGCACAGTCCTGAATTCCGTCTTCTTGTCGATTGAGACAAACCCATCAATATTCATTGTTATCTCCCAACGTTATCTTCTTTCATTGACATTTATTTTATGTAGCCTCCTTCAAATCGATGTTATAAAAGGTAATTTTCTTTATATATACTAAAAGCCAATATCATCATCATATAATCATTTGGAACACAAATAAGTATGCGGTAATATGGCATATTTACTTATATTATTATTATTTTTAAGAGTGTGGTAGATTTTTTTAAATTTTACTCTCTCATTCTCCAGTTGTATGTGAAGGGAAGTTACTCAGATAGAGCCAGTGCAATAAAAGATAAACATTACAGATTGAAGATTCAAGTCAAGGCCAGGATTCGAACCTGTGCTATCTCTAACTCTGGCTTAAGGGGGCTGAATGTTTAGAATATAACAGTTTTAGTGTATCTATATAATTAATGACACTAAATTTCATATCTATATAAGAATTTTTATCATTATAAACTCCTCCATAACAGTAAATGTTATTCCTAGAGTTAATATCATACCTTTTAGATCGCGATGGTAAAACAGTCATAAAAGTTATGGTAATATATGTCATTTAACGATCCAAAATCTACCCACCTCTACTCGTCAATTGTATTAAGTAAAATATATAACTTAGATTGTAACTTTTTACAGGAGATTTTTTATCTAAATGTGGTCCCGCTTACAACTTTATTACATACACTGGTGATATAAACATAAATCCTATGTCAATCATAGGACACCATTAAAGTACGACCATACGGGGTGACTCTACTACTGTTGAATAAGAAGTAAAAATATCGCTTGTCATATTGGTTCATTAAGTGTTTTTATCTTTAAGGATAAACAGACAATATGATCTGTAATTTTATATCACCACTAATACTGAATGATTAAAATATCAGTTTTTAGGACTGTTTATATTATCACAGCTCCATAAATTGATAGTTGGCTATGGTAAATTCGCATCAGTGGATTAAAGTAAAAAGACAATCATGGATAAATCAAAATGGAAACAAAAATTTAATCATGAAAGAGTTATGCATTTTTACTAAAAGGGACAATTTTCTTTTACTAAGTTTATTTAAAACTACAGAATATAGTATCTATAAACAACCAACAATAGGTTTAGATAATATCCAAACATTAGTGTTATTCTAATATTAATTTTAGTAAAACCTAGTAAAATATGTATATTTGTAAATTCAATAGTAATAATTCTAGTTCTCTGATAGAATTATTTATTGTTATAAAAGTGTTTTATACACAGTAAAAATGCTAAAATTTGTGTTACTTCAGTGACTTTATTTGTAGTCCAAAGATTTATTGCTATGAATATAAGTAAAATGTACTGATACAAATTGCCATTGACGGCAAGGTAACAATTTAATTGTTTTACTAATTTCTTTTTCATGTAAAACAGCTAAAACTTAACGAAGTTTTACGTGCACACAATTAATTTATAAAAAGCTTTGACGACCTTTTGAGAAGATTTCATGCTCAATACACCTTATTTATTTAAATATTTAATAACCCATTAAAATCCATTTATATATTTTACAAAGTGATACAAATTTTAAATGGGAACACATATACAACAATGAAATAAAGTCATATCTGTGCTCTATAAAGCTGGTACAAAGTAATGGGCCAACAGGGAGACCGGACCTCGTAAATTTACCACCCTTTGGCCCACTTCTGTTCTCTAAGCCGGGATGAATATTACATAATTTATGACTTAGATATATATCACATATGGCTTAATATATCATTCGCTATTATATAGCAGTATTTTGTATTATATAATGGATACAACTTACTTACTGACAAATGACATTTATACACTCAGTTAACAAGAAGTTTCGAACGTAAGCAGATAATGTGGGTGAAATAGGAATTTTTTAAATTTCATTTTTAAATGGTAGAAAAATATAATGACCAGTTTCTCACATTACAGTAACATAGGCAACAGAACATTATTAAAAGACCGCTTGTGTACCTTTAATTATATGTATAGTGAACTAAGTCACAGATATTAGAATGAGTATTAATCACAAAGTGGCATCGAGAGCTGCGTGTATAAATGTCGAGTTAGTGTGTCGAGTTATTATTTCTCCAGTTTATTAGGCAATAACAGGGTTATCAACTTATAAGCCTCTAACATCTTCCGTAGTTCCTCGAGGATAAATATAGAAATTATTATTATAAATGTATGAAGATAGATGTACATTAGTTATGATCAATCTATAACTGCATATGAAGCGTTCCCTGAGGCCATAAGAACGATATTTCCTTTATCTCTGTGATTCTACCAACTAAAACCGAAGACCGAGGAGCCAAGAAATTTTATAGTAAAATAAAATCTGATGCCAATGACACAGAAAATAATCACATTCTAAGCATATGCTTTGATTATATGCAGAATGTTCAGTTGCCTAAGGTTCCTGTCCAAGAAACATGTTATATGAGACAGCTTACAGTCAACATTTTCTGTATACATGATGTGAAGAAAAACAAAGCACATCTTTATGTGTACTATGAAGGTATTGCAAACAAGGGACCCAACGAGGTTTGCTCATTTTTGCTTCATTTTTTACAAAACATCCCCCCTCAGTACAATTGTTGGGGACAGAATAAGAATCATGCTCTTACAAGACTGCTAACGGCTCTGACAGAGCTAAAGATTTTTGAAAAAATTGAACAGTATTACCAAATCAGAGGGCATTCGTTTTTGCCCTGTGATAGGGATTTTAGCATCGTCAAAATGGAACTAAATCGTCATGACCGGTTTTATACAGTTGACCAAATCATCGACTTAGTTTTTAAATCAAGCAAAAGTGACAAGTTCGCTGTTCACAAAGTGGCAACCAATGAAATACTAGACTTTAAGAACTGGTGGCCAGTTTATTATAAAAAAAAGAAGTATTTCTCAAGATACAAGAGGGAAGAGCACACCGAAAGATAGAAAGGTGTACTACTCTATCAGTTCCACAATGCACACAACGTACAAGTCAGAATTTCCCGGAGTAATAGTTTCGCACCCATTCATTGATTCAATTGTACGCCATGAATTTAATTTATCTACTACAGGAAGGCCTGCTTTAACCATTACCTTCTGACAAAGCCTACCCTGAAGACAAAGTACCCATAAAAAAGGCAAAGTTAGACGACATAAAAAAACTTCAGCCTTACATCCCTGCAGATTTTGAAGAGTTTTATGGTGACATCTATACGTGGCCTACAACAGAGGAAGGAACAGGGGAAGATGATTAAAATTTGCTTTTAACATAATCTACATACTTTGTCTGTATCTGTGAGTTAACAATTGTGTATTATTAAACCCATTTTATATACAGAAAAGTGTTAAAATTTCATTTACTCCATTGTATGCTAAAAGGGGATCAGTCCACCCCATAATTTTTTTTTTTTTTTTTTACTGGGATAAAAATGAAATATTTGTATAGTTTTGTTTTTAGGCTTGTCCTGAGGAGTAATAGTAATAAATAAAAAATATATTACATCATTAGATCACTCATGGGACACTCAGTGCAGTTTTTTTAGGTTTACCGAAAATTTGACTTCGTTGACTGAACCCCTTTTAGCATTGACCGATTCGTTTACACTATGTACTTATTTTAGCTATTCTACACCAAATGTTACTTACAAGTGCAGTATATTTAGTGTAAATATCCTATGTTTAATGATTGTTTGGAAACATTATAATACAAAAAACACAAATTGATAGGGTAAAGAATATGCATTTTGGGTCAAACGCTTATAAGAACATTCTGGTAGATTTTAAACCTAAGAATAACCTTTTAAAACTTGCTGGTGTAGATCAAATCAAAAAACATTCTGTATATTTTGCTAAAGTTCAAAAGATTTGTGACACAATTAATTGCCATAATATAGTTATTAATTAACTTCTTTTGAAGCATCAATGTCTTTTCTTGTTTAATTTTATGTTTTGATTAACGGAAGTTATAGTTTTATTAGTTAATTAAAATAAATATTCATCTAAATTTGTCTTACATTTGTAGTGGACAATTTACTTTCTATATTATTTAGTATATCATAATATTATAAAAAATCAACAATATTTGAAACTATATAATTAGTCTTAAAGAAATCATGTTGCTAGTTGTCTCCATAAGGGAAGTACATTGGTATAATGAACTAAGCACATTAAATTTAATGATATAATATAATACGTATTACATGTATAGTATGTATATCATAAATTACGAGGCATACACGCTGGCCTGAGAACAGAAATGGGCTAAGGGGTGGCAAATTTACGATCTCCGGGCTCTCTGTCCGCCCATAACATTGTGGCATCTTTGTATAGAGAACCTGCTAAGAACAATATTAATATTAATGTGTGTTGTTTTTATGTACAATAACTTTCTCCACGATATAATAAGAATACTATTTTTAGAAGACAATATGAATTTTTAACTGGTAACAGATCCAGTACGTAATCAAATTAGTTTGATCTTGTTTGGCTTGTTCAGATTGAAGTAACTTTTAAAATTTATATAAACTCGTTATGTACCTTCATTAGAGGTTTATTTTAGATGTAAAGAAAATCTACACCGTTAATTTGCTATATATATATATATATATATATATATATATATATATATATATATATATTGTAAATTAATTTATTATAATGACATTAATAATTCATAACGTAATATTTATATTCGTATTTTGTGCCGGCGTGGTGGCTCAGTGGCTAAGGCTTCGGACTGCGGAGGGCAAGGTTCAAGGTTCGAATACCCACTGAGCCAACGGTCGGTACTTCACTCGTTGAATAAAGTTAACGCACAGACCTGTAGGCCCATGTCAACTGGCGAGTGAAGTTAAAAAAAAAAAAAAAAAAAAAAAGTATTTTAATAAGTACACAGTAATATTTAAGGTTCTACTAAAGAGATAACGTAAAGGAAAAAGTGTGCATCAAACTAAAATTTTACACTTTAATATTAAGTATCAAGCAAACATCAATGCTTTTTAATAAACCGTATTACAATATTAAAGAAAAACACGTATTGATACCATTGAGGAAAAATATATTTAAAATGTAAAAGAGAACGTACAAATATTACACGGAGTAATTTATTTTTCTAATACACTAGCAACATATGACTTTTAATAACCGTAACCTGAGTTATATTGAGTATATATATTTGTAAGGTTATAATTGCATCACCTAAGATACAATTTTGAAATTTGTATCACTGAGTCCTAAAAATTGTCTATTGCTGCTTATTCCGAGAATTTTTAGATAATATTCATAAAATAATTTTGATTAAATCACAAAGTATATACAGCATTCATAAGTATATATGTCAATGTAGTCTCAGAGCCACCAATGCATACATCCAAGTAAGCTGCATGCAACCATATTGAAATGTATTTAAAACTTGTCAAGGCTTGTATAAAAGAATTATTGTCAACATAAATATTTATGTCACAAATGCATATATACAAATAAGCTGCATGCAACCATATTGCAATGTATTTGAAACTTGTCAAGGATTGTATAAAAGAATTTGCAACATGAATATTTAAGTTAGCAGCAAACATATTTTTGTAGCTACATTTTTTAACATGGCTTACGACTATGGGATAAATTTGTGTTAACACAAAGCCTTATATGTTGTTATTGAACATTATTAAAATTTAATATGTTTAAATGTATACATTTAATGTATACTGTCGTATTTAATGAAAATCCAAGTTAATAAATTAAATTATAGAGAAATATTTTATTTTACACATTATTTATTACACAGCTACTTCTGTAAATATTTATTCCTTACACTTCTTAATACATTTGTTAACTGTTATTAAAATAAATTATTTTACATTATACCCTAATATATTTTGTCTAATTATAAATAAATATTTTACAGTAAATCTTATTTACTTATAAATTAACTACACAAAGTAAAACTACTTACAGGAGGATACCAGTTCCAATAGAAATAACTGCATTACCTAAAACAAATAACACATATTAAATACTGATAATAGTATTGGTAAACATTATTTTACTTTCTTTACAAATATTATTATTTGGAAAAGTGACAGACACATAACGTTATAAATGCACAAGTGATAAGTTTTTTTTATTTATTTTTTATTATGGCATTAGGGGATATACATGATGTAGGAAGAAAAATATATTGTTCAATATTTATTAATAAACCCCCAGTAAATGACGTGTAGACAGTGTATGCTCGACACGGGGTTCTGTCCCCCACCACGCACACCTGATGCTGTACATTATATGCTAGCTTTCTCAGTTTTTACCTGCTATTTTGCTGTTAAATACATCTATTGTATTGTACTAATCTATGTATAAAATTAAAACTCTGACGATACGAACTCTGAGTCACATATTTAATACTCCACAATGTAAACATTATAAATGCAGTAATAATGTATAGGTACATGTTACATTGAATAGAACATTTAGATATAATTTGAGTTGTATTACATTAAGAATTATTGTAATAATTTTTTTCATTTCAATATCACTTGTGAAACAAATACACAATGTGTAAAAGCATATTTTAAGGAAAACCCATTCATATTTCTTTTTGCAGTAATATCAACTTTTAATGAACATTATTGATGATTGAAAATTACTGGAACTTCTTTTGATAATATGTGAACTTAAACACTTGAGTGTACTTTTTAGCACGCTTTCGTGAAGGAAACTGTTGTGGAAGAAATTGTCTATCCTTCACATGTCCTAAGTGCCATTTTATTGGGTTTATGTTTACTTCTTAAAACATTTTTAATTTTTATTCAATAGACCCTCATTTCAATATGTTCCCGTAATATTCATTATCAATTTCTTTTCCCGTAATTTACCTGCCTCATCTATCTTCAATATAATTTATTTTGTTTTAAGTTAAAATTTCCAACTCTCACAACATCTCTTTAGGTTTTAATCTTAATAGTTATGCAGACTCATACTTATGGAGTGAATAATATTAAGTGTTGAGAGAGCCAGTAGCCGAACAGTCTAAGGTTTCAAGATTAAGTACTTAAGGTGGAGATAGTGTAGGTTCGAGTCCTGGGCTTGAGTAGTAGTTTTTGTTGGTACTATCCAACTTGAACTGCAGTGGCTCTCCCCCACACTGATCAATAGTCTATGGTGAATGAGTAGAGTAAGGTTACGGAAATCAGCCTCTCGTTAGAAAAAATATTTAAGTAAAACAAAAACAATACTTCTTTGACTATCATATCAGGGATAGCATCTATATCAAAAGATGTTTGGAAGCCGTCAATGAAATGAAACGTAAGACACTCTAATAGTGCTTGTAATAAATATATTATAGTATAAATCACTGAATTTATCCAGCTAGAACCATCCTTTCGCCTCAATCCACAAACTCAAAAAAATTTAGAATTTTTTGTTATATAGTTATCAACGTATTACACTAATTTATTTTATGGAAATGACATATGCTCTAATATGTATTCCATGTACTCACGAAGAGTTAATCATATTTTTATAACATGATAAAATTGTACATTATATATCATGATCTAATGTTAAAGTTGTTTGATTCTCGTCTCTGAAGCTTAAGGACACGATTTCCATTCCGAAGATGGAATATATGCACAGGAAGGCACTCAGTAGTGAATCGTGGAAACCGAAACTAATGGTGTCGTTTCAGAAACACTCTGAAAAATCGTTTGCCATTTACTGCACTACGTACTGCAGTGGGATGTATGAGTTTAAAAAAACATGATTCATTATAATGAATAAAGCTTTTCATACTAATGAGAGGAACATAAAAAATAAAAGCACCACTCTCGGCCTTCTCCACTCCTTTCTGAATGTGTTGTGTGAGGCTGTTATTGCTAATGTTATGCTGATGGCCACGTTGTTATTTTGAACAGCCAATAAATACTTTGCTCATGAATGTAATGCAGATACACTTGTGTCTAATAAGTTACATTTTATGTCTATAGAAAACTTTGTATAATGTACCTTCAATATGGTTTATTTTAAGGATAATAATGAGGTAACCATTAGTAAAAGTGTGTCTTATTTTGAAATGTATGTTATCTTTATATTACTGTGCAGTATTATTTATTATCATATAATGTTTTCTTAAACATTTTATGATTGTTAAATACTTTATTTCCTACATATTATTCTATTGGCTTTTTGTCAGTGAAGAATTGAAACATAGTTTCTTGTCTAAGTCAATACAAAGACTTAATGTTATATTTTCTTGTTTATTCATTATTGTTAAATGCATATCATAATGTGTTTCGAAGAAAAACTTTTCGCTCATTTATATTCCTTATACATTATTTTATTATTAAATTTGCAATTTTTTCAGTGATGTTTATAATTTGATAGCTATTCATAAAATTATTGTACTTTTAAGTGTCATTTTTGATTTATTTAAAATATTTATTATTATGACTATTGTACGAGTGTTTTATATATTTAAATTTTTTACCATTCTTTTGACAATTTAAATATATTTAACTTCTATTGAAATTATAATATCATAAAATTCTTTATAAATTATTGTCAAAATGTGTTGAAACTTGTTATTCATTATTCAGAGCCCCTTATCCAATCTTAAATATGTTGCTTGAAGGTTTAATGAATAGAACTAAACCGTCGGTAAAAGTAGTCTGTGGATGAAGGAGAAAACTTTAATATTATCAACATTTATAATACAACATAAATATTTGACATTATTTTATCAGCCAAAATCTACTTTACTAGTAATTTGAACCATAGCCAAAGCATTAAAATAACCTATTTCTAAAGCGTTTTCCCCAAATAGCATATCCCCAACTGTTATCTCCAATCTAGAATTTTATCGAAGTCAATTTTAATCTAACACTTTACCTGGTGTAACCAATGTAACTAATAGTAACTCCACCGAATATTAGTAGACCAGATGTCGTACATCTTTACCCCAATAATAAGAGACTATAAGAAAGTGACTTCTGCTTATGCTTTTTCTGGGTATATAGCATATAAAATGAATAAAAGTTACGGCAGTATAGTTAGAAGTCTTAATAAATTTAAAATGTGTATAATGAGCCATAGGAGAGTTAACTTAAAATATGTTATTAATATTTACGTAATCACATTACAATATAGCTTATAAAAATAAAAGTAAAATATCACTGACTGACTTATCACAATTTTTCGAAACCTACAAGGCTACAAACCTTAAAACTGTAAACAATATTCGATACAGGCTCTAGATAAGTATTAAAAAAGTAATATTGGGTGTTTTCTCTCAAAGGGCTAACATGAGGTAGAAAATAAATATGTTGATAGTGGCCAGTCAAAGCGTTTTTTACCACTTACCATACGAATGAAATGGGGGACAGCGAGGACCTGTGAAAGTTGAAAAAGGGAGGATCATCCACCCACCTATACACGTACAGTGTTGGTGACCCACCCAACATCCCATGTATGTACGGTGTTGGTGACCCACCCAGCATCCCATGTATGTAGGTGTTGGTGACCCACCCAACATCCCATGTATGTAGGTGTTGGTGACCCACCCAACATCCCATGTATGTAGGTGTTGGTGACCCACCCAACATCCCATGTATGTAGGTGTTGGTGACCCTCCCAACCTCCCAAGTATGTAGGTGTTGGTGACCCACCCAACATCCCATGTATGTAGGTGTTGGTGACCCACCCAACATCCCATGTATGTAGGTGTTGGTGACCCACCCAACATCCCATGTATGTAGGTGTTGGTGACCCACCCAACATCCCATGTATGTAGGTGTTGGTGACCCACCCAACATCCCATGTATGTAGGTGTTGGTGACCCACCCAACATCCCATGTATGTAGGTGTTGGTGACCCACCCAACATCCCATGTATGTAGGTGTTGGTGACCCACCCAACATCCCATGTATGTAGGTGTTGGTGACCCATCCAACATCCCATGCATGTACGGTGTTAGTGACCCTCCCAACATCCCATGTATGTACGATGTTGGTGACCCACCCAGCATCCCATGTATGTAGGTGTTGGTGACCCACCCAACATCCCATGTATGTAGGTGTTGGTGACCCTCCCAACCTCCCAAGTATGTAGGTGTTGGTGACCCACCCAACATCCCATGTATGTAGGTGTTGGTGACCCACCCAACATCCCATGTATGTAGGTGTTGGTGACCCACCCAACATCCCATGTATGTAGGTGTTGGTGACCCACCCAACATCCCATGTATGTAGGTGTTGGTGACCCACCCAACATCCCATGTATGTAGGTGTTGGTGACCCACCCAACATCCCATGTATGTAGGTGTTGGTGACCCACCCAACATCCCATGTATGTACGGTGTTGGTGACCCTCCCAACATCCCATGAATGTAGGTGTTGGTGACCCACCCAACATCCCATGTATGTAGGTGTTGGTGACCCTCCCAACCTCCCAAGTATGTAGGTGTTGGTGACCCACCCAACATCCCATGTATGTAGGTGTTGGTGACCCACCCAACATCCCATGTATGTAGGTGTTGGTGACCCATCCAACATCCCATGTATGTACAGTGTTGGTGACCCACCCAACATCCCATGTATGTACGGTGTTGGTGACCCACCCAGCATCCCATGTATGTAGGTGTTGGTGACCCACCCAAAATCCCATGTATGTAGGTGTTGGTGACCCACCCAAAATCCCATGTATGTAGGTGTTGGTGACCCATCCAACATCCCATGTATGTACGGTGTTGGTGACCCTCCCAACCTCCTATGTACGTACAGTGTTAGTGACCCACCCAACCTTCCATGTACGTACAGTAGTAATATATAGGTGGGTGGGTGATACTCACATTATATGAGTAGTTTCACAGTCCTCAGCTATTTTGTTCCGTGCAATCGTGTTCCCTAATCCAGTGTTACACTACTACTTAAACCTAATAGTTACTGTGCAGATTTATTTATTTACATACTTTTCACTCTCAAACTTAAATATATTAAATTGCGCAAAACAATTGCAATGCAGTACAAATACAAATAACGAAAAGAAAATCTGTATTGGAAGGTATTTTCATGTTTTATATATATATACGAGGAGTTAGGAAATGACAAGAGATATAATCAGCTCATTACGTAAAGCAAACAAATTCAGTGCTACGAGGTAGATTAGGCTCGCGTGGATGAGTGTCATCAGCGTGCAGATGTGGGCTTGATAAAGATAACCGAAATTAGGCTACCACAAATAAATACAAGCAACAACTTTTTATGCTTCAATATTTTATTTGTTATTTAATGGAATAAAAAGGAAATTATGTGTATATATATTTTTTTAATTTTCGTGTAAAAATAATATGTTTGGCAAAACTTCATAATTTGATAGCTCGAAATTTACTACAGAAATAATATCAAATTCAATAAATTACTCATAAATTATACTCATGTAGTTAATTTAAACATTATGTATTTGTTAAATGTTGTTTAGTCACGATTTTTATTTTCCAATAATATATAGTCATGTAAATATTTCTAATAAAACCTTATTTGTTAATAATATTGTGTTTATTGATGTCAAAAAAATACAAATAAAATGATTCAAAAACAAATATCTCCATACTTATCAACATACAAATACGTAAATGTCAATGGACAATTTTAATACATTTTGTAAAATTAAGTTAAATACTTTTAAATAAGTACGTAGGTAAGCTTAATTTTAAGTTGATATATAAAAAGAACACCTTAATTCGTTTTAATCACTTTCTTGATGCCATTTTCGATTTTAAAAAATTCTAACTTTGTGCCTAATCTTAGCATAGCATGTATGCAGTTAATGTTGACTCTTCAGACACAACTTATCATTTGATAATTTCTTAAGTTTTTCAATATACGTATTTTTTATTTAGAAACGTTGAACATTTGCTTTCAAAGCTAATCTAAAGATACCGATATAATCAGTGATATAATCTTAAATCAATTAAATTTTTTTTTTATTAAAACGTTTTTAAGAAAATGTGTATACTTTTTTTATGTTTTCACAATTATATTAATCCATAATTGATTATTCCAGTGTACCTCGTACTCTTATATGTAGTACACGTGCATCGAATTTAATTCTCATAATTGTATTTATATATGTTACTGACCACAACACCTGCCTTGTGTTCTATTTTGTAATTCATAAATGCCAAATTATTTACTGAATGAATTTATTGGTATATTTCACCGCTTGCTTAGAAACTATAAAACATCATACCATAACTACACATTTCAAATTAAGAATTCATAGTTGTAATAATAGTATGCATAACACAATTTATATTTATTAGAACTGTTCCCCTATTATTTTTGTTTTGACCTGTTTTGCTGTTATTATGTGTATTGTTTGATGTAACTGCTGATTAGTTATAAAATAAAAAAACATTTATTATATTTTATATATTTTTAAAATAATATGGTCAACATATTATAACACTGACATATAACAATGACACAGAGTTTGGAGTTCCTCAATGAAGTATATTGGGACCAATGCTTTTTCTGATCTAAATAAATGATATAATTAGTCGCATCCCCTTGGCAAAAGCCAAACTGTATGCATATGACACGACATTGTTATTTGATGGTCCACAAGCCACCTTAGACATAAGAGTTTCTAATTCTATATAATATCTACAGCGTTGGCTAGTAAGCAGCCATCTATCGTTAAACCCTTCCAAAAGTGTTTTTATGCAGTTTTTAACAAACATTTTAACAACCTCAGGAAATAAATCTCAATAGCTTTTGAATTAAAGAATGGTCAACTGTGAGCCTTTAAGTTTGACCTCGACAGTGGGCTCTCTGGGTCTTTTCAAATAACCAAACTCTGTAGTATGGTTAGTATTTTACGCTCTCAGAACGTTTTATCCTTTGTTGGAGCCTGATGCCTTGCTGTCAATTTACTATAGGTGTTTTTCCCCTGTTATGTCCTATGGAATTGATCTATGGGGAGGTTCACCCTACTGGTATAGAGTATTTCTTGAACAAAAAAGGGCTGTTAGGGTAATTAAGTGATTAGCACCAATAAGTAGCTGCAAAGGGATTTCAGATCTGTAATCTTTTAACGTTACATTCTCTGTTTGTATTCCGAGTAATTTTGTATATTTCAGATGTTTATCAGGATATTCGGACGGTTGGGGCCGTGTATAATATCCCCACTAGTCATGGAGACGATCAATGGCTTCCTAGACTTCGTCTGGCAATCTGTGAGCAAGATTTAACTTAATGTGGGCATTTTTATATTGTTTGCCTGCAGATATCTGAGCTTTTAGGGAGGGATTCAGGAATAGATTAACAGTATACCTGTTGGAAAAGGAGTTTCATTCTGTCACAGAGTAATTATAAAATGAATTATAATTAATTTATTTCAGTCAGTGACTTTATTGTAATTTATAATTTAATTAGTAGTTAAATTGATATTGACTTTTGAGATATACTTCTACTTTCATGTAATGTATTTATTCATGAATAAAAGAATTTAATTATATAATTTAGTTTCATTCTTTAAATCATTATAAAAGACAAGCTTCAAAAAGTTAACAGGAGTCTTATTTTACCAAGTTAGGCTTGGGCTATAAATCCCTCTCGGGCACATAACCTGGGGACCAACGGGTTAAAGGTGACGACAGGACCTCCACCAGTAACCGGTTGGCGGGCTGCGGGCGTGGACGGGATCGCTCAGCCAGTCACCCATCCAAGAAACAGCTACGCTAATGTTGCTTGACGTCGTTATCTTACGATAACGTTCAAACACTCCGGTCAAGGCCACTGCACAGTAGCATATTAGTCACAAGATCGATAATCATTTCAAAAATTACCTAGAATACAATTCCATAGATTTCAATCACCTTTACAATTTCGACAAGATTATTCAATATTAATAAATTACTTACACCCATTACGCTAAAAGCTCTCCCAGTAAATGTCCGAGTCAACTGAAGGCTAACATGGACTATAATGGCAGCCGATAATGGGACATTTGTGTTCGTGGATAATGCTCCGTAAACATGACAAGTTGACATGAACAACTTTGTTGGACGTGCAACGACAGAAAATGAGTAATGGTTTATTGTGTGTGTATTTACTCCTAAATATTGTAAAATAATTTCAAATAATACGGATAATAATTATTGTAATGCCTTTTATAGTCGTTAGAGATATATCTCAAAAAACGTCAGTAGGCAAAACTAAATAACTGTCTTTTCATAACGTAATAACTTTCTTTTAAGTTAGTATGGATAGCTAGATTGTATAAATGAGTCTTTCAATTAAAGCCACTATCTATTATTCATTATTTATTATTGAAACAGCTTTAAGGGGCGAATGTGTTTGATGAGTTTGGACGAATAAGTTTAGTCATTGTTACTAACTAAAACATTGTTAGTAACTAAAGCATTGTTACTAACTAAAATAGTGCTACTAACTAAACATTGTTACTAACTAAAACAGTTTCGCTAACTAAAGCATTGTTACTAATTAAAACATTCTCACTAACTAAAGCATTGTTACTAACTGAAATAGTGTTACTAACTAAAACACATTGTTACTAACTAAAACATTCTCACTAACTAAAACATTGTTACTAACTAAAACATTGTTACTAACTAAAACCGTGTTACTAACTAAAACATTGTTACTAACCAAAACATTGTTACTAATTAAAACATTGTCACTAACTAAGCATTGTTACTAACTGAAATAGTGTTACTAACTAAAATATTGTTACTAAAACTAATCGATAGGCAGTTAAATTTTACAAATATACAACGAAAACATACAGTAATTCGTAACTTCACTAAAATGCTCTAATTTCACTAAAAGAATTACTGAATGCTATGTTTTGTCTGTGGTATAAAACAGAATAACCAAGTACTCTGGCCCCGGGTAGTAATTCATATAATGACTGAGTATCAGGTTAACCGGAGTGGGATGATAACTGTAATGGTCTAGAGGGGGGAGGGAAGGGGTTCTTCGTCTGATTCATAATTTGGACTTTCTAACCTCAAATCGGAATTATATTGTTGATATTTTAAACATTCTGTATATTATTTATATTTAATTAAGTAAGTTTTATTTCGTTGTATTATTTAAGACTAGTGATAGTTTTGATTTAAGAGATAGAAGATTTTCAAAACAACCAAATACTTTGACCGTATTGAATATAGTTAATTGTTATCAACCCTAATTAGATTAATTTGCATATTGTAGTAAAATTAATTAAAATATTTTATTTATAAAATATTAAAGTTATTTTGATACGTGGACAGTTTGAATGTTACCATATTACTATTTAACAAACAACTATAGTTAAAATTGACCGGAGCTCAAAATATGTATATTTTACGGTAGAAAAAGATTTCTAATACGTGTTTATATCATATAAACTCAATAAAATTAGTTAACTTGTTTTCCACTTCAATAGAATTTCCTTTCATTCTTTTAAATTCAATTTATTCATTGTGAAATCTTTTTAGATTATCAACCAAATTTTACATCATGATTAAGTGTTTAACTATATTTTAAAGTTTCTGTTTGACTTTTTTTTCATGCCGCTATAAAATTGTATATACCCTTTGCACATGTATTGTAAATGTGTAAGTCGAAAAGTATATTTAACAATTATTACTAATCTAGTAAAGGGGTTTAGCCATAGGATTAGGTTCCTGCGCAGATGGTTAAAACAGCCCACCTGGGGCAATGTTTCAATAGAGATTACCTCCGGTCATTTGTATTTATGTTCACATGTGCAATCCTATATCACTAAAAGTATCTGCACATGTGATCTATTTATATTGTTTTTATTTTAAACGGAATTGAAGAGTGCCAAGTTACCTAAAAAATATAAATTGTCATACAAGTTTGTTAATATTTTTAATTAAGAACCATTTTAAGTAAGTAAGCACATATGTGGTTAGTAAACTTTGATTAATATTTTCCAAATGTACTGTTGAACAAACATGTATAATGTTATTGGTATTCTTCAATTTTAACAAGTATAAAAAGATTCACTAATTTTATTATAACATTTTTTAAATAAATGATACTTTTATAGTGTAAAACAGCACTTGAACACTTAAATTTTATATCATAGGTAACTGTTATGGTAAGGTAACATTATCTGAACTAATATATAAAATGTTGAAGGTTCTAATTTATTTATGTTTTGTGCTTCAAATGTATCCTTAACATAATGAAAAAAATTCAATTGAATAATGTTATTGACTACTGTTTTTTGCTAAAATACCAAACCCACTAATCTTACTGAAACTGGAAAGTTCTGGATCTAATACGCCTTACAAAAGATCGGTGGTAAAATCCTTGCTATGTGCATGATCAGGACAATATTCCGCACAATTTGAGTAGCCTACCCATAACGCAATATTTATGAAAAAAAAAAAACTATTTCACACTTTTATTCATTTTTGTAATTTCCCCAACTTTTCCTCTAAAAAAATCAAACATAATCTTGTTTCTTAGATATTTACTCATAATAAAAATAAGGTTTCAGCAAAAAAAATCAAAAAATGTGTGTTCTATATAATTATTATTGATCATTTACACGATAAACATATATGAAACATATAAATACTAAATGTTTTTCTTTTCTTCAAATATATCACATGAATATGTATTTATTGTTCGTTATTATTGTCTCCATATTTGACATGTTATGTTTCAGTTGCATACAAGATTGTTTGTATGCCAACAGGAAGGTTGGTGTTAATTGTCACATTTAGGGAGTCTTGAGGATCATTCAACAAATAACTCTTTTAACAATGCTGGATAAAAAATCAGTAAAAATAATAATAATAATATATATAAAATACAAAAAATAATTAAAGAATGTAATTAGAAATTTAGTTTTTATATCAAGCTTACAAAACATTTAAAAAATAATTTTATTAGTGCAGTTATTTTGTCCCACTGATATAAGTCATGTTTACGTACTGGTAGGTCTTAAATTTATATGTCATGTGGATAAATTTTGATTCATTAAACATTTTGATCTTACATTTGGGTAAGATCTAGATATTAAATCCAATAGGAAAATGTTTGAAAGAAATTCAATTCTGTTGGTTTAGGAACAAACTGTATAGTGGGAATATCCAGTAGCTGCAATTTATATCTTAACATATTATTCTATTTGTTTTTGTATGTTTTACTGACCAAGGAGATGTTTTGTGAAATTTAGAGATTTATAGTTATACATTTTTTCAAGATTCAGCTAAAGCTGGATTTATAAATTATAAATTGTAGTTTTTACATATTAGAAATACGCATCACGTGGAACGAAGCTTTAAAATTTTACTTAATACACTACTTCATTATTTTGATAAAACATCCAAACACGTTGTGTTTTTACCTTAAGTCCTAAAATACCATCACAAAAGTGCCCGTGAACAAAGGAATATAGCGGCATCCAAACATAGAATCCATCAGAGGGCAACTTCCGTTCCCAAATAATTTCCGGTTTTCCACACAAGGGCTCATCCCTTTTGTTTAAACCCATTTTGAATTGTCTAATTTATATGCGTAGATAATGTATATATAATAAATAATATGACTAATACTATTAATTACATAATAAAATATGAATAAAGTATTACATATTATACTGGTTAACAAAATTGTCATATAACTATTTTCCTCTTGAATTTTATAGAAACATTTTTCATGATTATCTAGAATAATACATACATAAAGTAGATGTGTTTAAAAGTATAATATAAATTTAGCAGTTTAAATAATTTTAAAATATAAGAATGATTTCAAAATAAACAAGGTAGTGAAAATAAATAAATAGATATACTTGTACAATTTACTTAAAATTAGTTAAATACTATTGATGAATATAAAATTTTTATTTCACCACTATTCATAGTAACTAATTTTAATTATTTAGTATTCTGTTATCAAGAATATCAGGATTTTATTAGCAACTCTTTCATTTAGTATTTTTCAAAGACAAAATGCTATTTATTTAACTTAAATAAATAAATAAAAAATAAATATATAAAATAATAAGTATTTTTTTTGCAATATTCATTAATTTTCTTCGTTATTTGTTCCTCTGTAGTGCTCAATCTACAGCACTCAAATTAGCAGCAAATCTCCACTCTTCACGTCTTCCCGCTTTCCGCTTCATTTCTCTATAGGTCTCACAACCGACATCTCCTATGATTTGGTCCATGTACCTCATTCGTGGTCTTCCTCGAGGTCTCTTTGCATTATTATAACCCACAAATATAGTGTTCAGGAATTCATCATGTCTTATTTGATGGCCAACAAAACCAACTATTCTTTCAACAACTGATTTTAACAAGCTTCTATTCTCTGCTACTCTCCTGAGGACCTCGTTGTTTGTCATTCTATCAATCCGCTTTAATTTAAGCATTCCTTTGTAGCACCACATTTCATAAGCCTGTAACCTACTATATTCATTCGTCCCCAGGGTCTAGGTTTCACAACCATAACGAGCCACCCTCCAAACATATGCCTTCATTAATCTCTTTCTGATTTCAAGCCTGATACTTTCAGATATTTATCATTACTGATTCTAAAAAAATCGAATATATTACATACACACAATAGATATATTGAGATTATTGAATGAATTACCTTACGATTTAGTTTGAACTTAATTACGTCAGAATATTAATTCATTTAACTTATTGCTAAAAAATAACCTTAGGAAATCGCAAATAGGTCGGTGTTTTATATAAAATATTACTTTATAAAATGAAAATATTATAGTAACAAGAGAAAAGTGAATATCTTGACTGGAGTGATGTCAAGATTTTTTTCACAAGATTGTGAAGGAGTTCTTGGATTACTACGTTAAGAGCAGTACCACGTTGTACATTCATTGTGTGTTTGGGATTGGTGATCCTTAAGCAATTGATAACACTGGTTTGTTCAGCACACTTTAAGTATTTGGACATGCTTTTACCTCAGCCAGTAAACAATTTAAGCATCAAAAGGTGCACTCACATACTTTCATTATATTGAAATATTAGTGAATTATTGTATAATATAAACCACTAAACGTCGTTTGCATAGTAGTTGCAGATACAATACTCATTGTACAGCGTTGTTTAACAGCAGAACCAGTTATAATATAAACCTCTAAACGTCGTTTGTATAGTAGTTGCAGATACAATACTCATTGTACAGCGTTGTTTTACAGCAGAACCAGTTATATTATAAACCTCTAAACGTCGTTTGCATAGTAGTTGCAGATACAATACTCATTGTACAGCGTTGTTTTACAGCAGAACCAGTTATATTATAAACCTCTAAACGTCGTTTGCATAGTAGTTGCAGATACAATACTCATTGTACAGCGTTGTTTTACAGCAGAACCAGTTATATTATAAACCTCTAAACGTCGTTTGCATAGTAGTTGCAGATACAATACTCATTGTACAGGGTTGTTTTACAGCAGAACCAGTTATAATATAAAACTCTAAACGTCGTTTGTATAGTAGTTGCAGATACAATACTCATTGTACAGCGTTGTTTTACAGCAGAACCAGTTATATTATAAACCTCTAAACGTCGTTTGCATAGTAGTTGCAGATACAATACTCATTGTACAGGGTTGTTTTACAGCAGAACCAGTTATATTATAAACCTCTAAACGTCGTTTGCATAGTAGTTGCAGATACAATACTCATTGTACAGCGTTGTTTTACAGCAGAACCAGTTATATTATAAACCTCTAAACGTCGTTTGCATAGTAGTTGCAGATACAATACTCATTGTACAGGGTTGTTTTACAGCAGAACCAGTTATAATATAAAACTCTAAACGTCGTTTGGATATTAGTTGCAGATACAATACTCATTGTACAGGGTTGTTTTACAACAGAACCAGTTATAATATAAACCACTAAACGTCGTTTGCATAGTAGTTGCAGATACAATACTCATTGTACAGGGTTGTTTTACAGCAGAACCAGTTATAATATAAAACTCTAAACGTCGTTTGTATAGTAGTTGCAGATACAATACTCATTGTACAGGGTTGTTTTACAGCAGAACCAGTTATAATATAAAACTCTAAACGTCGTTTGTATAGTAGTTGCAGATACAATACTCATTGTACAGGGTTGTTTTACAGCAGAACCAGTTATAATATAAACCACTAAACGTCGTTTGCATAGTAGTTGCAGATACAATACTCATTGTACAGGGTTGTTTTACAGCAGAACCCGTTATAATGTAAACCTCTAAACGTCGTTTGCATAGTAGTTGCAGATACAATACTCATTGTACAGCGTTGTTTTACAACAGAACCAGTTATAATATAAACCTCTAAACGTCGTTTGTATAGTAGTTGCAGATACAATACTCATTGTACAGCGTTGTTTTACAGCAGAACCAGTTATATTATAAACCTCTAAACGTCGTTTGTATAGTAGTTGCAGATACAATACTCATTGTACAGGGTTGTTTTACAGCAGAACCAGTTATAATATAAACCACTAAACGTCGTTTGCATAGTAGTTGCAGATACAATACTCATTGTACAGGGTTGTTTTACAACAGAACCAGTTATATTATAAACCACTAAACGTCGTTTGCATAGTAGTTGCAGATACAATACTCATTGTACAGGGTTGTTTTACAGCAGAACCAGTTATAATATAAAACTCTAAACGTCGTTTGTATAGTAGTTGCAGATACAATACTCATTGTACAGGGTTGTTTTACAGCAGAACCCGTTATAATATAAACCACTAAACGTCGTTTGCATAGTAGTTGCAGATACAATACTCATTGTACAGGGTTGTTTTACAGCAGAACCAGTTATAATATAAAACTCTAAACGTCGTTTGTATAGTAGTTGCAGATACAATACTCATTGTACAGGGTTGTTTTACAACAGAACCAGTTATAATATAAACCACTAAACGTCGTTTGCATAGTAGTTGCAGATACAATACTCATTGTACAGGGTTGTTTTACAGCAGAACCAGTTATAATATAAAACTCAAAACGTCGTTTGTATAGTAGTTGCAGATACAATACTCATTGTACAGGGTTGTTTTACAGCAGAACCAGTTATAATATAAACCACTAAACGTCGTTTGCATAGTAGTTGCAGATACAATACTCATTGTGCAGGGTTGTTTTACAACAGAACCAGTTATAATATAAACCTCTAAACGTCGTTTGGATATTAGTTGCAGATACAATACTCATTGTACAGGGTTGTTTTACAACAGAACCAGTTATAATATAAAACTCTAAACGTCGTTTGTATAGTAGTTGCAGATACAATACTCATTGTACAGCGTTGTTTTACAGCAGAACCAGTTATAATATAAAACTCTAAACGTCGTTTGTATAGTAGTTGCAGATACAATACTCATTGTACAGCGTTGTTTTACAGCAGAACCAGTTATAATATAAACCACTAAACGTCGTTTGTATAGTAGTTGCAGATACAATACTCATTGTACAGCGTTGTTTTACAACAGAACCAGTTATAATATAAACCTCTAAACGTCGTTTGCATAGTAGTTGCAGATACAATACTCATTGTACAGCGTTGTTTTACAACAGAACCAGTTATAATATAAACCTCTAAACGTCGTTTGTATAGTAGTTGCAGATACAATACTCATTGTACAGCGTTGTTTTACAACAGAACCAGTTATAATATAAACCTCTAAACGTCGTTTGCATAGTAGTTGCAGATACAATACTCATTGTACAGCGTTGTTTTACAGCAGAACCAGTTATATTATAAACCTCTAAACGTCGTTTGTATAGTAGTTGCAGATACAATACTCATTGTACAGGGTTGTTTTACAGCAGAACCAGTTATAATATAAACCTCTAAACGTCGTTTGCATAGTAGTTGCAGATACAATACTCATTGTACAGGGTTGTTTTACAACAGAACCAGTTATAATATAAACCACTAAACGTCGTTTGTATAGTAGTTGCAGATACAATACTCATTGTACAGGGTTGTTTTACAGCAGAACCAGTTATAATATAAAACTCTAAACGTCGTTTGTATTGTAGTTGCAGATACAATACTCATTGTACAGGGTTGTTTTACAGCAGAACCAGTTATAATATAAACCTCTAAACGTCGTTTGCATAGTAGTTGCAGATACAATACTCATTGTACAGGGTTGTTTTACAGCAGAACCAGTTATAATATAAAACTCTAAACGTCGTTTGCATATTAGTTGCAGATACAATACTCATTGTACAGCGTTGTTTTACAACAGAACCAGTTATAATATAAACCTCTAAACGTCGTTTGCATAGTAGTTGCAGATACAATACTCATTGTACAGGGTTGTTTTACAACAGAACCAGTTATAATGTAAACCTCTAAACGTCGTTTGCATAGTAGTTGCAGATACAATACTCATTGTACAGGGTTGTTTTACAACAGAACCAGTTATAATGTAAACCTCTAAACGTCGTTTGCATATTAGTTGCAGATACAATACTCATTGTACAGCGTTGTTTTACAGCAGAACCAGTTATAATATAAAACTCTAAACGTCGTTTGTATAGTAGTTGCAGATACAATACTCATTGTACAGCGTTGTTTTACAACAGAACCAGTTATAATATAAACCTCTAAACGTCGTTTGCATATTAGTTGCAGATACAATACTCATTGTACAGCGTTGTTTTACAACAGAACCAGTTATAATATAAACCTCTAAACGTCGTTTGCATAGTAGTTGCAGATACAATACTCATGTACAGGGTTGTTTTACAACAGAACCAGTTATAATGTAAACCTCTAAACGTCGTTTGCATAGTAGTTGCAGATACAGTACTCATTGTACAGCGTTGTTTTACAGCAGAACTAGTTATAATATAAACCTCTAAACGTCGTTTGCATAGTAGTTGCAGATACAATACTCATTGTACAGCGTTGTTTTACAACAGAACCAGTTATAATATAAACCTCTAAACGTCGTTTCCATAGTAGTTGCAGATACAGTACTCATTGTACAGCGTTGTTTTACAGCAGAACCAGTTATATCATAAACCTCTAAACGTCGTTTGCATAGTAGTTGCAGATACAATACTCATTGTACAGCGTTGTTTTACAACAGAACCAGTTATAATATAAACCTCTAAACGTCGTTTCCATAGTAGTTGCAGATACAGTACTCATTGTACAGCGTTGTTTTACAGCAGAACCAGTTATATCATAAACCGTTAAATGTCTTTTCCATAGTAGTTGCAGATACAATACTCATTGTACAGCGTTGTTTTACAGCAGAACCAGTTATATTATAAACCTCTAAACGTCGTTTCCATAGTAGTTGCAGATACAATACTCATTGTACAGCGTTGTTTTACAGCAGAACCAGTTATATTATAAACCTCTAAACGTCGTTTGGATATTAGTTGCAGATACAATACTCATTGTACAGCGTTGTTTTACAGCAGAACCAGTTATAATTTAAACCTCTAAACGTCGTTTGGATATTAGTTGCAGATACAATACTCATTGTACAGCGTTGTTTTACAGCAGAACCCGTTATAATGTAAACCTCTAAACGTCGTTTGCATAGTATTTGCAGATACAATACTCATTGTACAGCGTTGTTTTACAGCAGAACCCGTTATAATGTAAACCTCTAAACGTCATTTGTATAGTAGTTGCAGATACAATACTCATTGTACAGCGTTGTTTTACAGCAGAACCCGTTATAATGTAAACCTCTAAACGTCGTTTGTATGGTAGTTGCAGATACAATACTCATTGTACAGCGTTGTTTTACAGCGGAACCAGTTATAATATAATTATTGTACAATTTAGATAAGATACGCTGACACAATGTTATACGTATTTTAAGTTGAATATACACAAGTGTAAGATGAGTGTGGTTGACGTTTGTAATCTGGTAATAACTTAGTTAAAATTATGCTTAGAAAGAGTCAGTCTAGTAGCTAGGTTAACTAAGAGTCCTACATTTAACTGAAATCTGAGCCACGTTGTATTGGTCTGATTTTCTGCTAATTTACAAGTCTGATACTCAGTTATCTTCCCTACACAAAATCCGAACAAAGATTACTACCCAAAAAGAACACCTAAGACTAGTAGTGTTTTATGAAATAGTAACTATTGAGCGGACGCATGACAGCATTAAGAGGACCGAGCATGCCACCTATCTTCTTCACCTACAAACTCCACAACCTTTTCTTCTTAGGAATCTAGGTTACAGCACTATGCTACTAGTGCTGACTCTATAGCAGTGATATAAACAGATAATTAACAAATAACCTCCATGCGTGGGTTGAAAAGCAGTAATAGCTACAAGATTCATTGAAAAAAATATATGTAAGCCTATTCTAGTTATAAGATTATTTCACAAGTCAGTATAAATAACACTGTTTCTAAATGGTATTACATATAATCAACATGTTAGTTAGATTAAACAGCTGTAGTTACAAGATAATTGTACAAAACTTTAGTAAAGTTGTTCCCTTATAAGATTATTTAACAAGATTTTAGTAATAGTATCAATATTTCTTTATTACATATGGTACTTGTGAGTTAGAATGTACAGTTCAATTTTATGATTCTTTTACAACATCTTAGCAAAGAATTTCTCGCTAAAAGATTAATAATTTACATCAGGTTACTATGATTGGAAAGGGAACTTTTATACTATATGAGGTATTTTAATTTTGTTTTGTATCAATTAAGTCTACGATTAACTTAATTTTTCTTAATCTTAGTTTGAATTGGTAGCAGTCTGACATACATTCCGAGAGTTCTGGACTCGTTTTCCCACAAAGTCAGCCAATCATGTAGGGGACCCATTTCATATATTTACTTAATGTATATTGTTATGTATATTTATTAAGGAATAAATATATTTTTCATTTTCATCATCTACCTGTTAATTTGTGCAAACAATGCCAATTAAAAGTTTAATTTTACCTATTTCTTGTAAAACCGTTCCGGTTACTGTATTATATACCTGTAAGTTAGAGCAAACCGTTCCAGTTTTACGATATATTGTAAATAATTTGTGTAAAACAGTTCCGGTTACATGATCATTTTATTACAGGTTACTATGAATAACACGATTCCAATGTAATTTTAGCTATTATATACCTGTAAGTTAGAGCAAACCGTTCCAGTTTTACGATACATTGTAAATAATTTGTGTAAAACAGTTCCGGTTACATGATCGTTTTACTACAGGTTACTATTAATAACACAATTCCAATGTAATGTTAGTTATTATATACCTGTTAGTTAGAGCAAACCGTTCCAGTTTTACGATACATTGTAAATAATTTGTGTAAAACAGTTCCGGTTACATGATCGTTTTACTACAGGTTACTATTAATAACACAATTCCAATGTAATGTTAGTTATTATATACCTGTTAGTTAGAGCAAACCGTTCCAGTTTTACGATACATTGTAAATAATTTGTGTAAAACAGTTCCGGTTACATGATCGTTTTACTACAGGTTACTATTAATAACACAATTCCAATGTAATATTAGTTATTATATACCTGTTAGTTAGAGCAAACCGTTCCAGTTTTACGATACAATGTAAATAATTTGTGTAAAACAGTTGAAGTTAAATTATTTTTCACAACATGTTAGTATTATAAACAGTTCTTCTATATGATATTTGAAATCCTCTACCTGTTAGTCAGAGGAAACAGTTACACGGTGTTCAGCTACATTATGGTAGCATGTGTTGGTGTCATCAGTGCCACCGTTCGTGCGTGATAAAGATAAACACTAATTAACTTCACTGGCAAGATATCGGAAATTACCGTTGATACGAGGGTATGCTGTTACAACTTTATTGTAGGGCGTTTAAGACTGATTACAGCTTGTTTCATTTTGATGGCCATCTCATTTATCGTGTGTTTAAACTTAATTAAACTTATTATTAATTGATATTACAATATAATGATACATTTCTATATTCCACAAACATGATATGGTAAGTTATACCTAAAAACACGCATCAAACACACACACACACACACACACACACACACACACACACACACACACACACACACACACACACACACACACACACACACACACACACACACACACACACACACACACACACACACACACACACACACACACACACACACACACACACACACACACACACACACACACACACACACACACACACACACACACACACACACACACACACACACACACACACACACACACACACACACACACACACACACACACACACACACACACACACACACACACACACACACACACACATATATATATATATAATTTTTTATTTTAATACTTCTTATAGTTATCATTGCAAAACATTTAAAGTTTAAGTAAAAGAAATCTTATTGTACCAAATGAGGTTAGGACTATAAAATTAATCTATGGACCAACGACTTAAAATGTATTAAAATTACTTCTTGATTTGAAATTAAACTTATATTATTGTCCTTGAAAATCTTTTAGTTTTCAATTTTTGTTTAATCACTTTACCTGTGATATAAATAACGCCACACCTATTATTCATTATGGCGTAGTTCTATTACCTAATAATATATTTACTAATATAAACTATATAAATTAAACAGTTAACAATTAATAATAATTTAGTTTACACGTTGCATTCCACCTTTATTCAAGTGTTTATGGTGCAGATTGTTCGATTTATTCCTGGATTATTTTAATTTCTTTTTACTCTTCTGATAAAATATATTGATTTGTGTGGAAACGTATTCAAACAGAGTAACGAGTTCAACCAGTAGGTGAACATTACTGGAAACATCTTTTAGGCATTGCAAGGAATTGAACCACTGTAATCTCTTTTAACCCAGGTTGACCCTTTACATCGCTTGGCTACCTGCTCACAAAAAAGTTTATTTTATTATTAATTATAATATTTTATCATTACTCATGGTTATTTAAATGAAAAATAAATGTTAAGTACATATTTATTATTGTTGAAGTAGTGATTTTTCGATTATTTACTGTAAATATGTTAAACATTATTTCTTAATTTTGTTGTGGGTCTGATGGTATTAAAACTAGTCTCAGAATTATTTATCCTTTTAAATCACTGTTTAGTCCAAAATCATTAATTGAAAAAAAGAATCTTTTCCACAATCCGTTTCCCGCACAATAATTGTATACAATCCTCATTGATAATTTACTAATAAAAGGTAATATGAAGAAATGACAAGGAAACTAACTCAAAAAAGGAACAGTTTGGTTTCCAGTGTTAATATTAAATCCAAAATGAACCTTTGTGATCATAATATGAGTCTAAAAAAAAATACGTAAAATCTATTACTGAAATTAACTAGCTTACAGTTAATTTTAGTCATAATTCAATTATTACTAATATTATTCATTTATTAATCTTTTTTAATACAATCCATTATCTGTACTAGTGAGGAATAAAAACGTGACGCCATGTTTTATCAAATAACTAATGCAAGAAATATAGTCTATTTACTTGTCTTGCAATATTTTAAAATATTCGCCTATGCCTGTACATTGAGCTACAGTAATTATTACATGGGTAATATCATATTTAATATTTATTGTATAATAAATCAATAGGCCAATCAACTTGATTATATTTTAATATTTAAAAAGTAATCACGCTGAGGAATGAGTGAATTAACGTTAATGTAACATACTATTAGTTGAAAATGAAATATAAATCACATTTATCAGGTAAATCTTAAAATTACTCTTTAATTACGGTGCCCTAACTGAAGATCAAAATATCAAAATAGAGTGTAGCTATTCCTTGGATAGAACGTTTGAGCAATGCCGTCCTTCCCCACCTATCTGTTCACTGATGGGGGGTTGAAAGTTATCCTAAAGCCATTGGTCCGAGGTTTAAGTGATAATATGATAATTTCCAACAATATTTTACTTAAAAAAGAAACATACGTGCCTTTTTTACATTCGATTATTGTGGTCAATAGAATTATTACAGCGTATACATAGTAAGAATAAAATATTACTTTGTTTATACTTCTAAAACAGTATTCAAATTGAACAAATACAAATTAATTATAAAATAAAGCGTTTTATTGCTAACCTCAAAAATCACAACTGTAATTGTTTTTATTTTCATAAATTTCATTGTTATCATTGCTTAATCAGAGAACAAACGAATTAAGAGTGACTTACTAACCAATAGTAACCATCAACAGTGTCTGGGCAAACAGACTGCGTGCAAGGACGAGATCATTCACCAGTCGTCTATCCAAGGAACTGGTTGAAAATGTTCTCTTACGACAACGTCGGAATCCTTCAACCAATCTCACTGCCGCTTTACAACTACAATATCACCTATCTTATACAAATACTTTGTGATATTTCATTAACATTTGAATCTCTTAAATAATTGTAAATTGAAAGAGTGAATAGATAAAAGCTATGTTTGTAAGCCGAATCATGTTTGTGTTTGGTTAAGAAATGGACAGAGTAAAGTTTCAATGTACCTCAAACCTCACCTTTACAAACATAAGCTAAAGGCTTGTTGTCTGTGGTACCTGTACAATCAGACCAGCTCCGTAATTGAGATAATAACAGTGTATCAGGTAGAGCACAGTAGGAGAATATAATAACTGGGTTCCTCTAGTCCGGAGTGTTTATTTTGCATTTAATAACTCTGTTTTTATTTATAAATACTGTGCAGAACTACAAAATATTCCAATATAGATATTTATTTTCACTATAAACTCTATTTACATGAATAATTTTATGGCCACTAAATAATGCATCTATAAACGTGTCTATTAACTATTGAGAACGAAACTAACTAATATTATTCTAATTTTTGTGTTTATTTTATTAATTATTTGTGTGATAAATAACTGAAATTGGAACAGATTTAATTAATATAAAAATAATTGGTTACATGGTTTAACAAATTCCTTCTTTAAGTTTTCCTTTAGACTAGGTTGGTTTACTAGATAGAAGGTACACTAGCTAAGACTTCACCGGGTGGGGATTGGAAGCTTTACTAACTGACCTCGGGGTGTTTGTGTTTCACCCGCCCACCCTTACACGTACAGTGGTATTGACACACCCGCCCACCCGTACACGTACAGTGGTATTGACACACCCGCCCACCCTACACGTACAGTGGTATTGACACACCCACCCACCCTTACACGTACAGTGGTATTGACACACCCACCCACCCTTACACGAACAGTGGTATTGACACACCTGCCCCCTCCTACACGTACAATGGTATTGACACACTCGCCCACCCCTACAAGTACAGTGGTATTGACCCACCCGCCCACCCCTACACGTACAGTGGTATTGACCCACCCACCTACCCCTACAAGTACATATGTATTGACCGACTCACCCACCCATACACGTACAGAGGTATTGACCCACCCGCCCATCCAGGCACGAACAGTGGTATTGACCCACCCGCCCACCCATTCACGTACAGTGGTATTGACACACCCGCCCACCCCTACACGTACAGTGGTATTGACCCACCCACCCACCCCTACACGTACAGTGGTATTGACCCACCCACCCACCCACACACGTCCAGTGGTATTGGTATTGCAATAATTGTATTAATAATTATATTAATTAACTATTTAATTTATTTTTGTGTTTATTTATTAATATTATTCTAATCTAATGTTATTATTAAGGCATTGGGATTGCATATATGTTACTAAATTAATAACCTAAATTAATACAAACATACTACATTATTTTAAAACTATTTTCTTGGTAGATCAATCTTTTATTAGGAAATAAATATTACCATGACCATTTGGGCTTGATATATTGTTAATAACACATCTGTTTATTTATTCCTGTGTTTACAATCAATGATAATACATCTACTTTACTGTTAATCCAATGTTTTAATGAAATGATATCTTACTATATTTTAAATATCCTTCAAATTCAGATATTGTTAGTTTATAAAATATTTGAAATATAAATTATGAATGTAGAACTTTCAAGTGTATGTAATTAATTTAATTAACCCAAAATATGAATCGCTTGGAAATGTAATTTATTTTTATATATTTTGATAAGTGTAAAAAAATAGTTATTTGTATAATGGTAACCAATTAAAGATAAAAGTATTGTGGAAGTAATAAAAAAACCTGCTTTAAGATTGTATACATATAATTGCTCAAGTTTTATTTATAATTTATTCAAATTTATTGTAGAAAAATAAGCAAATTTAATTTAATATAATTATACTGCTGACTATCACCTTACCAATTATTTATGTGCCATACAAAGACAAACTTCAATATAATGATATTCCGTGTCATATTTTAAAGAATATTTATAAAAGGCTTTTTATGTCATTTAGAACACATTCGTATTTTTGAACAGTTTGAGTGTTATGATATTTAGGGAATAGCATATATTATAGGATAAACTTCAAAATTATGACATTCTTATCCTATCATTTGTCAAGCTCGTTCTATTATTGGATATATAATTTAATGTTATAAGATGAAACAAACACTCCAGTAAATAATGTTTTAATTTCGTTAGGCCTTTCGGTAACGAAATTACCTTTTCAGACACACAAACTAAATTAATTTTGTTTACAATTTATTGATTTGAAAAACACACTGTAAAATAAAAATAAAACATATGGAATATTTTAATAAGGAAATAGTAAAAATATATATAAAAATTGTATAAATTTAAAATAATAGTGGTAAGTTGTCAAGTGTTCCTGGCTCGTTTTTACCTAGAATTTCTTAGATTTTTTTTATATATAAGCTTTCATAAGCATCTAATTGTTCTTTATTTTGAACTTCTTTAAGTAAATTACATTACTGTTGACATTTTACAAAATGTAGTTTACTTAAAGAAGTTCAAAATAAATTATTTAGATACTTATGAAAGCTTATATATAAAAAATTCAAAGAAATTATTGTTAATAACGAGCCAAGACTATTTCAAAACTCACTGCTTTTATTTTAAATTTATACAATTTTTATAAATATTTTTATTATTTACTTATTTAAATTATTCCATATGTTTTATTTAAATTTTCCCATGTGTTTTTCAAATCAATCAAATGTAAAAAATCTTAATTTAGTTTGTGAATCTGAAGATGGTAACTTTGTTACCGAAGGCATAAAAAAATCAAAAATTATTTACTGGAATGTTTGATTCATCTTATAACATTAAATTTCTTATCCCATTTTCAACCTCTCACCAACTCATATAAATACGGTTTCACTGACCCACCCTGATACTCGTGTATTAGGGGTTGGGAGAGCAAATATCTCTCCCAACTAAGTCTATGGGTAGGTCTATAGGGCAAGGGGCCGTTAACTCTACGTGTAGAGGTGGGAGAGATGTCCATTATCACCTCTATATATAAGTGGGTGGGAGGACCAATCTTACTGTACGTAAATGGGTGATTAGGAATAATATTACCACCATATGTGCACAGGTTGGTATAACATTTGCTGGAAAAGTCTGGAATTTTATGTCAAGTTGTGGCTAGTGTTTGGACGATTTATAGAGATAAGGTAACTAAATATTAGGTTCCGTAAAATAAATAATATATTTTTTTATTTACAAAGAGAAGATTCTGTATACAACAGGCTAATGTTTAATTTCCCTTTATACTACTGGGATTAGTTGATAACAATGAATATATTCGGACACATTTTATTACAATTTGCTACTATAAGTATAATGACCCATATATTGGCCTGGCCATATTATTATATAACATACATTAATAAAATTCTTCAAGTTTTTTTTCTAATCCAATCATAAAATGTGTTGGTATTATTTTGCAATAAAATTATATTTCCGAATAATATTTTCGATAGAAAAAAGTAACTATGAATTTCTAATTACATTTGATTTATATTTAATTATATCAAAAATGTTGAAAATTTACACAACAATTAAATTTTATTAGAGTATCTATTATTAATTCACTTTAAAGGTTCACATTTTACCAACAAAAAACATTTTATTCTATTTTACTTACTATATGTAAAAATAAATGTGGTTTTAGTTTGTGTATTTTTTTTTTTTTTTTATGCAGACAGCACCTGTGCTCCAAGTCATGTGTTTGAGATGCAGATGAAAGACACTTGGAGGGGCCGTACAATACAAGGGAGGTTAGCGGCGTGACATATTTATGAGGTAGGCAAAGCCACTCGTTTGCTGTAACATGGGCATAAACGTTACTCAGACTTATATTTGTTTGGTTTTATTGTTCTGAAGGAGAGTATTCTGTTGTTATTGATATTTTTATTATTACAATACAGTATTTTGGTTTTATTGTTTAATTCAATAAAATATATTCTTCTAAACAGAGATTTTCTATAGTTTTTGTAATGATGGAGCTCATATATAACAATTTATACAACATTTATAAAGTAGGTTATTTTAAGTTTCTGAATTTGTTTATAAATTCTTCAAATAAACTAGGAATATTTTATATTATGTTATGAGTGCACTATCCCAACGGTTAATGATATTTAATAATAGAACTGGAACGTGTTTATTTTAAAATTTCTTACAGAATTGTGGGCCTAGTAAGTAACAAAATATACTTTTTTGCGGGTCCACCGAAACAATGAAATATAATAAATACATAAATTTCTATAAATACATAAAGATTATGTAAATATATTGTAATACTTAGTAAAAATAAGTATCATAAATAGAAGAAAAATATGTATTTTATCTGAAAAAATGTTTTTGTAAAAATATGTGTCCTCCTCACAGATAAAAAAAAAACTTTTTCCACTTTTCCTTCAATCTTTACATAGTATCTCGTCATTCATAACAAATTCCACATTTTCACATTTCACATGATACAAATTCGTTAGAACATTATTTTAAGATTCACGTAAATCAACACTATTAAAAAAAAAGCTTTGTGTAAAATAGAATAAAAAATACAACTATAGTTTATTGATCCTCGTTAGATATAAACACACGCTCTAAGTATTGTAGGAATTTGTAAGCATGTGACTTGAGTCTTTCATTTTACTGTGTAAACTAATAAAATAGTTCAGTAAATATAACAAGAAGAGTTGTACAATAAAATATTGTCGTCACTGATTTTGTTATTACTTGTTATGCTATAATGCTGTCTAACTATTAGTTACAATAAAGAGATTTTCTTTGATATTATATAAGTGAATTCAGTTATACTGAGCGCATTTAGCTTGGATCGCGATTAATATTAGAACTATAGTTATGCATGCCGTTCAATAAAAATGTCTATTTTGTCAGGTTGGTTTTCTCTTTTTAACCGTCAAAATAAAGCGCAACTTGAGTCTTAACGACTGAAATCAGTTTAAAAAATGCTTTGCTGCTAAAAACACCCAATTCTGTTTGGATCTGATTAAATCTGCATTGTTTGGATCATATAAATTAATAAATATGTATGGAATAATTTATCGTTAGTGCAGTTGGATAAAACCCAGTTTGATGAGTAAAAGGTCCTTAGTTAGATCACAGTCAAAGGCATACCAATTTTGAAATGGATCAGATCATAACTAACGACTGTTAACTTTCTAACTACTCATCAATACACGCAAGTGTTCAACACAAGCACACACAAGAACTAACCCACAATCCGCTCTACTCATCAACACACGCAAGTGTTGAACACAAGCACTCACACAAGCACTAACCCACAATCCGCTCCACTCATCAATACACGCAAGAGTTCAACACAAGCACACACGAGTTTTGCCATTATTTAACTTTATTAAATATGTTTTATATGAAATTATTTAGGTTGTTACATTTTATTTTCATTTCCAAAAAAAATCACGTATTTATTTTATTATCGATTTATCTGCTTTTAAAATTTGGTAGTTTTAATTTTTACAGATTATTTACTAAAAGGTAATTCAAATTCTCAGGAACTCTTTTAAAAAGTATGTCAATGAGCTCTACCGTAACTATAGGGAGGGAGCTATAAATGAATCCGGGTCAGTAGGGATGACAGCAGTCACGCAACAGGTATGTAGGTTTATATTACACATCTGATTTTGTAATCCTCACAACAACCTGAGAGGTACACCTAACTACTGGCTAAAAGAGTGTTCAACTTAAATTACTTAATCACAGGCTAAAAGTAGGTTCGAACTTTTTAAATTCATAAGGTACCAAAAGAGTTTATTTACTTTCAAGTATAATATTTGTTAGAGTATAATATGATATATTCATGTTATTTTTATTTTAAACATATATTATTCGACGTATTATTTGCTTTCTACAGCAAAATTAAGGAAATATTTCTCTCGTTTTGAATAAAAAAAGGTAGTTTTTAAAACATTTATTTATTTACCTATTTTTCTCTATTAATATCTTAAAAGTACTGCATTGTAATCTTATTTCGGGATATAATTTGCCTAACTACATAGCATACAACTCCAGGCATAAGCTATTTTTATAGATATTAAGTATAATCGACATGTACGACTCAAAAGACGACAAATGCACTTTTGTATTTTACTTATTATGCCTATTGTTAACTTATGCTGATGCAGCCAAAGTACCTACCTATGTCTCAAAAAATATTTCTTTTTATATTTCTTTGAGTGTATATTACAACTGTTGTGATTGAAGGATGCTGTGGTACTTCTAAGTTTTAAGTTAAAGAATGTAAAATGTTACCAGATAAAGTCAGGGCTCAGAAGCCCTCTCGAGGAAATAATCAGGGGACTAACGGCTTAAAGATGACTTCCAAACCATTACTAGCCTACATAAAGGTCACTTCCAAACCACCACCAATTGGGACTTGGCAAGTGGGCTGCGTGCAAGGGGATCGGTCAGCCAGTCACACATACAAGGGACAGCCACATATCACATTGCTTGATGCCGATAGCTTACGTAACGTGGAAACACTCTGGTCAAGACCACTGGGTACTTTTATAAAATAAATACAAAGTAAAGGAGACCTGATTTTTAAAAATATATTTAAAACAACTGAGATTTCCAACCCTTTTGTAACAATTTCCATTTTCTTGAATATTCCCCAAGTATACAAGAATAATCAAGAAACTATATTTCACCTAATATTAAAAAAAATGTATCCAGTACACTTCATAGTTTTGGCTATATCAATAATTAAGGACATAAATGTTATATTATCTCTTATGCAACTGATAATAAGGATATATATATATATATATATATATATATATATATATATATATTATTTTCTATGAGATATACAACGGAAATTATATTAATAATTAAAATTGACTCTCTTAATATGTATTCAAGCATATCTTATATTTAAAGAAACTTACAGTGCAATCTATTTCATGTATGCTACAATATAACACCAGAAGAAAAAAAGAACTGTATAAATCACTCTTACACTGGTTGCCGCATTGGGGTCAAGTTTGGCTCTGCTGTCTCGGCACGTGTTGTAAGTAATTTATGGTTTGAATCTAACATTACTTGATATATTTATGCACACAACACTGAAATGACAGTATTGGTACCTTTTTTTAAATATTTTTGACCTAACTGACCACTTTTGTTCACAATAGTACACTCTAACTCCAACTACATAACAAATCTTAATTTTTTTTATTTGTTTATTGATACTAGAGGAGAAACCTTTATTTTTTTGTGTTGGTAGTTATTAGAAATTTAAATTTAAGTTAAGCGCACCAAGATATAATTATATATTATAACTATAGGACACCCCTGCACACTACGCGTGCCAACCCCTTCACTCGTTATGCTCATTAGGGAAGCTCAGTCTGCGCCCTCGCCTGGGAACCCTATATTTGAGCCCTTTTGTAGCAAACAACCTACCGCCTCGTTGAGAAACTCGGCATGAGACTTCGCGAAGACGCTCTCCTATAAGTCCCTTTGTGGAACTCGACTTACGGCCTCACAGGGAAAAGGTTCGGCTTGCGGCCTCACCGAGGCACTCAGATACAGTACCATTTCAAGAGATCGGCATTACGCTTCGTGAAGAAGAACGGCCTCTGGCCTCGCCAGGATACTTCCTCATCCTACGGTATGACTATGAATTTATGTTTTTGGGGCAGTGGAGCCCATAAACATAAGTTTTTCTAAAATCTAAAAGTAAATTAGTAATTAAGTTAAGAACACTTGAATTTGATACCCTACACTCAGTCATCAGACTCATTCGCCCCATGTTCTTACTTTCTTGCATATGAGACGCGAACACAAAGTTGTGCGCAATTTAAGGCGAATATAAATTATGATATGCGTTTAGGATGAGTGTAGTCTCGTTACTAAGTTCAACTATTCCTCACAAAGCGCAATTATTAAGTAATTATCAACGGCCCAACAGCCAGGCCAACTAAGGGACCTACAGCCCTACGTGGAATCCGAACCACGTATTGTTGTTGTGATTCTTAGATAATTGACAAGCCTGATATTCAGTTATATCCCCCACACAACATCCGAACAATGATTACCACCAAAAATGGACACCAAGACTTCTTTAGTATTGTCCAGCCGATAGTAACTATTTAGCGGATGCCATTTCGGTATTAAGAGGACCGATCATCGAATCTATCGCTTAAACTCTCCCAAAAACTTTGTCCCCAAGTAGATGGATTACAGCACTGCACCACCGACTTCACATCATATCTCTATGATCGGCGTATTTATAATCAATAGGGGTAAATGTTTCGAATCCTGGCCTCGACTGTACATTTTACCACTAATATTCATCTTGTACTACACAACTTCTTTCCTTTAATCCGATTGAAAGGTTTTCCTGCTCATATCGAGTGTCTGTGGAAAATGGGAATAGTACGGCCAAAAAAGAATATTAGCATCACTGGTTTTAAGAAAAATCTTTTCGACTAAATATATTGTAATTGTTTGTAATTCCTATAAAAATATAGCAATTATTATCTCAATAATAGTAATCTTTCAATTATAAGTGTTGTTAAAGATATATTGCAGCCCTCTATAGAATAAGAAATAGTATAGCTAATACATGATTAATTTCATCTAAGGTTACTTTTTTGTCACATAACTTCAAGGGACGTTTTATCGAAAACCATACCATAAAAATAACGGAGGGTAGAAAATAAATACGAAATAGGTAAATTCTATAAATTGTCACCGTAAAATAAGAATAAGATCATCTTGTAGCTATTTATTTATTTCCAGTTTTTACTTTACAAATAATTGTCTTAGCTACACTAATTTAACACGACATTTGCCAGTTTTATCTTGTAGCTAGGTCGTGTTTAATGTATAAAAATTTGTAATACAACAGTTTATAAATTTCTCTAAGGTAATATATAGTTTTTATACTATCATATATGCTCTGTAATTATTAGAAGTCATTTGAGTCATTGCACTTAACTTAATGTCTTATGTATGAGATAAGAGTTGTTAGCTGTAAAATCAATACAGATTCTTAGATTTTAAAGCTTGAAGTGCTACACGTATTAATAAGGAAGTATTTTAATAGTCTCCATTACTCATATTTATCTTAAAGATACTATAAGTACATCGTAGAAATATTTTATGCAAGATCACATTATGATTTGATTATTTGAAGTTTATTTTAATGTAAATTAATTACGGTATACAATTAATTAATTTAACTTAAAACCATTATCTCAAAATATAAGTAAAATAAATCTAATTCTGTGTATTATAAAAAAAAAAAAAAAATATCTAGGAAGTCTATAACATACATGTTATGTGATCTTGCATAAAAAAAATTAGTCCCCCAGGAACTCCCCACTAAGCTTGTTAAGAGAGCTTTAGGAAAATATGTTTATAAGTTAATTTCATATAGGAATAAAATTATGTAATTGCAAGTTATAAAAATAAAATTTAAATTTGAAGAAAAATTTTAATATTGTTATTACTATCCATTTTTGACTTAAGAATTTATTAAATAAAATAAATAGCATGCTGTATTTAAGTCAGTGACCTGGTTTTCCCAGTGCAAAGTTTAATTTCCTGCCAAAGATTTGTGTTCTATTTTTAAACCGTTTAACGACATGATTATTCTGGTCTGGTTTCATGAGATTACCTTCCAGTCTTAATGCAAACAGAATTTAAATAAAGATAAGGGGATTTTAAGTATGAATATTAATTTATAGGCTACTGCTTGCAGATGGTATTCTGATAACGACAGTTAATTGAATAATTTGTATTAGTAATGTGTGGATTTATCATTTTATTGTACTAATTCATGAAATAGTTTGAATGTTTGATATTTCATTGAATATACACATTAGCATTTATTTCTTATAATATTCTATCCTAACTTATAAAGATAATAAAAAGCGTAGTTAATGAAAAACATCATGCATAATTCTTTAAAGAAAATAAAAGGAGATAATAAATGACTTATTTTGATATAATGTCCAATGATGTCCGAGTTTATATATTTAAAGATATTTTGTGTATATTACTTTACAGACATCCTTCAGTACTTTGTTAATTGCTTATTACTTTATTTTAAGTAATGTTTAAGTTTTTTAAATTATTTTTTTAAATACTAATTTTAGATGTGGTTGTTACAGAAACAACAACATCAGTAATTAGTTAGCAAGATATTAAAATGAAACTATATAAACGTTTTGTATAAAAGATAAAGGACGCAACGTATTTGTGTTGTTACATGAGTGACAAGGTTACAAACAGGCTGAACCATGTATCCGTCTTAAGACAGTAATTAATTTAAGTTTGTTGCATCATGTGCTGAGTGGTGCTGACACGGCTGGTTAACTATTTAGACATTGATGTTGTCAGACATGTTGACGGCTTCATTCATATCTGTGCTGATGAATAATCTATTATTAGATAAAAACTACTTCAGTTAATAAATTAACTGTGATGATATACGTATCATGTCTTATGTAGTGATAGTTATTAGTTTAATGGAAAAATTATCTTACGATATATACTTTTATACATTAAAAATAATATATTTCCCTAAATATATTTGCAACATTATTAATGCTGATTTTCGTTGTCTTCTGTATACTTTCAAATTCAAATTTTGTATTGCATGAAGACAATTACATGAATTGCATCGCAAAAGTCAATATTAATAATAAAAATAACCTATCCTATACATACAATCTTAAAAATGGAGCATACAAACATACAAGCTGTCTTACATTCACGCTCTCATTTATACTGGGTTAAAATATTAAAACTAAATAAATAAATACTTGATTATAAATTATGTTTGAAATGATTTATGGATTCTTAAAACGCTAAATGAGATTTCCAAATTGATATATTATGAAAACTAAATTGATTATAGCAATTAGAACATAAATTCTAGAGAAAATTTGTGTTGATTAAATAGGTAGCATTTGTTGTACTCCAATGAAAACATTTATACAGTACACATTTTGGCAAATAAAAATTATCAGAACCATTCTGAATTTGATTCAGAGGTTTACTAATAGTTATTTATAACCACAGAGAAGAAATAAACAGAACTAAGAGGCAAAGGCATGCTAAATATGCTTCATTTTAGTTAGTCAAGAAGTTATTTATCATGTTTAATGCGGTTAGAAGGGCCAGGACCTTGTCAGTTACTTCCTTCATAACTCAAAAAACGTCAAGGACAAACTAATTATTTATTACTACAGGTGTGTAAACAGCAGCCACTCGATCGTTTCCTGAAACTATTATTAAGTGATATATATATTTATTTTTCTCTATGTTTTAGAATAAAAGATAATTCTAAATAGTTCTTCAAACATATTATTTTGCAGGTTGTAATGTTGCATACAGCGAAATTGTTTTATTTTATCTGGGAAAATTTTTAAATAAACAGTGACTAAAATATCTTAACCTAACTAACAAGCAAAACGTCAATAAAAGCTAAATAGTGTATGCATTCTATAAGTGGTAAATATATACATCTAAATAATCCAGTAGTTTTCATTATAAAATGGTATTAAAGTACTGTTGGGCGGGTTCAAATAAAAAAATAAAAAGATAAATTGGATAGTTTGGTTCAATTACTAGTACTATTGTCGGAGATAAACAGCACATTGAAATGAGCCCATACCATTTTATTATAAGTAGTTCGAGGACGATACATAAAATAAAATTGATAAATATTTTAAGAGACTATTTTTATACCCCTGAATTCTGATTGTATAAAACTAACAAATAAATATTTAATTTATATATGTTAAAGTATATAGTACATTTTTTCGTCCATCCCAATCTTTCAGGTTTATTCAATATTTAAACCTTTTATTAAAAAAAGTTTAGATTTCCTTTTCTGTTTTTGAAGTAATATGTAGTTTAGAAATTTACTTAAACTTTAAACAATTAAATTTTTATATGAACAATATGCAAATGTATATGTCAATTTTAATACTATTTATTTTAAAATTCTAAACAAATCAAATGAACCAGAATGCTAAACTCATTCTGAATTATTCAGATACGTGCAGACGAGACGGCTTTGTGCGTGTTTTAAGGCACTCAAATTACAAGTAATGATGTAATTACATTAAATATGTACTTACATGAGTGAAGAATGGTTGTGGATGACTTGATTAGTACCGTTACTAACTAAGTCAGACTGTTCCTTAGAATGTGCCATTAAATAACAGCCAATTATCTAAGACAACTAAGGGACCTATGCTTTACGTGGAATCTGGACCACGTATTCTGATCTGATTTTCAACTATAACAATCATAACACTCAGTTGTCTTCCTTAAACAACATTAATACAATGACAACTACCCAACACGGACACCCGAAACTTCTCTAGTAGTGTCCATGTCTCTATATTTACAATGGAAAATATATTGAATATATAATTTAACAGGTATTTTAATTAATTATAATTTATATAATTCCAGGATAATGTTTATTTAAGGCTGACCTGATCTATTATTTATTTTTAAAAAGGCGTTCTTGTATGTGCCCAATCACCCAATATTAATAACAAATTATATAATGTTTCAAGAGTTTAACTTACCATAAAATACGGCCACAGTTATTTTTTAGGCTACCATATATATTCAACGTTTTATTACTTTTTTTGTAGTTATTTTTACTTTACATTAAGGTTGTTTGGTAATAGTTACAAATAGAAATGTTAACATTTATACAGGATCGAATATATTTTATAATTTCTTTATTAAGTGGCCTATAAATAGCCATGCATGATTTAAATTCAATCCGTGAAATTTATATTATTACGAGTGCCTAAAAATATAGGACTATTGTATTTGCTTTTGACCTGAGTTATATATGTAAAGAAAGAAAGTACTTTTAATATCAAAACCAGTACAATATGGATGATATACAATGTACATAAGGGGTCAATATTACGAATCTAACTGTTCTTAAACCAATGATGGACTGTTAATGTCAAGAAAAACAATACAGAGACTATAAGTCAAAGTAACGACTGTCATGAGGCCATTAGAAAACCTCAATGCCTTTGTGAACGGGAGTTAGTGGGATGTATGACTGTTCCCCTTTAAGTTTTATCACTAAATATAAGGTAAGACTATTTTATAATATCTAAAGGTAGGAAGGGTTTGTACGCACTCTACCAACCGAAACTCTTTATTTACGAGTAAAATTCAATAAACAGTCCATAAATATATTTTATTATACTTTTAACCAAATAACCACAGCAATAAACAGCTATGAACGTATCTGTAAACTTTAAATTAGTAATTAACTCTTTTTTCTTAGTTACCAAGCACGATTATAGCAACTGAACATTTATACTTACATTGAAGGTTTATAACATCGCCAATAATCTGTCTTGTATATGTGTTTTTTTTTTTTTAATTATTTTTTCATATAGAGTATCAGTATTTAATCTATAAGATTAGTGCATACAAATATTAAATATTAACTAATGCGTTAAAATTTATCATTATAAGTTTTATATTTAACCCCCCCCCCCATTGGTTGCCATATGCATGAGCAGTACTAGAGATTCAGTACTATGAAGTAGTCAGTTTCCAGATATTGTGTAGGGAAGAAAATGTATTATCTCTCTTATCAAATAGCTGAACATCAGACAGTATTAGGTGGTTTAGATTTCACGTACAATAAATGTGACTACATTCTACATTCTTAGTAGACCTGGCTATTTCCTATTAATGAACAGCTGTTTCTAAGAAACAGTTGACTTCAGAAAATGATTTGTAGCAATTACTACACCCATTCATCTACATTTATCACCCCTCATCTTCATTCTATTCTCTACACTCGACTTCTTAGTAATTAATATTGAAAATTAATAAAAATAATTAGTGTTTAAAAACCTGCTCTTGTATTGATTTTTTACGATACTAAAAATTGCCATAATGTTAGTCAAACACAATTCCATTTATCATAAAACCAATAAAAAATTTGACCAAATAAATATAACTGTTACTTAAAAAAAACATGACATTAAAGCCCTATTCTTAATTTTAAGGAATAGAAAATAATATTAGTTACCTCAAAATGTACAAAGATATTTTTTAAGTTATTAATAACGTGTAAATTGAATAATTGTGTGATTAGCATATTAATTGCTGGCAGATAAAGAATACATAAGTCAAGTTGCTTTAGAGTTAAGCACCAGGCCCGATGGGTTATCTAAGGTCTGAAAGGTTGGTAGGTGGGTCATCAAGTTTGGGTTTTTAAGGGATGGCAGCAGATTAATTAAGTCGATTTTCTCAAGGGATGGTGTGCAATCTGTTGTCTAAAAGGCTGGTAGGTGAGTCATGAAGTCCAGATTCAAGGGCTGTTGGGTCTACTATTACCTAGAAGGCAGGGGAGTGGGTCAATAATTCGAGTGTCTGAGGGGTAGGTGTTTGAGTCAACAAGTAGGGGACAGGTAGGTCTTATATTGTCTGAAAGCATGATAGGTGTCTCATCAAGTATTACGTCTCTGAGATGGCTTTTTGGATCACCTACTTCCTGAAGGGCAGATGTGAGGGTCATTCAGTCTAGTTTTTGAAGGAGAGGTGGGTGGGTAATCTAGTCTCGTTTCGGGAAGGTTTGGTTAAGTGTTAAAGACACGATGGGTCAAATGGTGTCTGAGAGAGAGTTGGGTGAGTCATGAAGTCTAGTTTAAAGGACTGTTGTTTCAACTACTATATGGATGGCAGGCGAGTAGGTCATCAAATCGAGTATATAATTGGCAGGTGATTGAATCATTAAGTATAGTATCACAATGTTGGATTAGTGGGTCATCTATTTTGTGAAAGGATGGTTGGTGAGTTATCAATTATAGTGTCTCAAGGATGAATTGTTAGGCTATCTACTGGATGAAGGGCAAGTAAGCAGATCATCAAGTCCAGTGTTTCAAGGGCACAACATGATTTTTTAAGGGTCGTCTATTTTCTAAAATGCTGGTAGTTGGATTATTAAGTGTAGTGTCTTCTGATTAAACTGGTGGGTCATGCAGTGTCTGAGGGGGAGGAGGGGGAGGAGGAAAGGTCATGAGATTTAGTGTTAAAAGGTTGGTTAGTAGGTCATAATCGTCATTATCGTCGGATTGTTGGATTCGTTTGTCGTCTATTGTTTGAAAGGCTGTTGGGTAAGTGATCAAGTGAAAGTTCAGAAGAGATGGCGGGAGTGTCATTAATACAATGTTTGATGGGTGGGTGGTGAGGATACAGAGAGTTCATGTATCAACACCATTAGCAACTTAAACAGGAAATAGCATTAAATTTCCAGTATAAAATACAAAGTATAAACTAACTTTGTAACTATAACACAGTTAACTAATAACATACTTTGGAATAGTTAACTTTGCAAATATTTTTATAAACATGTAATTTAGAGGTCCCATCCAATTTTAATGAATTTTTTAAATAAAATAGTTAAACTCGATGAACATGGGAACATTCTCCTGGAAACACCGATTTTTTACAAACAATCTTCCACACTGACATATTGTATTTTACATAAATCTTGCTTAGTTTTTACTCAAACACGAATATTACATCCAAATAATAACACGAAAAATTATAAGAAAGTTATGAAACAGAAAGGCGATACGGTTATTTTATATTAAGTTACGTTATTTTAGTTTACTTCAGTAGGTTTGGTTCGTTATAAGTTATTTATTATTGAAACTATAAAGTATACTCATCAAAATATTAGGTAAATAACCTAACCTATTATTACACAACCTACCATAAACCTAACCTTACGTAGCGTAGCTCATTCTTACTCAACGTACTATTTTCTTAGATATCTCAGTTATTAGCTCAGTTGCAGGAAGACATGGATATGAAGAAATTATAATGTAGACAATAGTAATGTAACACGCTTTATTTTTAAGCAAACGTTTTTCCATTTTACTATTTATTATTTATTTTTTTTTTTTTTACAAAAAATCAGTAATTCTAGGAAAACATGTATGCGGGTTTAAGAGGTTAATGTTGACTATTTAAAAATATTAAAAGTTGTACACACCGGTTAGATCTCTATAAACCATATTTACCGAGTGAACAATCCAAAACAAAAATACTTCATTATTACCTAAATATCTTGATTAGTTAAAAAGTTATTTTCAACATTTTTTTCTTCACTAGACCAAACAATTGTTTCATTACGGATGAAATATGTATAGAGTAAGCTATTTATACCATAAAAACAAATTATTTTTGTTATTTCTTTTAAAAGTGTTGAATGATGTAATATATGATTACTTCCATCACGAAATATGATAAGTCAGACTGAGGAGTTGAGCTACATTATATCTCACAGTGAAAACATATTTCCTTCAAATCCTTATATCTCAATAAATGTCTGCGGTGTTGAGCTACATGTTCATTCAACTTAGTTCAGTACTTTTTAAATAACTGCTGTGGTATGTTAAAGGAACTAAATTGAGTTTTAATAAATAAAATATGAGATAGTATCTTTTATTAGTTACATTATTAGATATAGTAAAACAATTTTAATAACATGTCCATAGATATATTTTGTTATATTTTTAACCAAATAACCACAGCTATAAACAGCTATGAATGTATCTGTAAACTTTAAATTAGTAATTAACTCTTTTTTCTTAGTTACCAAAACAATTTTAATAACATGTGCCTTTATATTATTAGTAACAACAGATTGACATTAAACAATAATATAACCTAAGTTTGTTCGTAGGAACGAAACAAAATCTTGCAAGAGGAGATAATATATTCATGTTTTGAAAAAGAAAAAATATATATTGTAATGTTTTAGATATGAAATTGATAAAATAAAGAACTGGCCCGGTTTTATAAATAGGGCCCCTGTGTTACAATAGATTCAAAAATGGCCTGGCAAGGAACGGTTCAAATCAGATTTGGTAATGAAATTCAATAGTCGTTAGGATAATACATAAGAGTAGAGCATTAGCCACGCTGATAGTAATGGATTTGTAGATACCATTTGGAGGTGTTTAATGATTCATTAAAGCATTTTAAGACAAATATTATTAACCAATCATGAACAATCTAATGGTAACAAATAACTGTTATACAACAACGGATAGTAGTCTCATTATTATAATTGCTGTGAGAGGTTATTTTTTACGATTCCTTTTGAGGCCATAATGAATATCCGAAACTTTATTTAGCTGTAAGATTCTTGATTTTACGCAATGTTTGATGTGGGTTTGTTATTTATGCTGACTATATTTTTATTTTAAATTTCCGTGATAGTTTACATGGACTGCAAGCTTTCTTTTACGATTTAATTTAAAACCGTTGGCTCAGTAGGGCATTCTAATCTTAGTTTTGTCTTGGCAGTTTGAAGCCTTAACCGTTGTGCCAATACTCTAGCAACATTTCTTCCTTCTAACGTGATCTACATCCAATCCTTTAAAATAAAAGACAGTCGGTAATCCTGATATAATTGATAACTTGCCTTGTTGCTTTTAGTACAATTGTTTAAGAATTTCACAATTACTTTGCTATTCATACTAGCCATAGTTCAATATTGCCATTTATTTAGGCAAAATTCAGCAAAACTGTAGTCCGTAATTTTGGTGAACTATTGTTGTATTAATTAGCCAACGTATTAATTAATTATTTTTGAAATTATTATAAAAATAATATAATTCAGTAGTTGTAATAATAAAATGTATAATAACTGTCTTATTTTTTAAATAAAAAAGACGAAAACTGATTTATGAAAATTTTTTTTTAGGCTTTAGAACATTGGCAAAAATATTATTTATAAGCTCTAGATGAGTACTAAGACAGAATTTAAAAATATAATATCGTAAAAAGATTGATAGTTAATATCATGACACCACTCAATCATAAATGTTGTTGCCAATAACCATACGAGTGAGAGAGATCTTGCCAGCGCAAATTGACGAAACAAATTTACACGAGTGTAGCGAGTCACGCAGTTCATACTTGAGGCGTATAAGAGGGTCCTCGAGTCAAATATAACATAGTACTATATCACTTCTTTAACAAACAATAAAGTAAATTGTCAATTTCTTATAAGTTACTTTGTTTAAGAAATTAACAGCTATAGATAGTTGGTAGGTTCTGATTTTAATGTAAGGCAATACAACTAAATAGAGTAAACATTGTAATATAGTAGGTATGATAACTTGATTTAATTTATTTCATATATATTTTGTGTTATACTGTATATTTGTTACAAAAATATAACAAAATAGCATCCCTACTGTCTTAGGTGCTGTGCCTGTGGGGTCACACAGCTCAATTTCTACAAAGCCTATAGTTCGTGAGCTTCGTGTCCAGATCTTATTACAATACCTACTCATACAATTTATTTTTGATAGAAGAATATACAACGCTCAATAGGTTTTCTATTTTGTTTCACATTTATGGAAAACATGCCATTTTTACATTGACGTAGGAACTACTAGAGATGTTCATGTTGGATGGAAGTCAGGATCCGGATGTAATGTAGGGCAGAGAACTGAGTATCTGGCTTGTCAGTTATCTAAAAAATTAGATCAATACTGCTTAATTCTGGTTTCATTTAAAGCTGTAAATTCCTTACTTGCCATGATTATTGGGCTATTAATAAATGGCTTTTTCCAAGAAACATTCAATCATAGTTAGTAACAATGGCTACACTCATCACAAACTGTTGACATTAATATTTACACATTTCTACGATTGGTGTCTATTGAAAAATGAATAACGTTTAAAAAAGTAAAATATGAACATGCAGTTTGAGTAGGCTAAAGTGCAGGTGTATACAGTATAAAAAGGGTTTAGGAATTCTAGATCGATAGTCCAATTAAAAAGTTTTCCCATCGAATTTCAATATATGACTGCCATTCTAGCCTACCCTCCAGCTACAATGATATTGTTCAGAGAACTTCTAACATATTACAATATTAAATGTTTTTAATAAATTCGTTTTAGATAATATCCCTTTTATATTCTTTGAAAATGTAAATTGTTTATTAACCATAAGTTTCAGTAGTAAAAAATTACAATCTTTTAAGTGTCCAACTTTAAGTTTTAAAGCATTTTTACGTTAATAAGAGTATAAATGTAGTCTTGATTTTTTTTGTAAATAAAATTCTATGCTAGTGCTACAACTGGTTGCATAATTATATTTATAAAACTTTACGGTGAAGATGATTGCCATGAGAATGAAACAAAAATTTGAAAATAATAATAGAAAAAATGTTACACTATGGATCTGTCTTTAGTTATTTTGTGAAATGAGATTAAACTGTGCAGTTTGATGATGTGAGTGATATGGGGAAACGTTACGTTCGTTAAAAATGTTACTTTAACCAAAAATAAATCATGCTGTATTAGTAGGAAAAAAATTACTAAAAGGAAAATATATTTACTTTTTGATTTAGTTGGAATACAATTTATTTGCAAAGCACCAAGAAAAATCCATCCGTTTCGCAAAACATATTTTGAGAAATAATATTATTGTAATTTTAAAATAAAAAAATTTTCACTAAAGTAGTCATCATTTTAATATACATAGCGATAAGGATTTTTATTACTTAGATATTCGTTAAATTTTATTAATCCTAGACAATATATTAGAATTAAAAGATATATAAAAATTTTATTTTTATTTTTATTCTTGGTGTATGACTTGCTTTTAGCTCTATGGTAGATTATAAATTAAGAGTAAGTTTGTTTTATTGACGAATGAGACACGAATACTAGCAATCTTTACTACCCTGGTGCACAACAAGATCATCTTCAGACCAATATGGAGTCCACTCAATAGTTAATATCGGGTGGACAATACTAGAGAGGTCTGAGGTGTCCATGCTGGGTGGTAGCCAAGTCTGTACCTCTTGTATTGGGAAGAAAACTGATAACAAGAGGCCGAGTATGATTATTCTTGCTTGCCACTAAACCTAAAAAAAATCATACCAATACAAGGTGGTTCGGAATTCACACTAATTTACTGCATAAGTCAATGTGCTTTACTAGTTATGTGTCTGATGATAAATTTATCTTTCTATGGAACAGTTGACCTTAGTGAGGAACAATGACTATAATCGTTTGTCTACACTCGATCGGCACTCATTCGCCCATACCTTACTAAGATCTTTCAATGAATTGGTTATATCGTTTTGAGTGAATATCAAGATAGCTGCTCGTCACAGAGACTATACTAATGAAGAGATCGTAAGAGTAGTATCCGACAATCACAATGTGTCTGAACCAGCAGTGCTTATGCTGGGGTGATCTTATTAACCACCTAGTCAAGTAAAGTGTTTTTTTTTTCTCTGGTAGATCTATATAGTTAGGTTATTTATGCCATTGATGAGATAATGTTGAATACTAAAGTATGATAGTGATAATTGGGATTAAAAAATATGTCGTAGTAAACTTAAATGCTTATCAAACCCATCGATTTTAGTTGAATTAAATTAAGTAGGTTTGGGTAGTGGATCCAGCTTAGTACTTATATATAAGTACTACTTATTTACAATAATATTTGGAGAGAACAAGGAAGGTAGTCAACGACGATGGATCTAAATGTTCTGTTGAGATCAACAACACCAGTCGCTATTTTACATTTGTGGCAGGTGGCATGACCATCACCAGTAACTGTTTAAGAGATTTAGCAACAACCTTCACATAGACAACCTATCCCTCGTTGGATGCTCCAAAAAGGGATAAGTTAGGGGGAGGGGTGGTGGCGAGTTACTTTTGACTGTTTTTGAGGACAAGATCGATGGTCGTTAAAAATCTGATTTCATAGCTAATGGGAACTATGTAAGAGCTTATATCATATTGAACAATCTTTATAAATTGTCCAAGATTCTTTCCATGATGACTAAGAAGGTTTTAGTGGGTGGCCACCCTAAATAATTGAAATTCCAAACTACCAATACTACTGATATTTTAAGTAAAGATGCATTCATTCCCATTCCGACTTATACTAACACTGATTGTTATAAGGATATTTAATTATTTTTATAAACGTAATATACTAAGAATATTAAATGCGTTTTTAAATACTTAATACAAGTTATGTTTTATTCCAAAAATATATTTTATAAGATGGTCCAATAAGATATGCATTTTTATCAAGAGTCTACTGTCAAATGGAATAACTGTTATAACCGTATACTTGATGTTGCTTATCAGAGAATATTTTGTTCCACGCTAGATCGTGAAAGGTTATAACCTTAATATAAACTGGAAGCGTGTTACGTTATATTAACCGTGTCAGGATCCAAGTGTGCCTATCTTGAAAGTTCCACATAAAAATATATTAGGTAATATATTATTAACATTTAAAAAGGGAAAGTTCTTTTACAACTGTATTTTTTTATTTATGTAAAAAATATAAATAAAAACAAATATATTAGTATCTATTGGTATTAAACATAGAAACTATGTTACTAGTATTATTGATATTCTCCAAAAAACTTCATCAGTATGTTACTTATCACTTTAAAACCCACCCACACGTCATTTACTTGTTAGGTTTCACAACACACGCACCCACTGCACACAACTTTCAATGACCCGTCCATCGGCCTTTTACACATAAGGCTTGACAGCCCTCCTTCAATTTATAGTAACCTTACAAGCCACGAAGCCATCCTTTACACACGAGGGTTAATTACTCACCCACCCAACCATTTATCATGAGGCCTGGCAACCGACACTACTAACCTTTTCAAATAAGGCTTGATAACCCACCCACCCACTCTTTACATTTTGCGGCACAACGATCCACACACCTAACCATTAAAATAAGGTTGACAATCTAAAAGCTCACTTTTTACACTTGAGTTTCGACGACCCACACTCCTAACATTTTGAAATAAGATTTGACGACCCTCCTACTTACTCCTTACACTTTGAGGATCGACAACCCTGCAATACACTCCTTACACTTTTTGGCTTCACATCCAATACAACTAACGATTACAATAAGGCTTGACATTGTAAAAACTCAATCTTTACAATTGAGTTTCGATAACCCACACTACTAACTTTTTCAATAAGGCTTCACGACCCTCCCACCGACTCCTTACACTTTCAGTATTGACGACCTTACCACCCACTCCTTACACTTTGTTGCTTGAAGACCCATTCACTTAACATTTACAATAAGGTTTGACAATCCAAAACCCACTCTTTACAAAAGACGACACTCCTAATCACACATCTTTAAAGCTTGACGACCGATACACCTAGAATTTAAAAATAAGGCTTGACTACCCCAACACCCACTCACTACTCTATGAGGCCTGACGACTCAAACATATAAACTTTACAAATGAATCTTGACAACTCTCCCACCAACTCCTTACATTTTGAGGCCTAACGTCTCACACACTTAATCAAACAGATATAATTTAATTTATTCTAACACAAAACACTAACAGAAAGGCCGGTTATCTGCATATGAGATAATCAGTTTTTATCACCTTTTGTCAAAATAGGAGAACAACAAATAACACAGTAAACAGCCAACGTTAACTAACCTCAAAGATTACGCTAAACCAAGATACGTTATGAAACTTAAGAATGTTTCGAGCATAACAAGAATAACGTCGGCATATTAAAATTCCATAGTTTAAAATAATTTAAAAAGACATTAAACGAAATGTAACTTCACAAACAAGACGCAAAACAACATAAACTGAATATTTAACTATTATTTAAAATAATCATATTCGTATTACAATGCAATAAGGGATATCTAACGCTCAAAACTAAAAATAACGATTAGTGCAATATATATTATTTAATATAAATTATCTACTAAGGCACTAAACGAAATGTATAAACTTAAAAGATAAAACAGCACAAAATTAAAACAGTACTTAAAAATAATGTAACAAGTTAACTATTTAAATATAAAACCTCGTTCAACAAAACAATACCAGCAGAATACTGAAGCATTAATAAAATAATAAAAAAAGGCATTACGTGGAATTTATAGTCACGTTAGCTATCATTATGTGATGAACTTAATATCACTACTATTCTTCAAATATAGTAATTAATTGTAATTAAAACTAAAGTATAACACCAAAATAATAATAAATTTGTCACTTTAACTACAAAATTATACCTGACTCTATTGTAATGATAAAAATTACGGAAAAGTAAATGGAAACATCGCAAAGTAAATACCATACATCTAACTAAGTACAGTTTCCAGTGTCACCAGGACTTAATGGCTCTACGGTATCCATTAAAATGATTTACAACGTCCGTATCGTGTTCTTTATCGCCTATACACTATTGGAACAACAACTTTGAGATTAAAGCAGGACTGTTCCAATATTGCGATGTATGATTTGATCACGGAATATGGTCAGTTGTAAGGGACCACTATATAATTTTTTAGAAAATTTTAGATCTTGGTAATACTAAATTTATAGTTTTAAAATTTAAAATTGAGGCTAAGTATACAATTATTGTTAAACTGTAAAAAATGCTTTACTGTTTAAATATATTATTTGTTAAATTAAAATATTGTAATGTTATTTGTAAGTATTGTCTTGGTTCTTATAAAATTAATAAGACTAATTAATCGTTTTTTTTATTAAGTCATTGATAATGTAATATTGGTTAGCAATTGAATGCAAATACCACAATATATACAAATCCGTTGCCAATAGTAACGTAAGTACTGGAAATCCAATACCATAAAATGCCTAAAGTTTTCAAATAGTTTCAATGTTATTTGAGTTTGCACAATCTTCCTAATGAAACAATATTCCCAGAGAAACTTAAATACAGGGTTTGAACTTTAATTTGGCTTTCAATTTAATCAGAACTGTTGCTCCAATTGGTTTGTTGTAAATGCTTAATAAATGTTAACTTACTAGTAAATAAATGAATCATGTGCGTAAAATATCCAAGAATATGGAAAGTTTCTTTTATTTTTTGGTGTTCTAACAAATAGTTATAGTAAACTAAATAAAAAAGTGAACTAACATATCACTGAGATCATTAAACCTACTATATAAGTTGTTAATTATTTCATACATGTTGTTTTGATTTTAAATATAACTTTGTTTTAAAGTTGAATAGTAGATATGACTAAACTTAAAGCCACGCATGTTATGCCTGTTCAAAACGCAAAATCGTTAGTCATATACCCATACTTATGAAGAAGTTAAGTTTTAACTATAGGCATACATATTGTAAGGAGGTTGCCAAAATTCCATATATTAGGTAATAAAATGATTTTGCTTCTTTTGCGTATTCCTTATTATAGCAAGGGAAATTGTGGAATAATGCATTACATATAGCAGAAAGTATGGGTTTCATATACTTAAAATGCATTATACTTGTATGTGTGCGTTAAAGCAAACTTGATAAAGTTTATTAATTTTTAGAATCAGTTCCTTTCGTGCAATTTTAAGAATAAGATAGTTTATTTACTACAAATAATGTAAATAGATGATACTAAACAGTATAGATATGTATAAATGACATAAAATCATTCCTATTAAAAAACTATTAAAACAGTTCATTATCAATTTAATATATTTAATTATAGATCGTGAATTAGTTTTGCTGAAATGTTTTTGTTCAAAGATCTTGATATACAACAATATAGAAATTCTTATAAATATATAAGATTTAAATAAAATATTTTGAATGAATGTAGGACTTTTTTGTGAATCAGTCTACGTCTATACCCAATAGTGTATTTTCCCCAATTTTCATTAAGCATTGTTAATTCATTTTTGTTTGAATATTTAACTATTATTGAATTTTCGTAAATCAACCATTAAATGTATGATTTTAAATCAAACCATTAAATATATATTTTTAAACCCGTATATACTCCAACACCTAAGCCACCTGAGACACCTTCCTATTTTAGTATAAAGAGTTAACATTGTATACTGTATATACATTAAACGAAATATTGTGTACCATTTGTTTCAATACGTATAACTATGAAGGGATAATATTGTAAGAATTTAGTAATTGAAAATACCATAACTATTAAACCAATATTTTTTTTTTTAATTCAGCATGTAAAATAAGCATATGGTTATAATATAACAATTATTATTTTCAGTGGGTACTTTTGTAACCTATTTTTACTAATATAAAACAAAATTTCCTTCCTTAGATTCCATATTTATTTATAAGAAATTTAAGAATATAATTATTTTACCCCTGTCTCATCAGACAACCAAACATTTATAGCTTAAATTAAAAATATTTTAAATTAAGCTATAAAATAGTATATTATATTTTGATTTCTTTTAAAAGGTGTAAGGATACGTATTCTACAGTCAGCTTGAACAACAAATTTCAAGTTTTTATTGTAACTGTAAATTTATTTATTTTTTTAAATATTGTTTAGTCTGTTGTTAGTCAATGAAAATTAAATATAAACAAGTTACTATTAAATCAATTCCACAATGCAAAGTAAAAATATTACAATAAAAATATTTGTAATAACAATAATTAAATAAAAGTAAAACCAAAACAAAAAGTATATTTTTAGGACAATTATATTTAATATTTGTGATTATTAGTTTATTTACAAGATTTTAAGATGATGGTTACTAAATTATCATTTTTTAGGAAATATATTTCCATAAATTAAAAACTGAGGAGTTAACTTTATATTGAATAGACTAGTTAAAAACAAGGATTCCATACAATTATTTGACAAACATGGTTAACAAAGTTCTACGGAAATTACCTGTAACACCCGGTACCTAAATATTCTTTTACGCCATAATTACATGAAAATGACAATTTGAATCATACAAATAAATTATTCTCGAAATAATTCCTTTAGTTGCATTTTAAACAATACTACTAAGATATTAAATACAACATACAGAATATAAAAAAAGATATTTTTTACACGATAATAGAAACATGCAACTCATTATAGCACTCCCCAAATATTGAGTATAAAATGGCTGAACATACCTGAAATGAGAATTATATAATTACATTTTAGCTCATTTGTCTAATTATTATAAAATACTACAGGCTAAAAATTAATTCTGAAAACTTAATTATAATTTTGAACCATACAGGTTCAATATTTACACTTAATACCTTAGTTATAAACAACAATTTTATTTTGTGAAGCGACTACTAAATTTTAATTAAATTAAGTGGATAGCAAACAAGGGGAATAATAAATTGTAAATAAGAAAATATGTCAATTTAATTAAAAATAAAAGGTTTAAATTAGTAAAATACAACGCTAAAGATCCGACATTATAATTTTTGCTATATAAAATTGAAAACATTTAGTTTTAAAAATTTGAGCCTGATGAAACATTTCTTTTGAATTTAGGATATATTAATTTATTATGTCTAGGTTCAATAATTATTATAGTTAGTGTTTCTTTAGCTGGTGGCAAGTGGTCTAAAACATGAAGTTTTGAGCCTTATTTAGAGATAGCTCAGCTTAGAATAATTTTGGTCCGGAGTGGACTAATTTGAAAGTCTTATTAGCTACAAGGCCACATTATATAATTTTAAGGAATTATAAATAAATTTTAATATTTTTGTTTCCAAATTTTTGTTTGTTTACTATTTATCATAAATTAATATTAGATTATTTTTTTAAACTTTTAAGTTTATTTCTAACGAATATCATTCCATGCAATTTCAGGCTAAAACAAAACTTCCTTGAGTTGCGAGATGGTCGCATAAATCTTGCGTGTCTCATACATCTTCCAGACGCAATCTCGAGGCGTCCAACAACATTGGTGTTTCCATGTAACAATGCATAACCGTGCAGTTTAGAATTTAACTGTCCGAAAAGTACAAAACTAGTTGAGAAATAATTTGAAGAAAAGATTATACAGCAACACTTGCTTAAAGGCATAGTGTTATCAGACGACACTTCTTAACTCAAATAGCAACTATAAAAATAATATTTTTATTTGATTTAAACTAGAAATAGAATTTCATTAAGTATTTAAAATAAATTTTACCTAAATTTTTAACTAATAGAAGGATTTAGTACTGGTTTTAAAATTTAGCTTTATTTATATCCTGTTTACAAGTTCTTAAAACTTGTTACCTTTATCAACAATTTGTAAAATAAAATCAATATTTTCTTGAAAATTTGCCTTTATCTTATGTAAACCGTGTTTTATACTTTATTTTCAAAAAGTGTTTATACGACGTGTAACAGCAGAAAACATGATTTATGGCGAATATGATACAGTAGTCATATCTCAGTTAATAATAAAATCAGCGACGGATACATAACCACGCATGATTTTAAAGAAAACAATAGAATTTTGTACATTGTAAATATTTGTATTACGTTCGTTAGGTGAGTAAAAATATTTTTTTCCAATCTAAAAAAATAATTTTTAAATCAGGATTAGACTAAGATAACAATAAAACCATAAATGGAAAAAAAATTAAAAATATATCGGTAAATGTATTCTTATATAATCTAGTCACTGTAGACAAGCTTTGGATGTGCAGAGTTTCACATTATTTTTCCCTTGGCATACTTCAAGCTGTTTTTCATGAGTCATATAAATATATATTCTCAAATGGTATGTTTTTTTATTTGCTATGTAAATTATTTCCTAAAAGTTAATTGAATAAAACCCATATATTTTACGTGTAAATAGGTTTATTCTTATGCATATAGCATTATAAATATTAGATTTCTGAAATGAAAGGGGCTCATTTTTTTTACTGACTTTATGGTCTATTTATTTTATACCATGTTATATAAATCTATAACTTGTTACAAACTGAAAACAAGTATGAATAATATTGTAAAAATTAGCCATACGGCTAATATTATTTATATTATATAAATATTCACTTTATTTATAAATTATTTTATTACGTAACGAGATCAATAATGAATTAAAACTTTTGATAACAAATTTACAAACAAAATAAGTTATGCTATTAATTTTTAAGTAGTTGTGTTACATGTACAGTTACAATATACAGATTCAAAATTCTCCGTTAGTGAGGGTTAGATGGGGGATGAGAAAGCAGTATTTCATTTAAAGCTAGTCCCAAGTCCCTTGTGTATAATAGGGACCACTATAAATTGAATTTAACTTGGGGTGTCACGCTGAAGATACATTTGGCCAGTGAGAAAGGGAAGTGGCGCGTCTTGGGAATAGTAGGTTTTGTCCTATCTCTATGCCCTTACTAAATATATTTTACAATATTGAGAAATAAATAAATTATATATTAGTATAATAATTTAGGCTACATGTAACTAGATGCTTCATGTGTACATTTATAGAGTGGGTAATTTGTACAGGTTTACCGATATGAAACGTAGAATATACTTTGCAAAACCGTGTTAGAACAATATTGGAGTATTAGATAAGAAAAGGAACATAGCAAAAATAAAAAAGTAAACTATTTATTTTGGTAAATTTTGAGTTTTTTTATGATCTCCTACAATTAGAAAGACGAAATGAGAAGCGAGGTCACTACGATGTATAAAGTAGCGTGTGGTGAGACAGTATGAAACTTTCTTTTCAATTATATGAACTTTGTTTTCAAAATAAACTTAATAAGTTTGTTGCTTGTCTTGTAGCCAATAGAGTTAGATAAACACACAAGTTTTTACTGTGGGGAAAGAAAACCCACTTCATCAATTATGTGCAAAGCACTATTTGTTTTCATGACAAAACTTTCATTGTTACGGGGGACACCGATATTTGACTTTGTCAAAATAACTTTCTTTTATAAAGAAAATTAAATTAAAACCATTCCTATGTTTATTTTTTCTTCTTCTTTCTCTGCTAGTTTCAGTATTATTACGTTCATTGTGATACATATACATTTTGAAAGCAATCTTAGAAGCTTATATTAATGTTAAATTACATAGAATAAGTTATTTGTTTGCTTTAAAATTAAAGGTTTTGTCTATGCAATGATATGTATTATAATTAATTAATTATTTGTTTAAGCTTAGTTGGTAGATATTAACTATTAAATCAATATCCATGTAGGTAGTTCATTTGGAAACATTGTACATCTATTGTATAAATACAATATTACAATGTACAATACAATATTATTGTGTACAATACAATAATATCTAATATTGTATTAATATTCTACATCTGAAATATGAATGTTACATGAAGTTATTACATTAAAATTCACATTACGTTATATTTACTTTGATTAGAATTTCAGTTATCAATGTAACAAAAGAAAAAAAAAATTTAATTAGCTAAATGATTAGATCATTTTAGTACAGAACGAGTAAACGTCACACAACAAAAATTTATTACAATATAAGCACACAATGTACAAATATATTACAACACAAGTACAAAATGCACAAATATCATGGTGATCGATTTCGGTGAACCACGCTCACCTTCCTCAGACCAGAGGGATTCACAAAATAAACATTTTAGTCATATTGCAATTGAATGTAAAGTTTGTATGATTCAGCTAGGTTAGTTGAAGATTCGTTTTAGAAAGCAGAACAATTTCAGAAATTCCCTTTTTAAACAAGGTAATTCACGTTCTGAGGCAATAATTGTTAAACTCTGAACCACAAAAATTTAGAAGAGACTTTTTTGAACTTCAATAAAAATACATATATAATAATATGATTGTTATAATAAATAAATAACAATAACAATACTAATGTATGCCTTGAATTACACACACTCACAAACGGACAGGCACAGGCACGCACATGCACACCCTTTTTTCACACGTGCACACGCACGCAAACGGAAACACACACGCACTCGCACTCACACACGCACGCACGCACGCACGTACGCACGCAAGCACGCGCGCACGCAAGCACGCACACACACACACACACACACACACACACACACACACACACACACACACACACACACACGCACACACACGCACACACACGCGCACACACACACACACACACACACACACACACACACACACACACACACACACACACACACACACACACACACACACACACACACACACACACACACACACACACACACACACACACACACACACACACACACACACACACACACACACACACACACACACACACACACACACACACACACACACACACACACACACACACACACACACACACACACACACACACATACACACACAGAGGCTTTATTTTTAATACTTAAATAATAATTAAATTAAATTTTTAATTATATATTTTCAGCGACTAAAAGAACAGAAGTAACAACCAATAGGGATTAACCAATAATATCATAGCAGCCGCCATTTTTACGATTCTAGCCAATGGGGTCACGTGATCATAGGCCTATAAATTCAGTTGCTGAACACCATTTTCCATTCTATTGTGAGTCCCTCTGGTCTGAGGAAGGTGAGCGTTGTTCAACGAAATAGTATTTATTTATTCAATAAATAAATAAATAAATATTTTAATAAATAAATAAAATAAAATAAATAAATAATAGTATTTGCGCATTTTTTATTGTATTGTAATATATTTGTGCGTTTTGTGCTTATATTGTGAAAAATTTTTGTTGTGTGACGTTTACTTCTACTGTATATGTAGCAACGTGTATTATGCTAATTAAAAAACTATTAATAAATAAAATAACTTGCTTTAACCTCTGATATATGTAATCGATCGGTAATCGATGTACAGTGATGTTATATTTATATAGTTTATTATAGAATGGTGGTATGCTTAGAATGTTAATAAATTTTCAATATGTAGTCTAAAATTTGAACAATGTATATTACTAGTAGTATGTCAGATACATATTCCGAAACTATGACGAAAATAACGAAGGAATTTTCATGTATAGTAGCGTATAATATTGGATTTATGTTTTTAAAAACAGGAAACATTAATTAAGCTAATCGATGTAGATATTTATTTACATTATTTAAACATATAAACTGAGTAAATATGTATAGTAAAACAATTCCTACACTATCAAAACAAAACTCTAAAGAATTTCTGGATTATTTTTAATTGATCAAATGTAAAGATTAATTTTTTGTTCCGTTATTTTGTAAACTTGTGGTAGTAGGTCCTCTATTCAGGTTTATTGGTGATAAAATATTAACCTATTAATAAAGAGTTATGGTAAAAACTCTTACAAGTTTGAAAGGAATATTTATGATAAAAAAGTGTCCAAAATGAAAAATATAGTTGTAACGAGATCTCTACCTCCAGATACCTGAATATTAATTGGTAAAGTTTAAGCTCGTTCAATATTGAATATTGTTGTTGGATACATTCCCAGAATATTTTTTTATGAAATAAACGTTTTACTAAACTTCATATTTGTTATAAAATATGTTTTTCAAATAAATATTGATATTCAACATAGTATGGCTATCTCTGATACGCATCTTAAGCTGCGAAAACTACTGGTGGATATATAGTATTATATATTTATGTATGTTTGTTTCATATATTTTATCATATTTGTATTTCTTTAAGTAGTTATTGTAACTAAATCTATTGTCTGCCTACTCTTATTTTAACGTATAGTGTTTGTATAGCCAATATACATAACTATATATTAATAAAAATAATAAACAAAAGTTACCTCTGGTCGTGTCAAACTATATCACCTCATGCAAGTGGCTTTAACTACACATTAGGTGTTTAATTATGTAATGAAGTTATTGACGTACAATTAATCATCATTGTTAATACTTATTTTATCTAAAAGAAGTACATCACCTCAGTCACAATAGGGCACTTGCATTGACTGTACAAACAGCCAGAGAAAGACAAATCATTTGCTGTAGACGCACAAATGTGCTGCTAGCTAACGGTGATCATTTTCAAATTAAATGGAAACCTGTTTGGTGTACTACTGTATTATTTCAGATATTACCCAATTTAGCGTGTGCGAGAGAGATAGATGGAGAGAGAGAGAGAGAGAGAGAGAGAAGTTGGAAGTGGAATAGAGAGAGAAAGAAACCACTAGCTCTATCTTTAAAAACCAAACAAGAACTAATTTCACAGAACAGCAAAACTGGCTTTACGAAATTAGTCTGACAGTTTAAATCATGCCCTTTGCCATGATGGTAACTTTATAATAAAAAAATATTCAACACAGCTTATCCATAATCCAGTATGATTTATTATAACCGTTCCTAGAACGTAAAATTAAACATATATTCAAGGATTCAAATCAGTTTCTAGAGCCTCAAAAGCTTCTTATTTTGAAGTAAATATTATTTTCTATGTTCTAAGATCAATTAACAGTATTTCAATGAGTGATTAGGAACAATTAAACAATCTGTAAAATTCTTCCGTTTTCATAATTTTAAACTTGATTTTTATTAACATGTAGCTTTTTAAATGTCGCCTTACATTTGCATCTGGGAGCACCATGTGCAGGTGTATTACATGATCCACGATAAAAATAAATAGTGTTTTATAGGGTTAATTATTTTTATACCTTGATAGTATCTGAATATTTTCGTCAGTTTTTACTAGTTGTCATTAAGTAGTTAGAGCTGGCAAATTAAGTTTCAATTGCTGTTTTTCTTAAACACTGATTTTAATTAATGTGATGAGAGGAGAGATCCTGTTGGGAACAGATACAGAAGGACAAGTTGGAGGAAAGGGAGGTAATGGAGATATTAGACGATGGATGGTTTTAGTACTGTGGTGAAGTATGAGACAAAAAAGACGCTCTAAATAAAAGAGGTTTAGCGAAAGGCTGCACCATGACCAGCCTGAGGGAAGAACATCTGTAATAACATAATGGAAATAAATAAATTAATTAATAAATATTAAGGTAATTGTTAGGCAATTATGTCACCAAAATAATAATAATATTACTATACAACAAAATAATCACTACCCTTAGTGAAAATAAGCTTCTCTGAAATTATCATACCTTTTATGTTATTTATTTATTTTTTATTTATTCATAAGACGCCGATCGTCAAGATATGGGCGAATATGGATTTTGAATGAGTGTGATGAATGTAGATGAGCGAATGTAGTCATTGTTACAAACTAAGGCCGACTATTCCTTAGAAAGTGTCATTAATTAATAGCCCAATAACAAATGAACAGCCGGTGGTTATCAGCTGTTCCTTCTCAAAATATATTGACTTTGATTGGGATCGAACTGAGAACCTTTAGCACATGAAGCTGGGATTGAACCAACTATGCTACCGACCAATTAATAGCCTAACACGTATATGAATTGTAATTTTAAATGTACTGCAACCCAGCTACTTGGAGACCTAGTGATATGGGGATTGTAGATGATAGATTCTATGTTTAGTTATGTTTTGATAAACTTATGACATCCATTCACTACTAGGGGTGGCCGGGATGTCCATGTTGGATGGTATTCAGTATCAAGATGTTGTTTAGGAAGTAGAAATGAGTATGTGCCTAGTCACTTAACTATAAAAAAGACAAATAATACTAAATGGTTTGTATTCCACAAGAAGCTGTACGTCCATTATTTGTCCTGGATGTTGGGCTTTTAAGAAATGGCTCTTTTTATAAATTAGTAGACCCTACTTACTAAAAATTATTACAGTCGTTCATCAATACTTATCGCACTCAGTCTAATATCATTTCTCTAATATCGGTATCACGTTAATGTATAATGTTACATTATTTTCATTGTATATTAAAGAAAAAAATAAAACATAAAGTGTAAAATGTACAAAGAAACAGCGACATTATATCTTCATTAATGTTTATTGTAACATTTCCCAGAATGTAAAATCGAACTAAAACATTTTGAAGTATCAAATATCCCATTACCAACTGTGTCACCAAGACTCTAATGACATGACAGTATCCATTAAAATGATGTATAGCACCAGATTCATGTATCTTGTCAATACTGAAACTTATAAATGGTTTTATATAAAAAAAATTAAAATATTTACTTGGCCACAAAAATATAAATACGAACATAAACATGTTAAGTTTAACTATGAGTATAAATTATGTGTATATTTGAAAATATATATAACACAATATAATATAAAATGACACAGTATAATCGATACAAATACTTCATAAACTCTAAATATTAAAAAAATAACGTGTGTAAAAATTAAACAGCAAAAAGACACATCATCATCAACAATAAATTAATATTGAGTGAAGTGTCCATTGATAGAGATTCACATAAGAAATACGAGGCACAGACAAGTACCGATTTTACAGGTATATTTTGAATATACAGACTATATTACACTTTTATTTCGGACTTTACACCAAGATGGGTGAAATCTAAAAACTGGAACGTTGTCTATAACACAAATTATTTAGTTCATATTCTCCCATCAATCTTCTGTACAAATCAATTCCCGTTATCATATCCAATATCTAAGTACATTGTATTTTGAGATACAATCTAAGGTCAAGATACCTTATAAGTGAAAATATATTTGTTTGGTTTAAGAAACCATTCATTCTACATAAAACTATGTTTTTAGTACCCTGGTAAAGTTTGTTGGGATTTGAAAACTAAAAGTATATATATTGTAAAATAAAGCTATTACTAAAATAGCGAAAGTCTTTATGTATTATTTTTTCAAGTTATTGTAATGAGACAATTTATTTTCTAGGCTTGTTATAATTGGTCTCTACGACGAATTAAGAAACTGAAAAAGAGAAACAATTCATAATTTTTCAGCCAGTTACAAACAGTACTATTTTGTTATTTAATAATATACAATGTAGAGTAAGAGTGCAACATTATACATCAAAGTACAACAACACCTTTCAGTAGACTGTCCTAAACAATCGGGCCAAACAGAATGTTTTATTATATATTGGAGGAACTTAAATGTTGCCTTTCACATCGTGGTCCATTTACCAAATAAACTCCAACATCCACTTCACAGTCGTTGTTTATCCAGTAAATTGGCTGGTGGAATGCTTTCAGCCAATAACTTTCCGCCAGTTCGGTTGTGTGTTTATATTACATACCACCATTATGTGAGTGTCTGGAACAAATCTTCTGGGACTATTGGAAATCACTTGTGGAAACGTAATGGTAATAATATATTACTGTAATATTATTATTATTTTTTTTTTACAAGAGTAAATTTAACATTATTGAACAACTATGAGAATTTAGTTCTTAGATAATCTAATAATGACTATCAGTCAGAATTGAATAACGTTCATTGTTAGAATTATTAATATTCTGCTTATGTAAATATAAACCACCAATATGTATATGTGAAGTTAATCACGTGAACTATTACATGAGTGTAGTTTGAAGATGGATGAACTGTACTGTCATGTTACTATCTAATGTCTATCTTTCCTTAGAAATAGTCATACATTAATACTACAATAGCCAGGACAGCTAATAATCATTCACCTTTTAGTGAAATCCGAACAGTTTAAGGGTCTAAGGTTTAGTCTGAAAGTCTAAAACTTAATTCTGTTCTTCATAAAACAACTACTTCTTGAATTTATCAAATAAGGTATCAATTAAAATGTGGATTATAATTTGAATACATACAAATTGAGAAGGCAAAAACTGTATTTTAAATGCCTGTGAGATTCATAGTATGTACGTGTATGGATTTTTTTAGATAGATATAGTGTACGCAAGGTATGGTTAGTTGGTTTAGAATGATAAATTATTCATGTTATTGAAGAAAATTAAGTTCACTGACGTCTTATTTTCACGGTTTTTGTCACCGGTATAACATCGTAAAACAATTTGTATATTATTTATATACAAACGAGTGTATTTATGTAATATTAAACTTAAATATAAGGACGACAAAACGTTTTTATCTGATTTTATTTATGATAAGTATAAATATTTTGTTTGTATAATTTTGACCGTCAAATATAAGGTAGAATTGAGCATAGATATCGAATTGTTTTTGAGTGGATATCGTTTAAGTATTATTTTATCAAAATATTTATATTATTAAAACTATGTTTTGAATTCTTGATTTTATATTTCACTCCGTATAACTCTTACATTATATCTAACTTAAAAACCCTCTATTTACTTATTTTATATTCTATTTACTTTTAGCTTATAGTATATGGTGTAGCAGGGAACTTTATTGATATTAAACGCAAAAATTTAATACCTTATAGTTTACAAAAGTATCATAGCTTCCTATATTAATGGTGTCACTAAGAAATAAAGAAACAAGATACAATTACAATTTAAATACAAACAAAATTATATTTTATAGTAATAGCGAACAATGCAATTAATTAGAAAAGCAGTAATTTACTATCAAAATTTATGTTTGACTTGTTTTTTAACCATAGTTATTAATGGAAAACGATATTTTACAGATTATCAAAGCTCTTTTAAAGAGTAGGTTTATGTTATTGTATAAATTTGGCAAACTCAACAAGAATATTAATTGTTGTAAGAATTCACCACGTATATCTAAGCTGCAAAAGCACAACTTTAAATTTGTAACATAATACATACCAATGGAAAGCAGCTTATTAGTTTTAAGTATATATTTATACATGATGGATACAATAAATTTATTTGAAAAAAAAATTTATTTTATTACCTACAGGTTCCAAGCCTCTCGTGTGTAAGAAAGAAAACATAAATCTGATTTATCTGGAGGCGTCACATTAGGTTAGTGTGTAGGGAGGTGTACTTTGGGAATTAAGGCGTGTCCTCGCACAATACAGTCTTCCCAATAAATTTATAACTTGAGTAATATGTTCATAAGTGTCAGTTTTGCTCTAAAAATACAATTAAAAAAAAAAAAATACAAATATTTATGCTCTAAAAATATAAAAATTTACGTGGTATAAAATAGTTATACCAAAAATGAATCATACAATTATAATGCAAACGTGCAAATTGTAAAGTGATTATAAAGTTTAAAGTTAAAATGCTACAATGGACATAACAACTTTAATTTTTTAGGAATTTCTACTCCCCCCACTCCCGGCTATGATGGGTTCAAGTCAATTGTGAAGGGGCTAGATTAACGAAGAAAGAATCAGATAGTGATGCTCATCTCATATTATAGGTGGATTTTTATTGAAGGCTATTCACTGTTTATAATACCTAACATTTCATTTACGTTGACGAATCTTTGACTGGATGACTTTAAAGTGAGTATATTGTTTTGGAGAATTTGAAACCATTACCCAAGAGTTTATGTTTTCCGGAGTTTACCTTCGCCCCTCGAGATAACCCGAATTTTTTATTTAGTAATTTCCTTAAATTAAGCACATATTTCGTAAGAGGAATGCGTAAAGTAATGCACCTGATCTTGAAGTGTTTGCAGTAATTTACATAAGCGTAATAGTATCAGATGCATATCGAGGAATTGATTGCATTGATAAAATATTGTTGACCGTCTAGAATGAGCAGCATTTCATTTATGTTACCGAATCTAAGTCGGAGTGACTACATTTTTGGGAAGTGTAAAACTAATAAAAAAGGGGTTTTTCTTCCAGAGTATGCCATAATCTCCTCTAAATCACCGGAATTTATTTATTTATTTATTTTGTCTTTAACTAGCCAAATAAATATTTCGAGGTACCTAATTGATATGGGGAGTATGTTTCCTATTACACCTCAGTTCATGTCCATCTTCTAAATGAGCATTTAAGTAATGTCAGTGAAAAATCAGGCTTATCAGGGCAGAGGGAGTTTGTTGCAAGAATCACTCGTAACGTCAAAGTATGTCGAAGTAGTAAGAATCGTAGTTTTCGGCAAAATAACTTATCGCAAAATCACTGAATATTAATCAGCGAGAGTATCTATCTCATCCTTCGGTCAGTATGCTACTAAGTTACTTGTACAACTAAGATCTATAAAACGTGTTCTGTGTTTCTTTTGTGATGACGATCGTTTATCAATATTTTAGCTATAACATATTTTTTTTTTTATAGCAAGATAAATTTCATTTAACCTACGTGAAGCTATTCTAAGTTTTACAATCGAACTAACAAGTAAATCAACAATAATGAATATATACTTGGAACTTGGTATTTTTATTCATAAATACCTATCACAGTTTGAAAACTATATTACACTTAGTAAAACTACATAGGCTTATTGGGAAATAAATCTAACCTGTTATTATTATTTAGTTATTATTTCCCCTATCAAAGTTGATTCCCTTATTATTTGATCTTAAAGGTTAGAGAAACTGAGGATTGGACATCACAGCTAGGGTGAAATAATTTTATAAATAGTGTCAATATCATCTTGCTGTAGTCGTTACCAGATGATTTACTTTTATTAATAATATATAATTTTTTTAATAAAATAATAGTTTATTATTATATTTAACTTTGTTTCTTATACACACCATAAGTCGTAATTGCTACAAAATATATACATATTATGTGGTGACAAATTAAAATAAATAAGATTCATTTGTCTATATAAGTAATGTGTAAAATCGATAATTTATATTTTTGAAATCAATGGCTGTGGAATATTCGGAGATTTTACATCATTCTAACGAAATGAAGTAATTGTCTCTGAAATGGAAACATTTTACGTGCTACACGGGACGCTGTAAGCTAGCCGGCTGGTGTTATCTCTTGCATACATGCTGCTATTTATTTGTTATAGCTAAATAGAAAAGATTCTATTGTTGCTTTAGTAAATAAAAAATCTCGATGAATAATTGTTTAATATTGTTTTAAGTTTTTTTTTGACTCAGTAAAATGTATTATACTACTATTTATTATTTAAAATATATAATATTTGACAGAAAAGGAATTAAAAATAAAATACTTGATTTATTTCTTTCAACTTACTTTTTATAAAAAAACAGTACAGGTCGGCATTAGTCTTTAACCCAGCTAATGGAGGATAAAGTGTTTAGGAGATTGTAGCCATATGTTCTATGCTCAGTTCTCTTAATATCAAGACGGCGTCTGTTTAATGGTTGCCATTGACATGGATACTAATAGAGGCGTCTGGGATGTCAATGTCGATGGTAGTCAAGGTTCATATTTTGTGTAGAGAAGAAACCTGAGTATAAGACTTGTCACCGGTAAATGAGTCCAACACTACGTGGTTTCGATTCCATGTAATTCTGTAGGTCCCTTAGTTTTCCTGGATACTGGGCTATTAATAAATAGCTATTTTTGAGGAACAGTCTACCTTAGTAACAATCACTACACTCGTTCATCTTCACTCATCACGATCTTTCAACACTCATATTCACCCAAATCTTGACTATCAGACTCTTATTAATGTATAATATGTTACCATAGGTCAATAACATATAATGAATGTTATACAAACATTCTATATAAATACGCGTATTTTGAATATGTAGAATTGTATTTGATGGTCTCTATTTCATAGAAGAAAATGGATACAAATGTAGTTGTTACTAACTTAGTAAATATAGTTTAATGTTATCAATCTTTTTAGGTATTAAAATACGTTTAAGCACATAACATTGATGTAGGTTCCTTACTATTGTCATTGGTCATTGATTTAAATTATAGTAAAATTAAATGCTAATAGGGTTCCAGTATAATTGGAAAACGAGAGCGAGAGTTTCTTAAGTGAACTAAAGTTTTTACTTCTTAAATTACCAACAAAGTAATCATTTTGAAAACCACATGAAACACTCTGAGATCAATAAATAGTCTATTGAAAACAATATAGTAAGGTTAGTTAACTCCTTAGACCAACATTAAATTTAACATTAAATTTTTTTAAATTTAATCCCGTTAAGGGAAATGTTGTAGTTTGTATTCATCTTAACTAAGTAAATTGGCGTAACAATAGAAAAATATGTAATAAGAGCAGTTATTGTAAAATATATGAAATATAAATAATTTTAGCTAAATTTAGTATGCGTCTATTTATTTGCTTAATGTTTTAAGATAAGTTTAGATTTCAAGATAATGATAAATACGTTTCATTGTTCCTGATCACGATTGGTATTGTTGCGAAATTATCTGTTTATGCTGCAAGAATTGTGTACGTTTAATTAGCTGATAATATTTTTATAAACTTCAGTAACTCATCACATGAACATTTTTCCATCATTTACACGCATTGTATGTAAATTAATAATAGTAATACTATTAATAATATTAGTTTTATTTTATTTTTAAATCAAAGCATAATACTTTATTTTAGTGAAAGCAAACTGATTAGTATTGTTATTATTTAAAGCTGATATTTGGCATGTGTTTCTAATGACTGATAATAAGTGAGTTAGTTATTGTAGGACATTTTTAAGATTTATACATCCAACATTTCCTAAACTAAAATCTCCATTGTAAGCAGATTTGTAATGGTAAACAATTAAAAACGGCATACTTATATTGCATGTTTTGTAGCCTTAAAGTTTGAAAACAGGCTAAAAAAAATTTAAGTTTAACTTTTCAAAGTACAAACCACCCATTAAAATAAAAAAAAAAGAAAATCCTCAAAAACATACTTTTTGTAATACAGTTTTTTTATTACAAACTGTTATCACTTGTAACTTATAAATTACCATAAACTATCTTAAAATACTAAGAACATTCCAACCTGGATAAAAACTTTAAACTGGATGGTTATTAGCCCTACTTCTACATAATTCTAAAAAAAAAAAATAATTAAGTACTTTTATAAATATTATGAGAACCTAGTTGCCTAATTAAAAGAGTTATGCATTGTTCTGCGGCAACAGATATGTCGGACGCCTCGAGATTGCGTTTGGGAGATTTATGTAGCAGACAAGATTTATATAACCATTTCGCAACTCAAGCGGGATTTAAGTTCTTTTGGAATGGAATAGCGTAAACTAGAATAAATTGTTGGAAGATTAAAACTAGTCTAGCTTATTTGTATTATTGAAGTATAAAATGCTAATTTGTGAACAAATACAAACTGTTATCCCTTTGTATAAGTATTTCTTTCTTAATCCTAATCTTTTAAGATGTGTTCTCACTGTTTGGTATTATTTCTTGACGACATTTCACTGCATGTTGGTATTTTGGAACTTGTTCATTGTGTAATGGTATATTTTAATCAAATCAAATGGCAAAATGCTACTCCTAGCTACAGGTTCAGTCATATAAAAAGTAGGCCTACTAAAATACTTTGCTTCAGCTTTGACATTCTTAATCACTTCAACTCCACAACTGTAGCTATTTGACTTTCTACTCCATTGTTTTTTTCTAAATACTATTCTACCAATTTTGAGAACTTGATTTATTTAGTTTGTTAAACTCCAAAGCAGGTTTATAGTTAAGTCCTGGTAGAGAGTCAAAATGTCAATACTTCCGACCAAGAACATCAATAGCAACCAGACTCCAATGTGTACCCTCTGTGTTCAACTGAGTTTTAATGTCCATTCTAGCATTACTTATAATAGCAAGAATACAATTAGTTCCCAATATTTAAATTGACAACATCCAAACAACTTTACACAACATACATTTCACAGTATATTTTACTTATTTATAGACACCTAATTACCTATTTTAATTTTTGTTAAGTATTGTATGCAAAATTTCCCCTAAGTGGTAGTATTTTATAGATTTTATTATTGTTTTATCTTACGTATATTCTTCTTGTGGTAGTATTTTTCAAGATAATTTTTAGTTTTACTCACAACCGTTCTCTCTGTGAAATTTCATGTATTTCTTTGTGTAGAGTTATTTCATGACAAAGTTTTTGATTGGGTAGAACTTATTTACATTTTAAGTAGACTCATTTTTAGTAGTAACTATCTATTTTAGGAATATATATTTTTTTATTAATTCTTATTTTCAGTAGTAGGGCAATGGGATCTAGGATTGAATGAGTGCGATGAGTTTTTATGAATGGGTGAAAAAGTTTTAACCTAGTAAACATTTTTACTGTTTAGTAAGAGTCATTTTTTAATAGCCCCACAACCAACGCAACTTGATGACCTGTTGCTTGTAATCCGAGGAAAGTATTGGTCAGATGACATGCCTTATACTTATTTATCTTCACTATACAACATAAGGACCCACCTACCAACCGACATGGACATCACAGACTTATGTAGTAGGGTACGCGTTGATGATAACCTTTTAACAGATGCTGTTTAAATTTTAATAGAAACTCAGCAAAGAAAATATCGCCTTCAATCTCCAAAACACTTTACTCACAACTAGCTACGCTTACATCCCTTATGATACTAGACGCTTACATCCCTTTCTTTCTTTTCCTCCTTACAGTTATAGTCTACTTTATATTAAAAATAATGAAATAACATGAACATACTGTAAAGTAAAATTGTTGTTTAAATTTAAGGGTTTTTTCTTTAAATTTTAATTTCATTTTTAAAATGATCCATACGAAGGAAATACATCAATTTATTAACGAAGTATATGTCTTTCGTTATTCGTGAAGTTTCATTCAATTGTTTTTGGTGTAAGAAAATAAAGAACTGGTAACTTTGTTATGACAAACTACACTTCATGAAACATAAAATAAAGTTAGTTCTGTCCTGGCACATGCTTCTTTGTGAGTCTCAATGACCTACTTCTTGATTCTTCTTTTACTTGGTACTTTCTGACGAATATATTTCTAGGTTGCTCATTAAAAGTTATTATATCCGTCTATAGTGTTTAGCCAGTTAGAGAACTATTCAACCTCTTGCTGTTTACGATACTTTCATTACCATTATTTCCATGGAAGTAATATATTTTTACAGATTGTTAATTAACTAAAAGTATTTTTCGTCTCTTCAAAAATACCAATTGTATTTCATTAAGTCACAGACAGTAAATTAATATTGCATTCTAAAACAACCTTTATTTTAAATAATGTCCACAAACATAAACTAAATAAACCAGCCTGCTCTAGGACTTTGAGACACGTGAAAACAGATACTCATGAGGTTAGTTGATACTTAGGTTCTATGTACTTTTTTCATTACCCTTAATTCCATACATCTCTTCTAAGAGAGCTAATACATCAGTTAGGGTACTAATAGTGGGATCTGAATAGTTCAAAGATAATATATAATGTACACAAGTATAAATAATTCAGAACAGCTCCCGAGAGATAAAACCTTGCATTTTACGAGCAACATCGTTGTTTCTTTAGTCATTATGTACACATACATTCACTATCTGTGTCATTGGTGCTTTTTAGAAATTGTATATACAATTATATTATATGAAAATATAACCACTACCATTTACACTAAGAAACTGTACATTATTTCTGACTACAACAATCAAGGCAGTTTAGAAAAAAACAATACAATATATAGCGATATTAGGATTATATTTAGTATATTTTAAATTGCTGGATGTAGTATGTTTAACGTAAAAGATCATTTTATATATATATTATACGAAAGTAAAAATGTGTGTCAAAATAATGATCGTTCGTGATGTGTTGTTGTCATCCAAGCCATAGAATTGATTAGTTAACTAGTCATTTAGCTGAGTATTAGACTAATACTATGTGGTTAGGATTCCATAACTTAAAGCTCTAGGTCACCTAGATTAATGAACTACTGTTCCTAAGGTATCAGCTGTTTTAACTAATGTCGTTTATTCATTTAAACTCACTGCTAATATTAGGCCAAACTTATATGATCTAATTCTCATGTTATAAATCAAATTGTAGGTATATATTCTTACTACTTATAAGTACAAATATGATACTTGTCTGTCATTAAGCAAATTTACAACCATGTATTAATGGGGTTGCGGGGCTGTAAGATTAAAAACTTCATGACACTAATTAACTTAATGAGTTCAACAGATTATTTGTTATAAACGTAACAAATACTTGGAACACATATAAAAATGACCCTCTCTATTGTATAGAGATTATTTATATTGTTAGAAGAAACCTTCTTCAACTATTAATACCAATCTAAAAACTTTGGTTTTTTTTCGCAATAGTATTTTTGAAATTGACTATTTGTCTTTCCTAAAGAGCTAATAATTCTGGAAAGGATGACAATAGAACCAAAATGCAATGAATATTTTACAGTTATCTCCCGTTGTAACAGAACCTAAAGAAAGATTAATGCTTTGTTATATAATACAAATAAATATAAAATATAATACAAATAAAACTGTATTGATCTTATGTTTAAATTCATTTTATTTTAATGTTAAATTTGATATTTAAAATATCATTGTTCCTGTGAAGGCCTTAAAAAATAAAACATCAACTGGAAACAAACCTTTATCGTTGTAATTTTTGATCACAATTATCATAGTTATTTAAAGATTTGCCTATGCAAATGCGTTAGCTGTTTGTCCTTTTTTCCATGTGTAAGATATAGTAATAGTATATTTAATTGTAAAATAAATGAAGTTTAAAAATGTAATTAGTTGTTCCTGCATAAAGACTTATGTTTATGTATGATATTATTGTAGAAGTAAAATACAGAAATAAACTAAACCCTAAGAAAATAAAATGTTAATAGATATTTCGTAATTTGCCTGATACAGGTAATAAAAACTATTGATTCACTATCTATAATAAGTCATTACATTATCCCGTCTTCTAAGCGAAGAAACTTATCATGATTATGGGTTATGATTTGTCTTTATCTCATAAAATTAACTAAACATGTTGATGTTCAATCTGAAATTTTGTTTGCTTGTTTATAAAGGCCTGCTTTTTAGTAATCAAACAAAATTTATTAAAAATATAGAAATATAGAATCCTACAAACATATACGTTTATAATATTTTAATTTTGTAATAGCAAAACAATATAAACAAATATTAAAAAAGTTCAAATTAATAAAAGAAAATGTTTAATATTTAGCAAATAGAAAAGTATCCTATAATGTATGGTTGGCAATTGTCGCCATAAATAAGGCTTAAAATTATAAAATACAAAGCTCTATATAAACAAACTGAAAAATTCTATTTTTCGTGCACATGTTATGAAAAACAACTTAAATATGACTATTTTAAACTAAAGTATCAAAAAAGTTCAAGTGAATTTATATATATTTACTAGGGCTGTTGTTAAATCCTATTCTAACAAGTATGAATGTGACACATAGCTTCTTATTTCTAGTGAAAACGATAAAATGTTTGCCAAAATAGTTTTGATAAAATATTTATTGTTATATTAAGTAAATTAGAAAATATTTCCTAATGAATTATATTAAATATTGATATTTTAGTAATAAAGTAAAGAATTAACCAAGTTAATAAAACTAATTGTTTTACATAGTAACACAAACTTTAAAACCATAAGTAAAGATATATCTAAATAATGTCCCTTGTAAAAAGGTTGCATGAATTACAAATTAATTATATAATAATTTATCCAAATGTATTATATTAGCAGGTATGATTGATTTCCCTGAATTGTAAAAAATTTCACAGTAAAAAGAGAATATTTCATAATTTTTAAAGTGATAAAATAACAGAGTCCCTCGAAGTTAACTAATGATGACATAAATATATAATATTTTTAAATAGATACTCTTTAGAAAAATGTAGGATTTTTTACCATTATATATCGCAAAATATGATTAGTGCACAGTTTTTTTAAATAAAAAATCATTTTTATACTATTATTCTTTTAGCAAATCACAATTATTTGTTACAATTCCTACGATCAAACTGGAGATTTATAAGTAACAAAATATTGGATTTCACGTAGTGGTCCGTAACCAAATATACTCTAACATCCACTTTACGAAGTTTATTTATCCAGCAAATTGACTGGTGAAATGCTTTCAACCAATTACCACCCTTCACTGGGGCCGCGAGAGTTTACAACCCTCTAACACTAAAAGGTAAGAAGCCGAGACTGTTCTCACTAGATCTTGTAATATCTCTAGTGAACAAGGTTCATAAGAGAGCTTTATTTTTTTTTCATTTTGGGAATTTTCTTTTACGTAAAACAAATCCAAACGAACAGAAAAAAGCAAAAAGTTAACAATAGAACCTAATAATTTCCTTGATCTTACTGAAGACTTGGTGTAAATAAATAATAACATAACAATTAAGTTGGTATTACTGGCACAGTACTGTAACTCGGGTACTTAGGACAAAGTGATGGGGAGAATTCAGGTGATCATTTTATACTCAGTTTTATAAATACTGATACAGCGTGCGCTCAATAGTTGCCATCAACATGTACACTGCTAGAGAAGTCTAAGGTGTCCTTGATGGAAGGTGTTTAGGTTGTTGGGAATGGAATAACAATTAGTATCAGGATCGTCAGCTATCTGAAAATCATGTCAGTACTACGTGATCAGGTTTTTACGCTATTATGTTGGTTTTTTAGATTACCTAACTTTTAGACTAATATTAAATAAATATTTATTAGAAACAATCAAACTTAGTTATTAACAATAACTACATTCATTCACCCCTCATATTCGCCGTAATCTTTACAGTCGGAGGAAAAATGTAAAATAATTAATAATATTGATGTATTTAGTTTACGTCACGCCTTTTGTAACGTGGAACTAAAGTAACACAATATGCATAAATTAACAAACATTTTATTTTTATTTTACTGATTATTACGTTGGAAGTCCGTCAGATTTTAAGTAATTATATGGGTAGGAATGCTGTTAAAAATGTAGGTATTTCAGAACATCTTAAGTAAAAATATATATAAGGCACTAACTGTTAATTAAATTCAGTAATTATGTCCTTGTATGAATCAGTCAATCTGTCCACGAAATAAATGAACGATGCATTTCAAAACAACATATTAAAAATCAGGTTTTCGTCTCTTAAATTGAACTCTCATAGCAACTATTCGATACAAATTTCAAATGAGTCAAACTATTAAATAATTATAATTTAACAACGATAGAGTCTTGTGAGTGAGGGACGGACGACGACTGGAATACACGTTAATCGTCCCCCTCCCACACCTCTATAATTCTTTTGATCAAAATCAGCTGTGACTATTGATATTATCTTCGTATGAGAATGTGGAATGATACGTTGGATTCAAAATGCATTCTGTCATTGAGTAAATGTGGATTATTTTTAGTCTTGTATATGTTGTGTTCCTCCAGAGTGTTTACAGTTTATTTTTGTAGCAAAATAAATTATAGTGTAAATATTCGTCTATAGAGATAATTCGTTTTGAAACTTTAGCCATAATTTGGAAATGACGTAGCATTACTTGAAGTATTGATGATGCAACTAAACTCGTATCTCAAACTATTTTTTGGCGAGAAATATTTTGTTTAAAACGATAATATAAACGTAGCCTCATATTGGAAGAGCTAATAACACATTGAATAACTGGTATGATTTTTATAGCTGAGCCTGACAGCCTTGTAGAGATTGGAAATCATTATTTTAGGAAGGTTCCGTCTCTTATTTATGCTTGTCTAGATTGGTATTTTTATAAAATGTGTAAAAGAAACTTATTAATAGTTAATTATTTATTATATACGTCTTATTTTTATGATTAACCTTTAGCATATCAGAATTTACTTGAGAAAAAATAAGGTATCTGGTATCAATACGCAATAAATTAAGTACTATCAGCTTTACTTAATCGGATTGGCATTTAATTGATAATGGCCAAATATGTTTCCAACGACGTCTCTACCACCTTGCTGTGCAGTACATATCTACAATACTTTAAACTAACAGCTCGTAACCAATAGTCCTTTTACTAATGACCGAAGGTTCACACTAGATGCACTCGACGTTTTAAAGAGCATCACAGTTTGTTTGTCACTACCCGTTCATCTACAATCCAGCGTTGCAATTCTTTAGTCCAAGAGCTCCTAGTTAACAGTCGTATTGATGAAGGAAGATCAACTCTAAGTACACTTGACATTTTAATGAGCGTCACAGTTTGTTTGTCTTTAACCGATTACCTGCGATCCAGCGATACGATTCTTTAATCCAAGAGCTCCTGGTTAATAGTAGTTGCATTGATGAACGAGGGTCCACACTAAGTGCACTCGGCATTTGAATGAGAGTCACAATTTGTTTGCCACTAGCCATTTCTTTACGATCCATCGTTACAAGACTTTATCCAACAGCTCCTGATTGTCAGTCGTGTTTTGATGAACGAAGATCAACAATAAGGGAACTCCGTATTTAAATCAGCGTGACAATTTGTACTTGCAACGACTTAGAAGGCTATTCCCTACATTTTGTCTGAACAACGCTCTGATTAGAAAAGTCATGGTTGAAATAATTTATTTTTAAACCCAGTCTTTTTGTCACGAGTAGCACTGCAATTTTGTTTTAAATTCAGGTTTTTCAAATGTTTAGGCAAACCTTTTTATACATATCGATTTATATAACTAGTATAATAATAAAAAACAAATTATTTGACTGTTTAAAATCATTTTCTTACACAATAGCTCACTTTTAATACCCATCACTATCCGATATCCAAAATGCTTCTTAGTTTAAAACTAGCCATAGTACTTTTTCATAATTTGTAAACATATGCCACACATAATCAAAATGTTTAATGCATGGCAACACTATAAAAAATATACAATTTAAGCATTGGCCTGTTGTCGACACAATGTTTAAAATTTTGTATCATATCCTTCATTTTAATTTTTTCGGTTTTGATACATTAGTTTCATATATAAATTAAGGATCGTTTTAAAACAAAATATATTGTTTCGGATTTAATACGTTTAGTAACCCTTGATTTTATTTATATAAAATCAGTTTATAAAACTGAACCATAAAACGCACTCTTGCATTGGAAGATCTAGAAACAAGTAATAGCAATTATTAATCATTGTTGTACTTTAGCAAAGGCAATTAGTGTGTGCTAATTAATTACGAAATATTACAGAGTGGTCTGTCGATGCAAGGCGCGGAACTATTGTCAATGCAAACTACGTACAACCTCTATTGATTTAACGTCAAGAGGTATTTCCCTCCTTTTATGAAGGGCTGTTTATACACTTTATTGAAGGTGCGCTTTTATTATTAAATATTGACCTACGTTCCCTACTTAAATTATGTAATTATATTAATCATTAAAATTATAATGACCATATAGATTTTAAATTGAAAATATTTCACATTGAGCATAAGAAAATCCTAAAATCTAAATAAATATGATTAAGATTCAATAATTAAATATAATCCGATTAGTATTTTAAATAAATATTTTTTTTTCAATGTTTAATACACTAACTAGCACATATTTACGATGAGCCATCTATATTTATAACCTGTTATAAATGCCTAAAAGTAGAATAAATGATCGAAATATTAAACATGCAAAAACTATTCATTGCTTTGTTTAATTTCTTTTACCACAACAAAATTTCAAAACTAATAACAAATGTTATTGAGATCGAGTCTCGTGTGGGTAGTATGCTTAAAAGTTACTAACTCGTCATACTACTTTAAAACTAAATACAGAGCATCCATTGTTGTGTTTATGTACACAGGCATGAATGTTATTTAATTTTATAGAAATAATACTGGTTAAATTACCTTTTTTCCTGTCAACAGTTCTTCAAACATAATCTGCTATGTACAGTACATTTCGAAGCATAGAGCTTCATCATCAGGTTTTCCAAAAACGTCACTATTTACATTACACTAAAAACATTTAAAATATTTAAACATTTAAACATATTAAAATAGCACATTTGCCAGCCGGCGATAGACACCAACTGGTTGTGGTATTACTGGAGTTGGTGTCTATCGCCGGCTGGCAAATGTGCTATTTTAATATGTTTAAATGTTTAAATATTTTAAATGTTTTTAGTGTAATGTAAATAGTGACGTTTTTGGAAAGCCTGATGATGAAGCTCTATGCTTCGAAATGTACATAGCAGATTATGTTTGAAGAACTGTTGACAGGAAAAAAGGTAATTTAACCAGTATTATTTCTATAATATAACAGTTCTGGAGGCTAATAAAACAAAATGAATAAATTTAATTTTAACCAGTACAAATATGTATGCAATTTAATTTGACATTTAGATGTAACATATATAACTATACCTTATTACAATTATAACTTTACATCAGTAAAGGAATTAGCATTTGTTTCATTCCACAAAGTGATTACTGACACAAGTCTTCCTTTTAATTAAGGAGTTTCAAAAACTTCAACAAAAGAAATCATTAGGCTACACTAACATTGTTCTACATTGTAATGTTGTGTGTTGTGTTTCTTTGTTTTATTCAAAGAGTGAACTTTAAAGTAACAATTTCCCCTACCAAATATGAAACAGAATATTTGTAATTACATCTTAAGCTAACGGGTTTGTTATTATTTATATAATAAGAAAAGGATACGTAGTTGCATTTATAAAATTACCATAAATTATCATTAATCTTTAAAAATTCGAAAAGTATTATTATAGAACGTTTTTATAGACATTCGTTAATTTCTTAATCCAGCCATCGTAAATTTAAATTTGGTTGAAAATGATTTGTAACTCAAAATGGATATATTATACTAATGCATTGCATTATTGTGTATAAGAGAATATTTCATTTAAGCAATGAGATAAATAGTATGTAAATTGAACGTTTTAAACCACTGTGAAAACGTATCTTTGTAGCACATGCTATATTAAAAACTATATTAATTTAACATAACATTATGTGTTTTATCTAATATATCTAAAAACCTTAATTCATTTTTATTAAGGAACTGAAATTTTTACATCTCACACCTATTCTATAAATAAATGTCATAGACACATCCATATCTCCTAGGCAGAAACTATAGATGTAACTAACTGTGTATCAGTGAAGTGTGATTGTTTATAAAAGATGATTTAGTAATTGAGAGAGAGAGAAAGAGAGAGAGAGAGAGAGAGAGAGAGAGAGAGAGAGAGAGAGAGAGAGAGAGAGAGAGAGAGAGAGAGAGAGAGAGAGAGAGAGAGAGAGAGAGAGAGAGAGAGAGAGAGAGAGAGAGAGAGAGAGAGAGAGATTTTATACTTACAGGCTTGTTATTGATTATTTTATTGTCAATCATTAATTGTAAAGAAAACTTACAATAGTTGTTTTACTTTGCGATAAAAATTATACGAGGTGCGAGATCTCGCTGTATGATTTTTAGTTACTTTTCTCCATGATGATTTCTTGCTTCAATGTATTGACAGTTTTCTTTAATATTTTTTTGATAATTATTAACTTCTTTGTTAATATATTAATGCACAATTTTTTCAAAATGGGACTGGTAATATTTTTGTACGATATAATTTTAAATAAGAAACTATGCAAAGCACTAAAGAAACAGTTCGTAAATTTGTGTATACTTAGCGACTGCAGTAATGACGACGATGCTCATAAAAAGCAATATTTTATCACTGTGGAGCTGTTGTGAATTATTTATAGATATGTATATTATAGATCATCTTTGAACGTTATTTTATTCAACTATTTACAGAGAGCCATAAAGTGGTTTATATGTGGCATTCAATTAAAGGTTATTAGCACTATTTGTCCAAGAAATATTTCTAATGTTTTGGAAACATTTTGATGTCTAATTATATGTGTGTATGGTGAGTATTTATTCTTTTAAATCCAAAATGTTGGTGATTTTTCTGTTAAAATATAAATTAATAAATATAGGGTACATGTACTTATTGGTTTCTATTGCTAAAAAAACCTATAAAAACATTTAAACAATCCAATAGTTTAAAGTAAGTTGTGTTTAAAGCCAATTGATAAATAATAATGAAACCATTACCTAACTATTTTTTCTGGTAATAAATTCCATTTTTACGTTATTATTTAGTCGTCAATATTGGAAAGTGTAAAGATTTATTTTTACAACGATATAAACATATATATTTCGAGTATACATGTACATAATGTTAAGAGAAATATTTCATAGTGATTTACACCTTCTAAAAACATGTACATTGCATAACTATAAAATATATGCATACAGTGTATACACCTATAAATAATTCAAGACAGTTCTCTAGAGATATAACATAAATTTATGACCATCATCGTTATTTCCTTTGTGATGATATGTGCACATCTTTATGATCTGTTTTTATAGCTTCGTGCACAATCTTTATATTACTAACTATATTGTACAAACTTAAGTTATAATATTTCCTCACAGCTATTGTGGAGTTTATAACAGATTTCTGTACAATTTAGTAACTACGTATAAATTATATGACTCATTTTTATTTGAAAAATGTAAACCAAAAAGAAATTTAAATTGGAAATAAATGTATCATAACTATTATAAAACTTTTGATAGCAGTTATTAAACAGTTAACTGTTAATTGACAGTTACTATTATATTTGTACAAACAGGGAGGCTAGGTATTTCATAATGTTAAACTTGGGAAGGTTATGTGTATGGATTTGTCCCTTTCGATTTTAGGGGTTCACTCTAATGAACTTGAAAGTTTCATTGATAACCGAATGCAATTATTTTATTTATTTAACCAATCTACAGCTCTTGAACAAAAACAAATGAAATAAACACGTTTCAAGTGGACTAAGTTATATCATTTTGTGTTTATACTAATAAATTGGTAGCAGCGCAAGTAATGTGAGTGAGATAATATAAAAAATTAAATATTTGATTTTACGTTCCACATTTAACCTAATATTATTTGTAGTAAAAAACCACAAGTCAAGATTAAAGACAGAGTTGTAACGGGGGCAGCTAGTGATGGAGATGTCCCGAGAAGCGTGAAGGGGTGTTTCCTAGTAGTTTTAAAGGATTGAATCTTCTTAAAATTAAAGATAGTTATAAGTGACAGCAGAAAAGTAATAACAATAAACAAAACAAAAAAAGTAACTCATTTTTATAGTTATCTATACTTATTAATGAATAGCCTTTTAATACAAATATCCATATTTCTATGAGTAATTAATATATTCATGTAATTAAAGGAATTTAGATAAAGAATGGTTGGAAGTATTTGTTTGTTACGATTCATCAAAATAAACAAATAATTTAAGGGCTATAGTAAAAATATATTACCCAGGAGTGGTCACTGTGGGTCATAGTGACCCACAGGTATGTGTTGTTGCCTGCACTTACTGTACTAGAAGTAGGCCAAACCATCCTTTCCTGTCTACCTTCCAATCTACCTAACCCCTACAACTACCAGCTGATTTTAATTAGTTTCTACATATCATTTGGCCGTGATACATCCGTGCGGATCACCAAAACCCACGGCAGCTACTTAGTTCGACAACAGTTTTAAACGCATATTTTTTATGTTTTTGTTAAAATAACATCTTTAGATTTTTTATTGTGCTGTGATTAAAACCTATCGTTTGGACGTTTGTATTAGTAAGAAATGTAAAAAATAAAAAAAATGGATTGTGCACCAAGAACGAGTTCAAGTTCTACATCTTGCTATGTCTAGATTTGGAAGAAAAAATTTAAAACTATAAACTGTATGATCTTTAAAATAAATTGTAAAATCGATAGATTATTAATATTATTTTATTGTTGTATTAGTTTTAGACACAGATTTATAAATAATATCAAACGTAATTTTTTTCATGTAATTTCTTAGAGATTTTTACCTCATAAGACACAGTTAAATCTAATGTTTTACTTATTTATACTTACTATTGTACCATACCAACTAAATTAGTTTGTTTTTTTAAATTTACTGTTTTTAATTATATACATCATTGTACTAAGATATAGCAAAAAATTTACTTTTTGACATGTAATATGTTCAAATTTGAATGCAATAATCACGTTTTTTATTACTGCCATGAGAATAATATATTCATAGAATCAATGGAAAGTGTTTATTATGGGTTGGATCAGAAAATACGAACTATTTAATTGTGGGTCACCATGACCCACAGCTACCACTCCCAGGTTAACTGTACTATTTTGATATATGGCATGCTTATATTTAATTCAATTTCAGTTCAATTTATTTCGCAAGCGCAAGTACACATTCTTGCCGTGCGTATATAAACGATCTAGCTCTATGCTAATTGATGGAAAACTAATATATAAAAATAAATACATAGGAGCGGAAAAATAAAAAATAAATATATTTATCAACCAATCAAAAAATAAAAACAATATAATAATAAAACAGACAGAAATAGTCAAACAAATCGTAATATACTCAGGCTATTTGAATTAAAAATTACTTTACAAATAAACCTTTTTGTATAATATTAAAAACTAAATAAATAATTCCTTTAAGCTTAATATAAACACTTTATGTCTCACTGTAAATAGTTTTATAAAATAATGTTCAAAGATGATCTATAATTTACACACCTATAAGTAATTCACAAAAGCTCCAGAGCGATAAAATATTGCTTTTTATGAGCATCGTGGTTATTTCTTCAGTCGCTAGGTATACTCAAATTTACGAGCAGTTACTTTAGTGCTTTGCATAGTTTCTTAATTAAAATTAGGTCGTAAAAAATATAACCAGTCACGTTTTGACTAAGAAAGTATGCATTAGTTTAATAATAAAGAAGTTATAATCTATTAAACGTTCCTAAATATATCCTTAATATTTTAATATTTTTTTTGATATTTATAAACATTTTTTTTAATAAACTAATGCACACTTTCTTGGTCAAAATGGGTCTGGTTATATTTTTGTTCGATCTAATTTTAATTAAGAAACTATGCAAAGCACTAAAGGAACAGTTATTATATATATTCTGACATCGTTACGTCAGTTTGCGTATTTAATTCTTCTGAAACACGTAAACTGACGTAAGGATGTCACAATATATAAAATCAATAATGTTAGTTATCTTAAAATATCGTTCTTTGGTAAATGTAGTATGCTCAATACTTGTACTTTTTTTATTTACTTAATATACTTACGTAGGTTTTTATTGAAAATAACAATAGTTTTAATTGTTACAGTTTAGCTGATTGTGTAAGACACATGTATATGTTTAATCAGCATATTACGTTTACATTACCTTAAGCATTTTTTTAATTAGCATAATACGTGTTGGTATATATACAGTACAAGTAAACGTCACACAACACAAATTTATTACAATATAAGCACAAAATGTATAAATATATTACAATACAAGTACAAAATGCACGAATATTATGGTGATCGATTTCGGTGAACCACGCTCACCTTCCTCAGACCAGAGGGATTCACAAAAGAATCTTTTTTCTTATTTTTAAAATCAGAGACATGGTTTTTATATCTTTTGCTAAAATTTACAGTCTGACCTATGTAGAACATAATAATAATAATAATCTTTATTTTCTCAAAACATCTTACATATATGGTACATATTTACAAAACAGGTTTGAAAATGCCAGTTCTGACTTTACAAAAATTATACACATAACAAAAATATAATAACACATAACAAAAATATAATAACATTTACAATCATTCCTGCCACACAAGAAACTACACAGTTATGAGTTACGTTTGAGAAAACAAAAGGAAAAACCTCCAAGGCATAAGCCTGATAGGAGGTCTATGTGAGATACAAATTCAAAAAGTGGCTAAAAATAAAAATACCAACATAGAAAAAGAGCTTCCAAAAGCGTACTGTGCTATACAATAAAATAAATTGTAAGTAAAACTAATGTGACTCAGAGCCTATATAAAATAAATACAAAGAAAAATTGAAAGACATTATTGAACATTTAAAATGTCTTCAACCGTGTTTTTTGTAAGCAACCAACTTCTCAATAATTTAACGAATAAGTGAGAGTTACTGATGCTTTTAATTTCCATTGGCAGTTGATTAAACATATAAGGTGCTAGAAATGCAAAAGATTTTGTAAAAAAAGTTGTAGCTGGTTTTGGAATATCCAGGGCGCTGGCATTTCTCAACTTAAATTTATACAAATTATTTTTATGCCCCTTACTTCTAACGAAGAAAACTTGTAATACCTTGTACACGTATAAATATCTCAAAGGTAAAATTCTCAAAATCGTGAATAAAGGAAAAGAAGCTTCCCTTTTAGCTTTCTTGTATATGATTCTAATAAACTTCTTTTGAAAATAAAAAAGAAGTACAATAGTAAAGGGATTTTAAATTTGAAAAATAAGTTCCCCCCCAACAAGTAATTCCGTATTCAAGTCTGCTATGAACAAGTGAAAAATATAACATTCTTAAAACACTACCGTCACAAAGATTTCGTAGAAAATAAAATATACGTAACATTATTCAACTTAGATCTTAATTCTAGTACATGCTGCTTCCAGTTCAAGTTACTATCTACGACTATTCCTAAATATTTTATATAGGGTTCACTTGTAATTTCTTGACATTTTATATTACAAACATTTCTATTGCATACACATTCTATACACTTATAAATAATCTTATTATCAAATTTTGATTCTCCTCGAAGGTTAAAAATTATGAATTTGGTTTTAGGAGTACTCAAAAACATATCATTTTTGCAAAACCACCATTGAATGGCTTCAAGGTCATGGTTAAGCTGAAATTCCAGCGTATTTAAAGATTCCCCAAAATAACTAACTTACTATTACAATTATTACAGCTGATCCTATATATTCCTGAATTATTGAATTTATCTTCACTTTCAATATTCAGGTGTAAAATGTTGGACATAGTATTACAAGTCTTAAAAGCTACTGATAAATTGAATTTCTTAAATCTATTACCATTTCTTTGTGTAAATGGTCTGTTTTAATGAAAGGATCATACTTCTTTTGTTCTTTATCTGATTTTTCTTTTTTAAGTGTTGTTCGTTTTTTGTCAAGAATTTTATTTTATATTTGCTTTTTTATTCTACTTCCGATTTCATCAATAATTATTGATGCCTTGTATATATTTGCAACAGCTATTGATTTTATTACATTTATTTCCTGTTTTTTATCTGAAACACTTAATAGTATTGAATACGCCCTATACAACATACTTCTGAAGCAAGCTGTTTTGTGAAACGGGGGATGGACAGAACTGTTATTTATTGTACAATTGGTTTTGGTAGGTTTCCTGAAAATTCTATATGAAAGTTTGTTATGATCACGAATTATTTTTAGATCCAAAAAGTTAATTTCATTCATAGATTTAAGTTCACTGGTAAAACTAAGCTTCTGGTGGTGACAATTAAGTATATTTAACATATTATCTAAGTTATTACATGATTTCTCGTTAAATAAAACCAGAATATCATCGACATAACGGGTGTAAAATATGATATCATGTTCCTTTTTTAATTTATCTAAACTGGAGTCTTCATGATGCTATAAATAAACTTCTGACAAAATGGCTGACAGTGGAATACCCATAGCTAAACCATCGTTTTGTAAGTTAAATTTGTTATTGAAAGGGAAGTAATTTTGTTTCAAGATAGTTTTGAGCAACTTTACAATTTGATTTACATAAATTTTTTCATATTGTTGTTCTACAAGTTTTTCTTTAACTAAGTTAATCACTTCATCAACTGGAATATTAGTATACAGATTACATATGTCAAATGAGGCTAACCTAGTCTTATTACACAATTTTACATGATTGACCTTATCGACAAAGTTAATACTGTTCTTAACGGTATATTTATTTTCAAGTTTCAAAGCAGAAGTCAAAATATTGGACAATATCTTTGATACATTGTAAGTAGGCGCAGATTTGAAATTTACCAAGGGCCTAATAGGTACATTAGGTTTGTAGATTTTTGGAATACCATTCATTGTGGGTGCCTTAGGATTATTCATAACAGCTCTAAAACGAACATTGTCAGTAATAACTTTTGTACAAGATTTTACAACTTTATTGATTTCGTCCTCATATTTATTTGTGGGATCACCTTTTAGTACTTGAAATTTATTTTCCTTGATAAAATCTTCGGTTTTAGTAATATAATCTTCTTTTTTCAGAATTACAATTGGGTTGCTCTTATCCACTTTTTAACTGCGACTAGATCTTCATCCTGTAATTTCTGTTTTATATCTAAACTAACTTTATAATCTAAAACCTGTTTCAAATTATTAGTTTGAACCTTCATTGTTTTACATATTTTAATTGCATCGTATCTAATTTCATTTCTATTACAATATTTTAATTGATATACATTACATTCAATATCGGTGGCTAAAATATCAGCTTGTTTGTTTTGATTTTTTATGAAATTATGTTTGGGACCATAACACAATATATAATTTTCAGATTTGCTAAATTCAACATTACTCATATTAATTACCCTTTTATGAAAATATGACTTTCATCATTACTAAATGGCTAGTTAGATTGTTATTACTACTTACATTCCTTAATCTTTGCAATTTCTTATCAAGCTTATTATATTTCGATTCCAATATACGTGAAATTTCCTCACCAAGATTATTGTTCAGCAAATACCAAGCCCTACTACCATATTCTTTAACAAATTTCATATGAATGTCGTAGCTCTTAAATGTCAGTTCGTCTTTTTTGCGATACAAATCTTTAATTGAGTTATTTACAAAACGTTTTTCAGCTTGATGTTTTGTTTTCCTACCAGCAACAGTATTACATTTAATTTTCACATTAACATATTTAGGTATTAAAACATGCTGCAAACAGTGCTTAGTGGTTCGGATTCCACGTAAAGCTGTAGGTCCCATAGTTGCCCTGGCTATTGGACTATTAGTAAATAGTCCTTTCTGAGCTAAGGCGAACTCAGATAGTAACAATGACTACACTCGTTCATCATATACGCTCATCACACTCATTCACGCATCATATTCGCCCATATCTCTACAATCGGCGTCTTAGAGATGAATAATGAATAATAATAATGAATATTGAAGTAAATATCGGCAAGAGTAGTATGAACTTTGATTCTAACATTCCTGTAAATCATTGGTAAATTTGCCTGACTGGCATTTACAAATAGTATTTTAACCCTTTACGTCCTATTGTATCCATTTGGATACAGTTTTTCATGATTTTTTTGTACTTTTACCAATAGGCTCACACATTTCTTCCTCTATGGGGCTGAAAAAAGAACTGTTTGACCAGGGAATTTCATTTTTGTACGTTGGCTGCACTGCAGAGCTTAATTTTCATCTCATAAACAATCTGCTGTGTCGGCCATTGAAGCAACCTGTGAAGTTGGCTGCTTTTAGAGGTTAGTAAAACTGATTGCTTGTTGCTTTAGTTACTTGTAAAAATTGTTTTCGTGTCTATAATATGTCAACAATCAATAATAATACAAGGTTTTCAATATTTATTTTTATGTTTCCATGGACACAAGCTAAATAAAACCTGATCCGTTTGGATACTATAGGCATAAACCGTTCTTTGCGCATTATTCGCTAAGGAAAACCTGGTGCCTGTAGATGCCAAATGGATACAGGTTATTTAAAATAATGCTAACCATCTGTGCCTACAGGTGCCAAACGGACACAAGTTTGTGTTAGGGGCTTATCGGTTTTTTAATTTGCACTACAGTTATTTGAATTGAAGTAAGATAATTTAGCCTACAATATATTTATTTATTCATTTCAGATGGAAGATCAAGATGAAGAAATTGAGGAGTGGCTACTACTGCCAAGTAGTGATATTTCTGATAATGATGTATCCAGTGGTGATGAAATGGATGAGGGGCTCAATTTTGATCGTGTGTTCCAGCAACAAATTGAGCACCAGCTTGCTAGAGTTAACATGGATTTTGATGAGGTAATTTTGTTAGTCATTCAAGACCACACAAATAATTTTTATTAAAAATCTAATCTAATAAAAATGTTTTTTTTGTGTTAGTGATTTATTTATTATTTACACTGTGAGGTTTCCGCTTCTTGGCTGATATATTTAGAATTTTCCATTTTTATTTAGGAGATTTAGGAATCAACACTAATATGTGTGTAGTTTTAGTTCAAGTGCTTAATTTTTTAAATAATTTTCTTTTATTGTAAAAAAATTGTTTTCAGGTTGTATTCAATTATTTCAAGGTTTTTGTGTGCTTTTTTATTGTGTTTCGATTTATTCATTTTACAGTAGTGATAAAAATGTATTCTTTCATGATGGAGTCTACAACCTGTTTATATGACTTGATTGTGGTTTGAAGTGTTTTTAGAAAAGTACAAGAATATTTTTTTTGCAGTTGAGGGTTGATGCACTAGAGACGTTTGAAGATAACATACAAGACGGTGAGATTGCAGAGGTTGGGATGGCTGGAAAAGGAATGGAGAATGAAGAGGAAGCGGAGAATGAAGATCGGGTGGTGATTGACGTGGTAGTGGAGAATGAACTGGAAATTGTGACTCAAGAGAATGCAGAAGTTTCAAGGGTCAAAGACCTAGAAAGGGTTGATACTGTTGCGGAGTCTGAAGGTGAAGATAATTCGGCAGAATCCCAGGAAGATAGTTCTGATCCAGACTATAATCCCCCACCAGCAAAGATAAGTAAGAGCAGAGATAGAGTTAGGGGTTCAAATAGGGTAGAGAGTGAAGAGGAAGTGGAGAATGAAGTAGAAATTGTGACTGAAGAGAATACTGAAGTTTTAAGGGCTGAGGACCTAGAAAGATTTGGCACTGTTGCGGAGCCTGAAAATGAAGATCAGTCAGCAGAATCCCAGGTAGATAATTCTGATCCAGACTATAATCCCCCACCACCAAAGATAAGTAGGAGCAGAGATAGAGGTAGGGGAAGTGGGAGAGGAAGGGGAAGAAGGAGAGTTAGAGTTACGAATAGGGTAGGTGTACCTACTCTAGCAAAGCCTAATAGAAGGGGTAGAGGAAGAGGTAGGGGGATAGGAAGGGATGTAAGGCCACCTTCTCCTGTGGCAATCTGGAAGAAGGACACTTTTGTTCCTCCCAATGTGCAGTGGCAAGGAGTAATACCTGGTCCTCCTGAGAATGCAGTGAACAAGACACCTTTCGATTATTTTAGTACTTATATTGATCAAGACATAATAGAACTCCTTACTGAGCAAACAAACTTGTTTGCTGAACAAAAACGTTTTGAATTACATGCAACCGAAACAGAAATTCAGCAGTTTATAGGTATTCTCTTGTACACAGGCATTTGTAATTTTCCCAAATACCGCTTGTTCTGGAAAAAGGAAACAAGGTTTCCTCCTGTGGCAGATTACATGTCAAGAGATAGGTTTATATTGCTACTGCGATATTTCCATGTTGTAGATAATACTACACGAATTCCAGGAGACAGGTTGTTTAAAGTAAGACCGTTGATCAATCACATTGTTGATATTTGCCGGACACTTCCTCCTGAGGAAAACCAATCCGTGGACGAGCATATGATACCATTTAAAGGTACATCATTCTTGAAACAGTATGTAAAGAATAAGCCAAAGAAGTGGGGCTATAAAGTTTTCATGCGTTGCAGCTCTTCAGGCCTCCTACATGATTTTGCCATTTACACTGGAAAAAAAACATGTCCCGACTATAAACTAGGATTCTCCAGTGATATCGTTGTTGAGTTATGTTCAGATCTACCTAGCGACCTCAACTATAAACTGTTTTGTGACAATTGGTTCACGTCCATTAAACTGTTTGCTTACCTAAAGAATAGGGGCATATGGGGTTGTGGTGTAATAAGGCAGGATCGTACTTACAAATGTCCTCTTCTTACTGAGAAGGAGCTAGAAAGGGTTGGAAGGGGCTCGTTTGACAGTGCCTTTGATGAAAAGAACAACCTAATTGCAGTCCGGTGGTTTGATAACAAACAAATCACAATGTTATCAGCTCTTCATACGGTTGAGCCCATCGAAGTTTGTCGGAGATGGGATAAAAAACGAAAAGAATATGTGGAAGTGACACGGCCAGCCATTGTCCAAGCCTACAATGAATCAATGGGTGGAGTAGATCTTTTTGGCATGCTCATATCTTTATATCGTATAGATGTAAAGGGAAAGCGTGGTTATATGAGGATTGTACATTGGGTGTTCAATGTAGCCGTTGTAAATAGCTGGTTGCTGTATCGGAGGCATGTAAAGCAGTTGGGAGAGCCTCAGAAGTATACTCTCCTTGATTTCCATCTGTATATAGCTCGAGTGCTATGTACAAAGGGGGCTCCTGCTGAGCGAAGAGGTCCAGGGAGACCCAAACAAGTAACTCCTGACGTGACCCCGAAAAGGGGGCCAAAGAGAGTACTTCCTATTCCAGAAACCAGACAAGATCAAATATCACATTGGCCAAAAACAAAGCCAGCGAAATCAAGGTGCGCTCACTGTCGCAAAGGACAAAGCAGAACGTTTTGCTGCAAATGTAATGTGCACCTCTGCCTTAACAATGTGTCTAATTGTTTTTTTGATTTTCATAATCCTCAATACTTAAGATAAGATTAGTCTGTAAAACAAATATGTTTGCGAAGATAGTTTTGCGTTTTACTTTTGTATTTTATTACCAATGTTTGTGTTTTTATACCAATGTTTACCGATGTTAATAACTAATAAAGTTGATTTCGTCTCTAAATGCATTGTTTGATTTACCGATATAACAACTGAACTAAAATGGAGAGCAATTTCCCACTTAAAATCAATCATGTGCCGAACGGATACTATAGGAACTGGAGTGTAAGTTAACGTTTACTAATCATACAAGTTGTCAAGTCAGTAGAAGTTTACATAACTATAGTATCCGTATGGATACAAGTTTCTATTTTTTTTGTCTATGAGGGAAATTTTGAAATTTCCATCAAATTAGTCTAATTTGGCCCTAAATAATAAGAATTTAAACACAAAAAAATTTTGGGGAAATTATTTCATAATTCAGGATGTAAAGGGTTAATTAGCATAATACGTGTTGGTATATATACAGTACAAGTAAACGTCACACAACACAAATTTATTACAATATAAGCACAAAATGTACAAATATATTACAATACAAGTACAAAATGCACGAATATTATGGTGATCGATTTCGATGAACCACGCTCACCTTCCTCAGACCAGAAGGATTCACAAAATAATCATTTTGGATTCACAAAAGATTCTTTTGTGAATCCCTCTGGTCTGAAGAAGGTGAGCGTGGTTCACCGAAATCGATCACCATCATTTCGTGCATTTTGTACTTGTATTCTAATATATTTGTACATTTTGTGCTTATATTGTAATAAATTTGTGTTGTGTGACGTTTACTTGTACTGATTAAGCATTTAACCAGCTAGAAATAGCTCCACTACATACCTTGTATTCAAATAATTTTATCGAAAATTAAGTTTATTTTATCAATTAAAACATACAATTGGTTTGCATTTAAGTCAAAACAAAACAATTCTTATTGTATATAATTTTAAAGATTATTAAATGTACATGTTTTAACGGAATTTTAAAATTAACTTAGACAAGAAAAAGCGTTTATATATGTATAAATATTTATTTTTTCTAACATTCCATGAATTGACATTCAACTTTTGCAGCAGATTATGTAGATAACTAAATTATAGTCTTAAAGGTTTCAAAACAGACTGACAACTGGTTCATTTGAAGTTTTACTGACCAAAGTAGAAAGCTGCGTAGACATTTATTCTTAACACAATAATCTATAAGTTTATAAAATAAGTTTATAAAATAATAACTTAAATCACTTTTACTGTATAAAGTATAATATTTACACTAACCTCCTCCAATCCAATATACACTTCAAAACATATTAAAAGATAATTCTCAGCCCTATCACTGTCTAATGCTAGTATTTTAATTAATGGTAATTGGAAATTTTTAGACTAATTAAAAGAGTTATGCATTGTTCTGCGGCAACAAATATGTCGGACGCCTCGAGATTGCGTTGGGGAGATTTGTGTAGCTGACATGATTTATGTAACCATCTCGCAACTTAAGTGGGATTTCAGTTCTTTTGAAATGGAATAGCATAAAATAAGAAAATTGTTATGAAATTCAAACTACTTTAGCTTATTTACATTAATAGAGTTTTAAAGGCTAAATTAATAGAGTTTTGAAAACTAACAACATGTCTCTTTGTTTTCGTATTTTACTATCGACCACCCGTATGCCTGTATTATAAGAACTTTTCTCCTAGTCTATTATCATTTCATACATTATTTATTGATATTTTTGGTTGCATTTTAAACCACTGTTCACTGTGCTGAAAATATCACAACCTATATAAACTTATCTGACAAATGTACCTCACAAGAAAACGAAAACTCAACTTTAACCCCAAAGACATTGACTGTTTCAGATACAGGAAGGCACTTACCCTCAAAATACACTATTCTATTTAGTTTGTTTGTAAGTAAGATAAATAAAGTGGAAGTAGCGAGTATTTTTCGGTATGAGTTTGAGATCTTGATTATTTTACCATTCTTTTACTATATACAAGTAGACATTCATGTTTTCAACCACCTTACTAAAAACCATAAGGAGGGAAAGTCACCTATAACTGACAGTCATCAGCAAAGGAGTTTAGAAGCAGCATTTGATATCTTTCCCGAGGTCACATGTATTCAACAGGAACAGAATGGGTCCAAGGCAAAATCCCTGCGGGACTCCTGCATTTCTAAGAAGGACGTCAGAATATTTTAAAACCATTATTGTGCTCGTAGATACGCTGAGTTCGTTTAAGAGAATCGAGTAAACAACAATAGTATACAATTGTTATGTATACTATTGTTTTATATCTAAAACAATAGTATACATAGTAAACATACTGTCTACAACAGTTTGTTCTCAATTGGCTGGGTTACAACAATTCCGCACTTGTTGATTATACATATTTTTTTTATAAAAAAAGAGGCAGATCTCCTTCTCAACCTTACTCTGTCCATTCCCCATAGACTATTGATCTGCGCCAGGAACATAATCACACACAATATGCGGCGAAAAAGTACATTAGAAGGTGAAAATTACTGAAAAATATTCTACTTTTCACCGGATTCGAACATGCACTATCTCTAACTTAAGCAGAAAGTTCTGATGCTTTATACCGCTCGGCCACCGGCTCGCCCAGCGGTCTTCTTTCTTATAATTTACAGAGTTATAGTTTAGTTTGTAGAAAAACATAACATATATTAAAAGCTTATATCAATGTTTATAATATCTACGATTTGGTTGATTCCGTAGTCAACATAAAAAATTTAATACCTCAAAATGTAATAAAAAACACATATTTCTTTATTCATTGAGTTTCGTTAAACTGTTTTGTTGTAAGCAAATAGAGAACTCGTAACTCTGTTATGACAAACCATACTTCATGAAAGAGAAAATAAAGTTAGTTGCCGTCCCGTCACACGATGCTTCTTAGTCCCATCCAAGTAGTCCAAGTAGTCCCAATGATCTACTTCTTGACTTATTTTACTCAGTACTTTCTGAAGAATATATTTCAGTGTTGCTCATTAAAAGTTGTCATATCCTTTAGTAGTGTGAGGCCAGTTAGAAAACTATTTTAGCTCTTGTTGTTTTTTATACTTTCGTTGTTTTTAGTTTCAATAAATATACTATACATGCACTGGTCTTAGTAAATAATTGTTATTATCGATTCTTCAAAATTACCGATTACATATTTTTAAGTAAAAGACATTCAAGCCATATTTCTCACTAAGATTCCTTTTTACATGATAATATTCACAAACAAACAAATAAATAAACGAACGTATACTAAGGCTGTAATTTATCGCAGTAAACCAGATTCTTAGGGGTGAGTTTATGTTGATATTGTTAGAGCTAGGTCTTATTCTCATTACCCTTATTACTAACTTTTCTAAGTCCTTTGAAAAACCAGATATGATACTTCTAGTGGTTTCTGGGTAGTTCGTGATGGGTGGTGGCAAGTCCTTAGATGTCATTCAGGCCAAATAACGAGCACAGAATATTTCTTTTAGAAGAATATTACTCCAATAATATGCGGTTCGGATTTTATAGTGAAAAGCTCCCGGTCACTTAGATACCCAGATACCCTGCTTACTGAGCGCATTATAACGATTGTTTGTATGGGCCAGGTATCAGTCGATAACAACCTTAAAATTTGTTCACCTAAACCCACAACTGACTCTTATGCATAACCAGTATTCCACACATATATAATATCTATTCTAATGTAACAAAATATAATTATTGTCTATAATATATGTATTAATATTTATCCGCATAAATATTACACTTGTCTACTACGTAATAAACATATTCACTCATCAATGTGAAGGTAGGGGCTGAAGGAATGCAGAACTTCGTGGGCACTTTTATAATTATTTTTTCGACAGATTACTTATTATAAATGTTCCAGCCACCTAGTACGTTTTTATAAAAGGGAGTTTATATTGTATAGAGAATATATGTTTTCTTGGTAAGGAAGACTCTTTAAATAATACTACCAAACCAAAAGCTCTACAAGTTATGTATTAATAAAATATGATTATCTCAGTTCTTTCATACAAGTATTATTTATTATTTGTATTGCGAGTGCATTTTTTTAATGATGAAAAATGTTTTATATAATGACTAAATTTGATAGTTTATGTAAATTTATTATACTAGCTAGTATGATAGTCCTCTCTCCGTATCGTAAAATATTATACATTAACATGAGGATATAATAAATTGTAAATTAATAAAATAATATAAGTGTACAGCTCCTTGAGTTAGCTAATGGTTAGATATATATTTTCAGGGTAGTTTAATATATGTTTTATATAGTTGCCCTTTGGAAAAAACTAAGAAATATGCTATTTATAAATAGTCGAGCATGTAATGAGTGTATTGCGAAATTGTCAAACATTTTATTTTTCACAAACCATATTATTTACACATTACAAAGTATATTTCAGAATTCTTCCCAACACATACAGGTTGGGAGAAATATGGGAACACATTCACAAATTTTGTATGACTTCACTAAAAGTTAAATCTTGTACATGATTGTGAATACTAAGAACATACTTTTTTCCGTCATTAGTTACATTTCATCTTATAGGGGGAACGGCCCACGAGGCGTTTAACAAAAATCTTCATCGTAAGCCGAGGTCGAGTTTAGTATCAAATTAAAGGTATATTCAATAGAAATTAATTGCCGCAAACCGTACTTCAAAATGTTTATCCTTTACAGAATAGCAGTAATTTGAATTTCAAAGTAATTAATTTGAACAATAATACTTTTACGTTATTTAACGGTTTCAATAAACTTTGTTGATCAAAAATCATATTTCATGGAAAACAATTATTGAAAAAATTTAATTACCAACTTATCTATGGAAAAAAACGTTGTGAAAGCGTTTCCATATTTGTTACACCCTGTATAGATAACGAAATAACAAAATATTGGCTTTCATAGAGTGGTCCGTAACCAAATAAACTCCAACATCCACTTTACGAACGTTATTTATCCAGCAAATTGACTGGTGAAATGCTTTCAACCAATTACCACCCTTCTCTGGGGCCGCGAGTGTTTACAGCCTTGTAACACTGAGAGGTAAGAAGCCGAGAATGTTCTCACTAGATCTTGTAATATCTCATATGGACAAGGTTCGTATGAGAACATTATATATATATATATATATATATATATATATATATATATATATATATATATATATATATATATATATTAATTTAATAAGAAAATACACGTATATTATTAGTAAAGAGCAAGTTACAATGGAACATAAAAATTAATTTTCTTCGTATAATGAACTCATGGTGTGAATACTATAATAAAGGTAAACAAAAACATACACAATAAAATGTCATTATTAATACAGTGATTCAACTCTTAATACAGCTATTTCATGACAAACTTTTGTGGAATTCATAAGTTCTATACTCGGTCTTCCTAATACGACACAGCTTCCGGTCAATGTAGCTATCGGTGAGACCACTACTACTATACAAGTCTGGGGTGTCCATGTTGAGTCAGTCTGCGGATGTTGTGTAGGGGAGAGCACTTAGCATCAGGCTTGCCATTTAGATTTAAATTAGATCTAAACTACGTGGTTGGAATTCTACGGAAATGTGTTGGATATAACCAAATCGTTCTTTCGAAGAAACACTAAATCTTAGTTTGTAACAATGACTACATTCGTTCATCTATACTCATCACACTCATTAACTCCTCATACTCACACAACTAAATTATCAAGATAAAAACTATCGGCATAATAATGCTGAATAATATTAATGTTTTCTAGTTTACGTCAAACATTTTTCAATGTGGAATTACAATAATAATATACTTACCTTAAAAATTCATATTTTCATGTAATTAACTAGTAGGATGTAATTGTACTATGTTTTAATTAGTTAGAATAAATTTATAACAAAATAAGTATTTCCTTTACAATATTCTACGTAGAAATAACAATAATATACATATTGTTATTTAAATATACTAAACTCTGTTTTGAAAGAATTTAAAATTTGGTCACTTAAAAAATATTCAAGGTCGTTATGTATTATTATAACTAGGTATTATATTAATTTAAAAGTTCATACATTATATTCTTAGTATAAATAAAACTACATTCCCTTGAATTTCCTTATTCAAACCCTCGATATGCAATTGGTGCTGATAGTAATTAATATTGCTATTCTTCAAAAGTTTAGACATTAAGCTATTAGAATATTTCAAGATCTCAGAATTATAATTTTATTTTTGGTATATTATAGTTAGATTTTCTCTCATATGAACTTCCTCAAAAATTGCCATACATTTTATATGTTGTGCTGACCGTAAAAATTCACTAAATACAAAGTGGTTTTCATCACTTTTGAAACATAAAATTTTTGAAAAGAAAATGAGAAACCAAGATAAATATCTCAAAATATTTAACTCAGTAGCATTAGCCATGATTTTGGAATTTCACTCTCTAATATTATACGATTTATTGAAGTAATAAAATTTATAGCTCATAATGAATATTTTTAGATATTTGGGGTTTGTACTAAAAAATACCGGATTGTATATGATATGACACAAGAAAAGAAAGTCGTACAAACCATTAAGTTATCTAAGTGATGCAAAATATCGCGTGTCCCCAAATGTTTGGTTGTACAATTATGTTTAAGAGTTGACATATGTAGATTTATTGCGTGGTGCGAAAAAGTTACACTTTTAAATATCTTATGTAATTTTACTATAACAAAGCAATTTACTTTCCCTAACATAATTTAGGAGAGCCGGTGGTCGAGCGGTCAAAGACGTCAGGTCTTGACTTTGAGCTTGGTTTGGAGATAGCATTGGTTCGAATCTGGCCTAGACTGGGAGAATTTATTAGGAATATTCACAGTATACTGTTTAGGTTCAACCCCTTGCTCTGTCTGAATATGTTCTTCGCACATATCAATAGTCTACTGAGAAATAGGCAGAGTAAGGTTAAGAAGGAGGTTGGCCTCTCTTAAAAAAATTATAAAAAAATATTTCAATAAATTTAGGTTAAAGTGTTATACTCAAACGGTCAAAAGTGATATATATATAAAATAATTAACAAAACATATAATTATCTAGCTCTTCATAAGTATATCTTATTTTTGTGAGTAATCTTCATTGCATACAGATAATTTATTTATTTAAAAATGGAATACTTGCTGTCTATAAAACATTTATGAAACTAGGTCGGCACTACTAGAAGCACTAGGTATTTAATCGAGTGTTACAGTTTGAGTTTCCAATGATGTCAGTGCCTCAATACTAGCAGTCCATCGTTACCAGGCTTTATTCAAATATCATAGTAATAATGAATGTAGGTCAGCATTAATTGCACTGACAATTTAATGAAAGTGGCCATTTGTGATTTGCAACGACACCAATACCCAATTCATCTATAGCCCATCGTTACAAGGCCTAAGATCAGCTGTTTTTTGCCAATAGTCATATTATTAATGAATGAAGGTCAGCATTAATTGTACTGACAATTTAATGAGAGTGGCAATTTGTGCTTTTCAATGGCTCCAATACCCCATTCCTCTAGAGTTTATCGTTACGAGGCCTTAGTTCAGCTTCTTCTTGTTAGTAGTCATATATTAATGAATGAAGGTCAGCATTAAGTGCACTGACAATTTAATAAGAGTGGTGATTTGGGCTTTGTAACGACACGAATACAGTCCATCGTTACCAGGCCTTAGTTCAGCTTCTTCTTGTTAGTAGTCATATTATTAATGAATGAAGGTCAGCATTAAGTGCACTGACAATTTAATAAGGGTGGTGATTTGGGCTTTGCAATGACACGAATACAGTCCATCGTTACGAGGCCTTAGTTCAGCTTCTTATTGTTAATAGTCATATTATTAATGAATGAAGGTAAGCGTTAAGTGCACTGACAGTTTAATAAGAGTGGTGATTTGGGGTTTTCAACAACACGATTACAGTCCATCGTTATGAGGCCTTAGTTCAGCTGCTTCTTGTTAATAGTCATATTATTAATGAATGAAGGTCAGCATTAAGTGCACTGACAGTTTAATAAGAGTGGTGATTTGGGGTTTTCAACGACACGATTACAGTCCATCGTTATGAGGCCTTAGTTCAGCTGCTTCTTGTTAATAGTCATATTATTAATCCATGAAGGTCAGCATTAAGTGCACTGACAGTTTAATAAGAGTGGTGATTTGGGGTTTTCAACGACACGAATACAGTTCATCGTTACGAGGCCTTAGTTCAGCTGCTTATTGTTAGTAGTCATATTATTAATGAATGAAGGTCAGCATTAAGTGCACTGACAGTTTAATAAGAGTGGTGATTTGGGCTTTGCAGCGACACGAATACAGTTCATCGTTACGAGGCCTTAGTTCAGCTTCTTATTGTTAATAGTCATATTATTAATGAATGAAGGTCAGCGTTAAGTGCACTGACCATTTAATAAGAGTGGTGATTTGGGCTTTGCAGAGACACCAATACAGTCCATCGTTAAAAGGTTAAGTCTATAAGGTCCTCGTCAATAGCTTTGGTATTATTGAATGAATGTCTGCATTAAGTGCACTGTCAGTTTCATTATAGAGGCAATTTGTACTAGCAATGACGTTAATACCCCATTCATCTATAGTCCAACATACGGTGCTTAGTCCAACAGCCCATCGTTAACAGTCATGCTATTGATGAATGTAGGTCAGCATTAAGTGTACTCACAATTTAATAAGAGTGGTAATTCGTGCTTGTAACAACGTCACTACCCCATTCCTCTACAGTCTACAGTTCGTTATAACAGGGCCCTGATCAAACAGCCCTCGGTCTTGTGGATCTGGTATTGATGAATTAAGGTTAGGAAAAAGTGTACTTGCAATTATAAAGAGTGGAGCAATTGTTATGGCAAATATGTCTTTACGCTATTCCAATATAATTCAATATCTAGTGCAACATCATCTAATAAATAGTCTTGATGCAATGCTACAATAAAATACAACATACTAATATATGTTATGTAATATATATTTTGTTTCTTTTTTGCATTTTAAGTAGTATTTAAAAGTTGGTTTTACCAGTAAATCACAATATTTATTAAAATTATAATCTCGGTGGATATTACTGGGACCAAGCTAAATCAACAAAATTTAAACGCCTAAAACATAAAAACATGCATAAAGCAAAGAATAAAAGTATACCGTAATTTACTTGTTGTATTTTCTTGTAATAAATAGCAACCTTATAATCTGTTCCAAATTTATATTTAAACTCTTCCTCATTTACATTTTTTAATTGTAATTATTTTACTTACATATATAGTTTTTTACTTAACATTAATTTAACTTTATCGATTTTACAGGAGAGAAACATACATAAAATAATAATAGTAACGTCTGTAAAGCTTGGCACAGATCGAAATCGATATCCTTTCAATTTATATTGACAAATGTAGCAGTAAGAATAAACAGAATGCTCTTTAGAAAAAAACATCCCTACCTCAAAAAACATCCACAGCAAAAAGTGTACAAATAATTAATATTTTGGGCTTGATAAACTAAACCAAAATTTTCTGCTAACCTAAAAGAAATAATGTAACATAGGAAACATAAATTTAATTTACTTTTAAACATTCTATTTATTTTTAAAACCGTTTATAAAAATTATTTTAAGAATCTTTAAATAAAACAATATGTTTTCTCTTCATTGCAGGTATATTATTTTACTGCTCCAACCAACTTGTTTTTTGCATTATTGAGATTTTCTAGTAATAAAATTGCAAAATATCGTTGTTTTACAAGTTAGATAATGAAATTATAATTATATAAATTGTTCTGAGGAATACTCTTGAACATCCCCTTTATATTGTATTAAACACATATCTTGAGATTAAGTAGTAGATTATACCAGTTCTTTACGCAACTTAAACTGATTGCGTAAGTTATTAAATTATTATTATTAATGATTATTATTATTATCCAGGCTATAAGCTATCCTGTTTATTGGAAAATAGTAATTTAGTAGTATAATAATTTAGCAGAATTAATAATAATTAAACAATTAATTCAGAATAGCAGTCATTTATACAAAAAAAAAATGATAATAAAATAAAATAAAATATTGGAACTATATCGCTTACAAATATTTATAAATTAATATATACATCGTACATGAGTCAGATTAGAATCTATTTTACGTATATTACCTTATATTCCCTTATGTTTGTTAGTTTACACATTTTTAAAAATAAATTCTCCTTATAGTATTTTTAAAGGTTATTTAAAGCCATAACACATCAGTACAACTTATTTTTAAAAGTTAATTACCTGGAGAATCCGTCTTCAGTTAAAATAAATTTAATAACGATATAGATCTAAATTACAATATCTAGAGTTAACTCACGATTTTTTTAGGGAAAAGAATTCTTTTAACACCCAACCCAAAATTACCAGCTAAAATGATATTGCCTTAACGTACATCCCCACACATACTATTAAAAAACGAAAGTTAAAATGGACAATTCATTCAACACTTCGATTCTCCATATCATATAAAAAAATACAACTTGCAGCTGCCGAATATGTTACCTATACAGGTACAGGTGAAACATTCTAATATAACAAGGTTTTACTAGTTAAGTTTTTTTAGGTCATGTTTAATAAACCACACCTGTATGTGGTTTGATTCTCAGATTTGGTTAAATTTTAGTCAAAACCATTTACAAATCTTATAAATAACCAATACTTTACCATAAATTGAATAACGTTAAATATTTCCCACCTTAGCTTAGGTACGGCAGGCCCATTAATTGAATTTTTGTAAAAAATCTCACTTTTTACTTATTTCCCTTTGATGTCCAACTTACCTTTTAGCATAAAAATACTGACAGTATGGCATATGGCATATGGCATATGACAGTATGACATAAATCAATACCTTTGTACATGTATGGGTGGGCGGGTGGGTCAACACCACTGTACATGTATGGATGGGTGAGTGGGTGGGTCAATACCACTGTACGTATATGGGTGGGTGGGTAGGTCGATACCACTGTACATGTATGTGTGGGCGGGTGGGTCAATACCACTGCACGTGTATGGGTAGGCAGGTGGGTCAATCCTACTGAACGTGTATAGGCAGGTGGGCGGGTCAATGCCACTGTACGTGTATGGGCGGTCGGGTGGGTCAGTGCCATTGTACGTGTATGGGCGGGTGGGTTAATGCCACTGTACGTGTATAGGCGGGCGGGTGGGTTAATACTACTGTACGTGTATGGACGGGCGGGTGGATCTCCACCACTGTACGTGTAAGTGACACTTCCTAAATATTCTATTAGGTTACAGATTACACTTACAGTGATATTGACCCACCCGCCCACCCATACAAGTACGATGATATTGACCCACCCACCCATACACGTACGGGTGTACATTGTACACCTCTAAATAACTTGTTTTATGCATTATTTAGATTCTCTTGTAACAAAATTGCAAAATATGTTTTTTTATTGTATTGTGAAATTTGTATTATATAAATTTGTCTAAGGCGTTTAATTTAATAATTAATGTGTCATAAAATATTTATGTCATAATTACCATATTCTGGACTATCTTCTATAAATTGTGTGGGTGAAAAAAGATTTTGTTTACATTGTGGTTAATTAGGAGTACGTAATAACATTTGTTATAAATGGTAGCTAAAACACATTTTATGACAAACATCTATAACATAAGTTAATTTTGAGTTTAATTTGTATAACTTTATTTAATGTTTTATACACAATATAAAAATTTACTATATTTGTATTTTTTAGGCCAAATTCTTCTTTTAAAATGTTTTTGCTCTTGGTAGATTCATATTACATTGCTACACAAATATCAATCAACAAAACATTTAGTTTTGGGTTCAATATGTCAAAAACATTTGATTTATGATGGAAAATCACTAATAACTAAAGCTTCTGGTATATATATTGTTCTGTTGATATATATTAACAAGATATCACCTAATGTTTAGTCTGTACTGTTTAGTCTTTGCCTTGCGATCGTTACCGGAAGCTTATTAATAATGACACCTAACGAAAAAAGAAATTTAGTTTTTAAAACGTAATCATATAATTGATTGTTGCATGTAACATGTAGTCAAGTATATTAGTGAATATTTAATCGTGGTTTCATTTGTGAATATAATTACTGTATAGTCATCATTTATGAGATATTTGAGTGTTATTTTATTGGTGATGCGATGCTCCGAACAAAATACGTTCAATGAATATTGATTATATGTCAAGGGGCTGTTTCCTCCCATGTATGAAGTGCTGTTAATACTGTTCAAAGAAGGTACAGCACTTATAAACTTAAACAAGCAGTTTAAATTTCGTAAAACAACTGATATAATCTAGTACTAAATCTCAATAAATTTGATTTAATACAATTTAAAGGTGATGTTCAAGATTATGCCATAGAATAATTTATATAATTTTAATTTCATTATATAGTTTTAAAACAATAATATTTTACAATATTTTTATTAAAGAATATAAATAATGCATAAAACAAGTCATTAGGACCTGTAACAATAATGTACCTGCAACGAAGAGAAAAAATATTGTTTTATTTAAGGATTCTTTATATCATTCTTTAAATATTTTTAAACATTTATAGATGTTTCCCATTTAAACTATGTGTTTACATGAATGTTTTGAATCGTAAGTGCTGTATGATTTTAATTTAAACCATTTAAGAGATTTAAAACTCGGATATTTGATAATACGTTCATAACAAACTGTATATTTTTATAACAGGGATATATATATATATATATATATATATATATATATATATATATATATATATTAGGATGTAATAAAATTAAAAAACTGAGTACCCTTTTTATAGTTTTTTATTAAAACTCAATACATAACATGTTTCAACTGTTTGGTCATTTTCAAGTGTAAATTAAGTAATTAAATTTGGTATATAATATATAAATAAATATATATATATATATATATATAATGAACAAATTTGGTAGAAATGTTATCTATTATAAAATTATTTTTTCTTTTGTTCACCCCTTTTTCCACGCCATAATGGAATCATAGGTGTAAGTACGATAGTATGTTATAGCACGACATGTATACTATGGTATATTATAGCATATTGTATTTACTTCGTATATAGTTCATGTCACCAATTATTTGTAAACTAAAAAAGTCATATTGTTTTGTTAACAAACAAGGGAAACAAAGTTGTTTAATTTTGAGTAGGCTTGGTAAAGAAACCAACGAGAAAAATATGGTACATCATTTAATGTTAATACTATTCAATAGAAATACATTTTTACAGTGGTGGGGCAATTAGGTTTTTGTTTCGTGAAAGTCTTCCTTTTAATTAAGGAGTTACAAAAACCTTAACAAAAGGAATCATTAAGCCTCACTAACCCCATTGTTCTACATTATACCTTTGTGAGTTTTGTTTCTTTGTTTTATTCAAATACAGTACTATAAAGCAACTATTCCCCCACCCCCTTCCAGTTAAGAAACATAATAAAAATTCCGATTACCTACAAAACTGGCTTTATTCTGAAATGTTGAATTTTATTTTAAAATAAGTCGAAAATATAGCCAATTCAACTCTATTGGAATACATTGTTGCTATAGATAACAAAATATTATAATAAACAAGCCTTATCAGGCTCAGTACTGTAAGTTTGTAAGTATATATTATATTCTTAAGTTATTTATCAAAATCTTAAAAAAAATGTATGAGTTGTTTAGAATTACGATAACTCACAATCTTTGTTAAATTGTGTTTTGAATGTAATAGAACTAAATTTTAGTTTGAAATAGTGAAATTTTAATGAGAAGTTAAGGAATTATTTTATTACGAAAACGAGTCAGTTATAGTATATGTAGTCAGATCATAGTTAAATTTTGTTTGTTTTTTTTTAGAAGCCGTTGCGAAAATATTTATACTATATGTGTATGCTTTACATACTAACGTAAGCTTTTCATAGGGAACTGACCTTTTGAAATGGCGACCTATTTCTGAAAACAAACCACATCAACATACCCACAACCACTGAGCTGACAAATAAACACATAAACAATTGCTTATCAACAGAATGTGATTGTTAAAGCAATATTATATAATGAGTGCGATAAATTAATGTTAGTTCTTAACTAATAAGTCATTCGCAGATTATTTCATTGGCAGGAATTGTGCCATAAAACTTATCAATTTGATCACTCACAAGGTAAAACATAGTTTTAAAGGTATCTTTATACCTAATATTCATAAAAATGTATCTGTATATCTATAAATTTTTGTGTATTAAGATATTGAAATTACGTTTTTGTAATAGTATTTAAGTATAGTGATTATTTATATTTACAAACTTAATTATTAAAAACTGTATAATGTAGTGTCGTTTAATAAATAAAGAACACTAAAAAATAAAAGGTTTATATCACTAAACATAATAAATATACAACAAATTATAAAACATTTATAGATTAAAAGTAAATAATGTTTTTGAATAAAACGCAAAATTATATCCGCGTAATTTAATACAACCATTGCCAATATTTGTTAGTCTGGAATAGGTTCCAAGTTTGAAATTCTACACTGGAATAATAGTTTTAAATTGAAATATTTGTATTTTTTACGGTATATCTTTACAATTGCGTATTTTAAATATTTTTTATTAGGAAGTGCGCCTTCTTAAAATAAGTATAGTTCATAGCTATAAAATATATGCATACAGTGTGTACACCTATATATATATAATTCAAGACAGTTCTCCAGGGTTATAAGATAAATTTATGACCATCATCGTTATTTCCTTAGTCGTTATGTATACACTACCTTATATGCTTTATAGTTCGATATTCTAGTTGTGTACATAAATAGCTATATAGTAGTTAGCTTTATAGTTGTGTATATAACTCCACTAGATTATAATTCGGTTAAGCTACAATTTTCCAGTAAAAAGTAAATTATTTTTACTTATAAGTTTTCGACTTGAAAACACTCACTCGTAAAATGTTACTTTAATAATAATTCCACTTTATTTCCGTTTCTTAAGTATATGTGCTTTAGTTAAAACAAAAACCAACAAACAAAAAATTAATAATGTATTTTAAAATAAATCTTTCTCCCAGTATATCCAAAGACATATTTTATCTATTTTCTTCTATTAAAAAAAAACTTTGTCATAGATTTTCAATCGATTTAACAACCTATTTTTCCTACCTTTAATATACACCGTAAATAAAATTTAGACGTACTCTAAAAAGTACAATCTAAAGGTATATGACCAAGTAAGAATCTAGATACTTCCAGAAGCTCAAGTATATTGGAAAATTTTAGATATGTTTATAATGTTTTAATATATTCATAATGGTAATATTAACAGAAACATGTGTTTTTCTATATTAAAATGTCTTATATAATATATTCTCTACTACACTATACAAACATATATTTATTACATACTACATATTTATTGCTTTCCTTATATAGTATCATTCTGTCATTGTTAACTTAACCTTTCAAAAATATAAAACTGTTAGGATATAAGTAAGGATCAATTAAAATATTTGTTTAAGTAGAAATATTATAGCATTTAATATGAAATGTATAAGTTTGTATTGATTTTTTAAAGACTATAGAGTTTTATAAAGTGATTGCTTATCGTTGAAGTTACATGTTCAATAATTAAGATGCTTGTCTATTACTCTGTTCATAGACCATAACCAAATCCAATCTTTGTCATGAACACTATAATTGATTTAAGTTTACATACATTATAATACTAAGTGATGCTGATGCCAATATTACCATGCTATGTAACTTATCATATCTTATGCCTCATTCTACATCATAAATATATTTACTAAATAAGGGACTTAAAAAAATATTGTTTACCTGTCCCAAATATTTTAATGAGTGACTTATGGGAATTGACCTAATACGACGAAAAGGATAAGAATAATGCTTGATTTTAAATTAGAAAAACACAAAGTCATATATGTAAGGATTCCATCAAGATTAAAGCCTGCTCTCTTTGTAAATAACAGTAATTTCAACATATAATACAACATAATATTAACAATTCCAGAGAATCCAGAAAAAATAAAACACAGAATATCATCCTTATTTAGTTTAAGTCTTAATTTAATAGCAATTAATTATAAATTAATTAATTTGATAAACTAATAAACGTTTATGTAGTATTTAAAAATAATAAAAACAACATATCACTAAAATGAAAATAACTTAAGACAGCTTTCAGAAGTCAAATAAAATGTCAAATTATTTTTTAATTGCGTAGATATGACAACATAAAACCTAATAAAATGTAAAAAGTTGCACTACTTTATATATTTATAAAATCATTTTTTTGACACCCATTTAATTTGTGTTTATAAAAAGAATAAATCAATGTTAATAAAATGTTAGCTAATTCCTGAACAACTGTAAGTTCAAGGTTTAATAGCCAATAGAAGCTCAAATGAAAAGTATATATTTACTTTAATATGTCGTACACCTTAATGGATAAAAAATATTACAAATAATTACTATAATCAAAAATTGTAATGAACAATTAAATCAATAATGATTTAAAAGGGAGAACTATAAGATTTTTATGTGATGATTGTTAATTCAGTCTTAAAATAAATTTCAATATTTGGTTTTTAAATATGTTCAGATACATATGTTATTTACATAAATATTAAATAAGTTAGGTCATATCAAGCTTCCTTGTAATAGATCATAAGTTTGTGTTAAAATATTACTAATTAATGATCCATTGAAAGTACAAAATCTCCTATCTTTAAAGTAGTCAGAAGAGAAATTTGAGAGAAGAAGAGAACAAATCATAGAAATTGTTTAGAATGTGTACAGTTATATTTACTATAATATATGTATGTATGTATGTGTATGTACATGTGTGTGAGTAAGTGTGTGTGTGTATGAGTATGTATTTATATTTCTATAGTTTTATCTGTAGGCCTATATATGTGCATGTAAGCATATTTCATATAATGAGATTTTTTTTTCTGATAATTATTTACTTTGGGCTTTAAATTATTTACTTGATTTTTATATAGTAGCTTGAATATATTAATATTTGTATAAATGAGTTTCTTTGTAGGGAGAATCACTAATTTTAGTTTTATTATTTAATTGTAATATTTTGGTAATGAAAATAGCTGTGACAGCAACTATGAATGTATGCCTTCAAACGGGCCAAGCCTTGAAGGTTCCCTATTTTCTCAATTAATTTTAAGTCTTTTACTCATTTATTTAATTATTTCATTTATGTAGATCAGACCTGTGCATTATAGGAATAAATAATTATGTATTAATGTTATTGTAGAAATGAGTTGTTATTTATTTATATATATTAATTGAGAAAATAAATATTTATTATTATTATAAAAAAAAAAAAAAAAGAGTTCTTCCTATCCCTATATGGTTTAGTTTCTTTAGCAATATTTCGTAATTAACTAAATCTTTACTTTAATCAGTTGTTATTGAAATAACAACCTTGTTATCATTGAGTGCCCTACTTATATCGTTAGTTAAACATTCCAAAAGGTCTATTTAGAGTTATTCCTAATAAACCATATTGTTGTTTACTGATAATTTCATATTGTATAAATAAAGGTTTCAATAATTTATGAATTATTTAATCATTAGTGTATTTAAAGATAAAGCAACAATTAAATGTGTAATTTGAAGGTTTTAAAATTATGTTTTAAATCACTAAATGTTTTCTTTAAATCTTCTAAACTAAATTCAACCTAATTTTGTAAAACCTTTTACTACAGAGCAATCCAAGCATTATAAAGAGCAATAATTTTATTATATAATATAACAACTTTTTTTTAAAGTGAACCAACAAGGACTTAGTACAAAATTCGTACTAGAGCCTACTTTTAATCATAACTAGTTAAGTTTTATTTAGGAGGACTTAATTTCCCTATATTACATTATTACTAAGGATATCTTTAACTTATCAACAATTGTTAATGCATTATAATTGTATAAACCTAATATTCAAACCAACGATTGGTATATTATAAAATTCTTTCAGGATTATCTATTAAACCATTCCAAAAAAATAATATACAATTTAGTAATCTCAAGTATAATAGGAACAAATTCCATTTTACTAGTTCATACTGGATCATCTGGTACTGTATAAGAGTATTTGTATGGTAATATAAACGATTTTTTGTTAACAGTATGAAATACTTAGTATTTGGGTGTTTAAATATAAATGTTTAAGAATATTAATACTAATCCAACGTAAAACATGGCTGTATATGATTTTAATAATCTAGTGTTGTTATTTATGAAAATATAGTATTAGTGAATATAGCATTAAATTTTTTTAGTAATTTTGTAATTTCGAACTATGAAATGTTAACATTTATGTTTATTGTACACTATATTTTCTGTATCAATATAAAATAATTATAAATATTAGTTAAGAGCCAGTATATAAGTTATCAATTGGTTCACTTTAATAAAAGAAAGTTAGGACAGGCAATTTTTATTCCTGGTAATATTTGTTTTACATCGATTTACATTAAGAACGGTTTTTACATACATTTTAAAAATAATTGTACTCTCTGCCATAGACATTGTTGAAGTGTAACATTTTACAGTGGAGAAAGGTACAACACAACATTTTCCAGCAAGTATCGTATAACCCATTAACCACAGTTTTTTGTGTCACCAAGGTTTTAATGGCTCCACTGTATCCATTATATAGATACTTTACGGCGAAATTGAGTTTCTTGTGGTGGCTTAAAACACTGGAAAAACATTGTTCCATAGTTCGAAAATGTTGTTCAATTGTCAGAGTATAAACTGTATGATTCGTATTGAGAAAATGTAATTTATAATTATTTTCTCATTTAACGGCTAAATATGCTCTTCGTCATGAAAAAGATGATTATTTACATGAAAGATTAATTAAAATATGACAGATACATCAATGATCTTTCTATAGTATCTCTTAGTGCAAACATTGCGTAGATTGGCCAACCCAACCACCTTAATGTATTTTAGTAGAAGGTTGATTTCAAGTATGAGACATTCTATTTACTATTTAGTCTGTTTTAACATATGTGAACTGTGGCTTATTAATATTTAAACAAATATACGTTTGTAAAATAAACGTTAAGTAATTATTTCTACAAACGCAACAAATATGTTAATTTGTTGTAGTCTATTTTCTGCCACTGAGGCATTTTCTGCAACAATAAAAAAGGGACCTCTATGTAATTTTTCTGTTTGATCTCTTAAAACATCTTGTTGGAAAATTTTTATTTTTTAGTAAATTGTGTGATGAAATATCATAATGCCTAAAAATTGCTTAGTTTTTAAATAGTAAATTTGACTATATCCTATTATATTTTTAAGTCGATTCTTTGATAATAGATCACTGTTACTAAACGTTTCCTCAACATGTTTTTAAATAGGAGTGAATTAAAAATAGACGTTTCATACAACACATGCCTATACTATACTCCGATATGATAACTTCTAGATTACAACTGGTATGCAAAATGTTTCTATCACATTTTGAAATGTATGACGTAGTCATTACAATAAATATATCTTATCAGTACCAATATGGAGGGAAGCCTAGATCTGATCTAGGCTTGTAAAATAATTTATTAACCATACGTAAATATATTTTAACGTTAAGGTTGTTTCGGATTATAATATCAAGATATTCCCCATAATATTAATGATATTTAGTTAAAATGATTCAATATATGAAATTTTTTTCAGTTGAGTTTGCATAGAACTGCAGAGAACCGCTTTATAAGATTAAAATGTTTTTTAATGTTTTGCAATGTTAAATTTTTTTACGTTGCATTCTTTACAAACACTTTAATTGTATTACGAGTATTAATTTTGATTATAGCATTATAAATAAATAACTAGGACATTAAATTGTCATACCATATTGTCTTTGTTCTTTTCATAAGGTATACAAAACCTGTTTAATTACTTCCAACATTTCACTCAAGGGCAGTCTCAGAAATCATAAGAACCATTTATAGGAAGCAATATAAAGAAATGCTGGTGCCGTAAACCCCATTCCTGACGAAATGCCAGCTAGTTATAAGTGTTTTAAAATGGACAAGGAGATATTAAATTGAATATTCACCATAATACTTGGCATGTCGTAATATTACATGCATAAAAAAATTCCGTTAAATGTATTACTTAGGAAGGCAAAGATTTTTATGAAGGTAATATTATTCAATAATTTTTTAATATTTTTAGAATGTGTTAATTTGCAAATTATACAATTAAAAAAAACATTTATTTCATTGCATTTTATTTGAAAATATTTAATTTAAAAAATTAATAAATATGCAATGCAAGGGATTAAAAACATTGTTTCTATGGTAAGAATCTATCGCCAAGTTAAAATACACAGTTTTCCGATCAGGGTAATGTCTGAATTAGGTATAGTTTTATTTGTTTCTGTAAAAAACTTCACGTACCAGTTCACATGGTCCTACAGCCCTTTGCGTAATTTTATTCAACGAGTGACGTACTGTCTGTTGCCCTCCACAGTCCGAAGCCTTAGCCATTGAGTCACCATACCTGTTAGGTTAAGTTAGAGTTATGGAGTGGCATATACGTAGGAAGAGAGATATGTGTTAGGGATAGATGATTGCAGGGACAGGTAGATTAGGGTTCATCTAAATAAAGAGGAGTTAGTTCACTAGGATCCATAATATAATTAGAATTGGTTTTAAAAGTCTAGCTATAAATCAAGTGTAATCATTTGCTATTACGAAAGCTTAGCTGAATACGCTAGTCCTTGAAAAGCGTGTATTGACTATCAACCAGGAAACCCATTCACTTCCTTTCATGAAAAAGGGCTTTTGATACAAACCACAAAAGGAACTTCATTTCTCGAAATTTATACTTAATGACATTCTTTTCACAAAATTATTTTACTGAATCTATATTGTATTAGTATTTTCGTTCATTTATATGCTTGATATCCTGTTAGAATGCAGACATGCTATAATTTATTTTATTTTATGCGTAATATTCAGCGTAATAAAATATTAGTGTACATGCTGTTTATTGAACCATAATAGTACATTATAGTTTTACAAAATAATTACGTTAATAGTTACGTTTTATGCATAAACACAATGTTTATGTAAATACTAATAAATAATGGCTCATCCATGGCACTAACTGGAAGTAGGATTAAAGGTTATAAAATTAAAAATTGTTTTATTTTATCAGGCGAAGTTAGAGCTAAGAAGCCCTCTCTAACACTAAACCTTTACGGATGACTTCCGAACCACCACCAGATACCGTGCAGGTAGGCTGCGAGCAAGAATGGGATTGCTCAGACGATCACCCATCCATGGGACAGCCATGCTCCATGTTAATTGATTCCGTTATCTTGTGATAACGTCGGAACCGTCTGGTCAAGGCCAGTGGTAAATCAGTCTTTGGGATTCTTATAAAATAAAATATAAAATGTATATGAAATTCGCATACATGAATCGATCAGAAATGTGTATTTACTTAATTTCTTTAACGGGATTACGACTTCCAACTAATACCCACACACTATCGCACTGGCTAATTACACTAACCAGTTAACTATAAAGTGCCCAAAAGAAGGTTTAAGCATAAACATTCCAGAAATTGGGCTAAAATATTTTAATCTTCTGATTTTACTTCAGAGTACTCCCGCGGTAATCACTGAAACTACAAGGATCAACCAGACTTAACCATAGCAATATTTCAAAGCCTTGCATGGTTCTTACGTTTATTTTTTTGTATGTACACCTTTCTATGGACGTAGGTATTTGAATACGTGAGTCTGTGTGCAACTAAACCTTTTAGGATATTTTTCATATTGCTTATATTTTTATAATAACTAATTATTTTTATCGTTTGTGTATTTCTATAGATAGCCAATAGCCTGGCAGTGTTGGCTAGACAACGCCACGCGTAAGTGCTTCAAATAAATGCAAGTAGGTGTGTTTATGACAAGATAAGAAATTATTCAAATTGAGTACATTTACTAACTATATGTTACTCTTAAAACAATTAAAAATTGCTATAACCTTTATCAAAAACATATGTAAATTCTGCTTACAATGCAGGCACATCAAACTACTGGATAACATAACTGAATGTATAAGCAAACAAATATATTTCTTGAGTGAAGAATAGTGTACTATAGTATAAAACTTTGAGATATCTAGTCTCAAATAAGTTGTTAAGTTAGCTAGTATAAGTTCTTGATACAAGTTCACGTCACCTACCTCCGCAATATTCCAGTCCCATCCATAAAGATAAATTCCTCTGTATGGATTTATATATTCAATCTCTGTTCACTCGGTCCAGTTAACGTTAGTCACAGATAAGGAGAAAACAGAGGTCGCATCTTATAGCACGTATTGAGTGTGTTAAGTAGGTATTCCTTCAGTTTCCGTGGAGATGGCTTGACAAGCACCTTGTCAGTCTCTCCCTTACTCCTCCCAAATCCTTAAGGATAAACATAGTAAGTATTACCATAGTGTGATAACATGTAATTTAGTTGTAATTGATATATAACTGCCAGTGAATCGTTAGCTGTAGTCTAAAAATGTAAAATCTATGCCTTTTTTCTCTTTGTAGTAGCATTCTAAAGGGACGTTAAAGCAATTAGTTTCAAAGTAATAAATAGCCATGCTTAATAATAACATTCACATGTTCATAATTATAATAGAATTAAATAAATCGTAATTATCTTCAGTTAAAAGTTATTAAGATGTCTAAATATCTTTATGTAATTACGACTTATTATGTAGTATGAAACATCAAAACAAATATTATTTTGACGAAAAAAATATGAGACGTTTATGTTTATAGAAACTTGTTATTTAATCAAGTAGATGACTAAACTTATCAAAGAGAATTAGTTTAAATTAAAATTAATACTGAAAATTGGTATCTAAAATACGCCAATATATTAGTTATATAAAATGCTTTACCCCAAACATTTACTCATTAAAAAAAAAAAAAAAAAATACCTTTAAACATTTTAATGAGTTAATTAACCCCTCAGTGCTTATAATATTATTTAAACCATTTTATATAATAATTTGTAATTGTTTTAAACTATCTAACGCCTTAAGATTTTTAAATAACAAACAACCATTCAAACCTTATAACACTAAAATCTTACACTACCTAAAATTATTGTTAACTTTATTTATTTTTTTATCAGGCAACTGTATTAAATCTAACTAACCCCTCAAAAAGACATGTAAATATGTCTTTATATATATATTTACATATTTTAATAGTAATCAAAAAAGAAATGCTAGTGTGTTACACAAATAATACAGTTAAATGGTGGAAAACATATTTCAAGTTTTCGTTTAAAATGTAGTGTGAAAAACCCAATCATTGTCCATTTACCAAATAAAATGATGAACTTTGTTTAGTAAAGACTTGTTTGGCAAACATTTTAAATTCATTGCCAAGTAATACTACTGTTATATTGAGCATGGTTCACCGGAATTGGTCACCATAATATTTGTGCATTTTGTACTTGTATTGTAATAAATTTGTGTTGTGTGACATTTACTTGTACTGTATTTGTACCAACACTTATTTTTCTAATTAAAAAACTATTTGTTATTGTAAGTCACGATTGGAATTGTAAAGTAAATAGGTCAAATGACGATGAAAGTACGATTTATGTAAGATTTTTTTTTAAATTTTGTATTTATTGTATCTAATGTACATTTTGTCAAGAACTTGTATTGAAAGTAACAATACTATATTTGATAAATAACTGTCTTAATACTAAAAAATGTCAATAACAATAAAAGTTTCTATTATATTTCCTTGAAAGTATTTCCAAAGAATAGTTTTATTAGTAAGAAATTAAGAAAAATGTGTTTTGATTTTACTTTAGCTGGTTTTTCTTTATATTTTAGTCAAAAAGGAGTTTCTTATTTTTCATTATTAGTATTTAGATGTATTTTAATTTTAGAACAGGGGCCCTAGATTAAGTTGGTTGTTGTTTAATAGTTCTTTTATACTGGAAAATGTAAAACAGTACATAGTGTAAATTGCTTAAATGTTTATGAAATTAAAAATTAAAATAAACATAGTCTATACGTAAATCTATCACCTTTGATTAATTTTGTATGTAGGAAGATCATTTTAATTTTAAACATGAAATAATGTTTAGAATAATGGATTTTTCATTACAATACATGTAAATATAGCTCTTATTTAAACAAATTAGGTGATTCTTTCTTTCCAAAAGCAATAGATTTTTAATTTTTTTTTTTTATCTCTTTTACAAACCCAATACTGGAAAATTGCGTGTCATTATTTCAAAACTGAATATTTTTTGTTTACATAATATAAGTTTATTTATTGTCCTCTCCTGTTTGTGAACTTTAATGTATAATACATACTTTATGGCCATGAATATATCGTCATCTATAGTACTACAGTACAGATGAACAGTCAGTAATATGATTCTTCGTGGATTTTGTTTTAGTATTAATTTAAAAATCACAAGAAAAAGTCAGTTTCGCGCCTATTAGTTTAATCTAACATACATTAAAATTTAGTATTCGTATACTTTTCAATATTTTTAATGTTTTTTAAAGTATTTATTTAAAATTCACCATAGTTTTTCAATTGCAACTGACTTTTCACTGCTGATTTTGTTTAAACTTATTACAAATAATAATATTTCATTAGACAAATCTAAATTCATTGTTGATATATATATATGGAAAATTATTTTCAGAATCAGGAGATATCCTTGTTATCCTGAACTGACGTTGGTAAATCCAGTTTCATTCTGTCAAAAGGACGTCTTTTTTAACCCGGCAATGAATTGTATCTGTACCACAAATCCATGTTTATAGGACATGCAAGGACAACCCTGCACATGCAACACCCCTAGATCGTTTTACTTGGTCAATGTCCTCAATGTACAGGCATGCATTGTTCAAAAGTAACAATATCAAGTTACTGCAGTCCTAAGAGCAAGAATTTTTAGAATAAATGGAGAGAGAGGGTCTTACTGAATCAATCTTTGATTAAACATAATTAAAAATCCTTTATTATTTTGCGTCTAAAGCCTTTAAACTAATTGTCCCATGGTTCATATGCAACAGCCTTATAGTTTTCTTCTTCTTTTTTTTAACATCATTCGGCAGTTGACATGGGCCTACAGGCCTGAAATTAAATTTTATTCAACAAGTGAAGTACTGACCGACCGTTGGCTCAGTGGGGATTCGAACCTCAGACTTAGTTTAATCCACTGAGCCACCACGCCGGTAACTATTAATTGATAGTATTTCGAGGACTGTAACCAGACAGTGAATTATATTTTGCTTCTACAATAATATATTTAATATGAGCCTCTCTATCAGTTAAATAGTTGGCAAAAAAAATGTTTTTCCATGAATATTTATTATCCAAACATTTTGGGTCTGTAAATCAATGCAAACGGATAACAAGTAAAACTTTTTCTTAAATATATTATAACCAGTCTTTTTTTATGATATATTAGAAATTAGTATTTTTTTTATATAAATATCAAGGATTTGCCTGTTCATTTTTTTCAAAGTTTTTTTTTTTTTAGGAATAATTATTATTTTTATTGGAACTCATGGTAGAGTAAAATGTCGATTGTTAAGATTTACTGTATGAGCAACATAATTTATAATAAAAGTATGAAATTATACCTTGATATGTTACTATCACCTTATACGTAAAATGGAAAATATTGTAACATAAATATAACATTTATTACACGAGTTCAGGCGAATACAACTTAGGTAAAATGTATACATATATAATAGGTAATGAAACAATCAAAGAGGAATATTAAGTTACAAACTGTACACCAACGTAAATCGACCAGAAAATATTACGATTAACATAAAATTCTATTTACGAAATACATTTCGCCTTTCACTTGATGAAATTTGTCTACTCAGGAAATTAGCAAGTAAAATGCTTTCAACTAACTACCACCTTCACTGAAGGAGGAACGAACACAGCCCTCTAACACTGTCGGGTCAAGGAGGTGAAGTTAAACAACTTATATACTTTGGAGAACTGATAAATTCCAATGTCAACACAAATAACATTTAAATATGAATATCATAAACGTAAATATTTTAATGTTCAGGTAGTTTACTCTTATCTTTTCTTTAATATATATTTTTGATAGAAATAAACGTATGAAGGTATATACTGTAACAATTTCTCTTAACAAACCGATTGCCTTTGGACCTGAGGGTAGATTCAAATCCAAGTCTTGACTATTAGTTTTATGGTACTATTCATCTTATACTGTACTGGTTCTCCACCTTACAACGTCTGATAGGTTTTCCGCACAGATCAACAGCCAAAAGTGAATAAGTAGAGTAAAGTTGACCGTGTATTTAGACACGTGGTACAATGTTTAGTTTCCAATTTGCTATTAAACCTAATTTTGATGGATGTACGTGGATTTAGGGTGGAAAAAACATGGAAATGGTTTTACAACAACGTTATTTCACCGTAGATATTTTGATAATTTCATTTTTTTACTATTTTTGTTTCATAAATTAAAATTTTAACCTGAATAATTAACTTGAAACTGTTAAATAGTGGATAAATAATATTGTTAAAATTAGTTACTTTTAAATTCAAACGACTGCCCCTCTGTAAAGAATAAACCTTTCTAAGTCCAGTTTGTGGCAAACTATTTCAATTGAATATACCTTTTATTTAATACCAAACTCGACCTAGGTATAATTTTCTTCTCTTAAAGGGGATATTTCTGAAATAAACTCACATTGAATATTCTTGAATTTTTTATTCAAGTTATATATTGTAATCGTATACAACATTATGATTGATTATAAACTGAAATAAGTATATATTTTAATACTATAATAATATTTGAAGTATTCAACCTCACAGCAATATATACATAAATGTTCCAAACAATAAGCCCATATTATATTATAAATAAAATTAATTTCATAAAGCCTTGACATACTAAGTTACTACCGACTGCAGAATCAACGTCATTCAAATACGCAATTAACACGTCGGGACGTAAGGGCACGTTTGGTGCCAGTAATATCGTCTTCATTTTTATATTTGCAATTGGAAAAGTGCAATTTGGCATTCAAGACGTGCCGGTTGAATTGTCATGCAAGATACAGAGTCTAACTAATGGCAGTCGTGCTTTGACGACAATATTACCCAGTGTCCTCTGAAGCAGGCAAACCCACCCACCACTCTTGTAAGAGTTGCCATTTTTAATTAAAGATGATATTTTCAAAAATATTATAGACCAACAGCATCAGGGGAACTTTTGTGCTGTCTCCTTCTTTTATTTTTAACTTAAACCTTTTTTCTTTAAGTTTATGTTAAATATGGTATAAAAATATAATTATTTAACGAACAGTATTTCAATATATTCAAATACAATAAATTATCAATGGACGGAACTATTATATCAAATAAGATAATTAAAATGATATTTTTAATCGTATTATTATTATTAATATAGTTTAACTTGCAAAAGACCGCTCTAAAACAGTTTACTCCCATTTCTCGAAGTGTTGCATTTTCGAGCCTGACGTATGTTTTGGACAAAAAGAAAGCTTCAACTAAAGGGTGCCATTAGTCAATTATATGATCTTGGGAATGCAGGGGGTAGAGGGAACATCATATATATTACATTGTTCGAAAACGTTCAGATATTTTCAGATCCTCTTTCCGAAAACCTATACTCTACAAATATTTACTCTTCTTGTACATACATATAATACAGTTAGTACTAAAGTAAGTAAAAAACAAATAGTCAGCTAAATTTTGTATTCAGAGCTACAAATTTAATGTATATTAGCGAAACCATTGTATTTACTTATCGATAGTATATGTGCATATAAAGTACTAAATAAAATAAATGTTAGAATTACGTATTAGTAATTAACGCAACTAAATGACACGCTATTTAATTAATGTCAAGCATAAATGAATATAACAATAAATTCATCGTATTGGTTTTAAGTAGATTAGAGTACTCCAAAGTCCGAACCTCACCCCTAATAAGTACGTGTTTAATTTCATTTTAATACAATTCTATAACATATTTTCTCTACGAAGTGAATAAAAAGACTACATGTTTATGACATAATTTAAAAAAATAATAAACATTATTTAATGGTAATTATCAAAGATATGGTACTGTTATCCTATGTATGGGGAGCCGGATGGCGAAAACTGATTTTTTACCGAAAATATTGTTTTTGTTGATTTTTATTTCTCAATTTATGTGGTTTAAGAAAATGCCAAACTTACAAGTTTCTGATGGCTAGAACTTTATTTATATTTAAAATCCTTACAAAACAATTGCTATGTTTTAATAGTAACATAGTACTCGCTGGCAGATTACACTACATAGTAAAACTGTAAACTACTGATTAAAAGTTAGTTACTCTTTGCACTTATAGTTATTTGTTCTATATTCTCTTGTCTGCTTTACTACCAGCAGTTACTATATTGTTGTTTTTTTACAAACAATAGCAATTGTGAAGTTAGTAATTCATGGTGTTGTGTTTTTAAGTATTTGTTTCAGTTCTATGATATGAATATTTTTATTCTGAGATGCCTCGCCCCAAGAACGTGTTTGCTAAACTACCTAACAAGTTCTTTGGTACAAGAAAAAAATAAATTATCTGATGGTGATTCTGAATCTGTGCAAAACCAGTCTAGGCCTAGGCATAGCCCTTATGATTCAACTTACACAGTTGAAAATACTGAACTGATAGTTCATCAAGAAGAAAGGTAGGATCACACTTTAATAGTTATGATTCATTTATTGATCAAAATAGTCATTGATAAGATATAATTGATGTCAAACATATGGAATAAGTATTGAAATAAATAGTTGTTTGCGTTGATTGTGAAAATAACTAACTTTGAGCATATACTGTATAGTGGGTTAGAAAAAGTTTCCGACGCATTTTCTAAAAAACTATGTTTTTTCTTAGAAAGTTACACTTATTTTGGGAACTATATTAGATAGCCTGCTAGCTTATTTTTATTTTATTTAATTCCTTATTTATTATTCTACATTTTGAATACATTTCAATGCCTTGTATGCAGTATTTCATCTTCTACAGTAGATTATGTTATAATTTTTTATAGTATTTTTTTTTACAAAATGGAAAAAAATCTCACACATTCTTATAAAAAAGATAATTTATTATCCTGTATTTAAATCGTTCAGGTAAGTATGAGGAACATAATTTTAAAAAATCAACTACCTACATCTAACAGTGTTCAAGATACTGGTACCTAAAACTTATCAAATTAATATTGCGTAGACAAGGCCTTCCGACTCCACTTAGACAGCACAAACACACTTATTTCAATATTTTTGTATCATTTGGGGATGTACCACTGAAAATACCAATTTCTTTAATTTTATAAAAAATTATCTGAATTATTTTTTACTAAGTTATCATAGTTAAAAAGAAGCTACTACTAACTCTTGGTCCAACACATTTTGTATGTATATGAATTTTAGAATTTTTATGTAAAAATTCGGATGTTCATATAAATAGATACATCTGAAGTTTTAATTGACATAAATTCAAAATATTAGTCTCATTCTAGAGAAAATAAGTCTTCTAAATGTTTTGGTACATTTGTGATTGTACCTTCAAGGAGGTTTTTTTACCATGGTAACGCTTAAAAAATTAAATGTATTTTTCAATTTAAAAAATGTATATTTGTTTACTTTAAAAATATGGTATGGATAGAATTGTACCTAAATATTACTATAGTTGTCAGGAATGCAAGGTAAACATTTAAGATAAGTATTATAAGTAGATTTTGAGATGTTACAAACTTTTATCTAGAAAAACATTCAACAATTAAACTTTCGGCAATCACCCGTTGACAAAAGGTTCACGCTACTCAATGCACTTCCTACACTAGAGTAGGGGAGTGCGTCATCTAAAATATATATTTATTTTAGGACATAACAGCTTTAAATTTATGACGTATATAGTTTTTCTGAAACACGAAAAAATATGGAATAAAGTAATAAAATAAAAAATTCTTTTAAATACTATATTTTATTGCGATTTTTGGTGGTACATCCTCGTAAATTATTTATCAAAAGGTTTCCTTTTCATTTGTTATAATCTCATTAATTTACCTACACTCATGCCTTGTCACGTGCCTGTTTGAGTGATTACCACTCAGCTCTGATGCAGTCTTCGTGCTATTAGACACTTGAGCCATAAAAATTCACACATACTGCATACTGTACACATTCATTTTTTATTCAACGTCAGTGATACATTTCCATTCAATCTACTTAATGCCTTAGTATACAAGATGTGAAACTTTATATGTAGATAATATTTGGAGATTTCCAAATGCTTGAGTGTTTAAGAAACAAACACAACGTTTCGCCAGGTATAATAAACTCGGGTTGTCTTTATGTGTACTTACTAACTCAGCCTACATATAACATATTTTTTGTCTTTTTCTTAACCCTTATTAAATCAGGAAAGACTTAAAACTACATGCTAGATATTAAACATTACTATTGTAAGTCAAAAGTTCTTTATTAATATTTAGTATCTAGCATGTAGTATTAAGTATTTTATGATTCAGTAGGAGTTAAAGAAAAAAATGTTTTAGATTTAGAGTTAGTAAGTACACCTGAAGACGGAGGAATTTGTTATACCTTTCGAAACGTTGTGTTTATTTCTTAAACACTCAAACATTGGATATCTCCAAATATTATCTACATATCATGATCAATCCAATACTAATAAATAACTATCCAACAACATGTAAAAATTATATGTACACGTACTAGGAATAATCTGACAGACGAAAGTTTAAGAATTAGAGTATGACGACATGTATTGGTAATCGATTCATTATGACTTCCATCATGCGTCAAAATGAAGTGTTACATTTATTGATCACCTAATTAGTGATGTGTACTTCCATACAGAAACGTATCAGAAAATGAAATATTGCATTTATAAAACACAGTTATATATTCTTATAATTTATAATATTTATACATTTGTTTTGCTGTATAACAGAAGCTAAATATGATCTTAGATTTATTATATCTGACTTTTAAATATTGGGTGTTGTGTGAGTTGTTGTAAAAATAAACTGTCAAAAGATAATGGGTAAATAAATGCTATGCACTGTTTGTCTACGTTTTAACCAATTGTAAGGTTCCATACAAAATAATAAACAAAATGTTAGTACAGATAGGCCGTTAAGAAAATGACTTTCTGAATGCAACTGTGCAAGGTAGATGGGTAGAGTGGTGGAAGGGATAGAGTGAACCACTCTGCCCTCACTGTGTTTCTCCATTTAACACTAAGACACAAGTATTCTGTACAGTAGATATTATTTTATTAAAATACTGTTTGTAATCCAGTTTTTACCTTCTGTAAGTTTAGTAACTGGCATATGAAAGCCAACCCGTAATTTGTTATGTTCTTGTAATGCCTATTGTATCAGTCTTTCCACAATTTGCACATTGAAACTTCTAGGAAATAACGTGATAAAGATTCATCGTCCTTAGCTCCCTCGTTCGTATTGTGAACAGGATCATAGGCTCTGACTCGCAGGTATCGTGATATTTATTGAATACCATATTTTCGTTCTTTGTAAGTAATAAACAAATAAAATATAAAAAGTAAACAAGTATATGTAATACGTCAAAATCTCGAATTTTAAAAGTATGCATTTGAAACACATAATGAATATTTGTGACAAGTTTAGAGTTCCAAGCCTCATATTTTTTATTGAGAAATGTAAAGGGTCAGTTACTGATGTTTATTTACTTTACACTAAGGTGTTACAAGATTAAAATAAGGTTATAACGTTGTTTGAGTAAATTAGGGGTTGAAGGAGAACTTGTACTTGAAAACATCATTAAAACATAACTTAAGGCGTGGAGTACTTTATTGCTACCTTCATAACTCTGTATTTTCACCCTTTTAACTTAATTGTTTTTTCAAACAAGGGAAGCAAGGTGCTTTTTAGGATGCTGGTATAAAACTGTTCTTTATTACCAGGCTTGGCCTGTAGTGTTTCTCATTATGTGTTTGTTAAATTTTGTAATAGGTTTTTGAACATGTTTCAAGGTTTCTGGCATAAATTGATTAGGTTTACACATTTTAATTGTTGGATTCACTTTCGAAGTAAGATCATCATACTTTTCAAAATAAAAGTTCAAACAAATGTATTTTATATATATAATTGGAAATTACTAATGTCACATCCACAGTATATCATTTTTAGCAGTTTTTATAGATCAATTAATTAGTTATTTTTTATTCCTGGATATTGTCAGCCTTATATGTTTAACGTATTATTCAATAAGACAGAAATTTCATAATGGAATACTTGAACAGTTTTAATATTCCTACTATCCGACAGCCCTTACTTCACTCCGGGGTGGTTCTCTACGCTTGCTTGCCCTTCCCTCTGTCGTTCTTTCTAAACCACAACATTAACATAAATTTTTAGCAACTTGATATTCTTTTAGATATCAACTGCTAATCTACTTTAAGGGGGGGAGGGGGTGCAATGTAGTGTAATCATGTCAGAGTTACAAGAAATATTCAAACCAAAATAGCGAAGCTTTTGTGTAATATTTATGTTTTTGTATTAGCTGTCTCAAATAAACTACCGAATCTAACGAATGCCAATTACACTACTATAGAAATGTGTAGGTCCTATTTCGACATTTTATAAATGTAATTTTGTGAAACCCCTTTCGTACTGGTTTTCCAAGATACAAAAGCTTACTTTCCTACAGAATTCACCAACATCTATTAAGTAGTTATGTAGAAATCAAATCAGTGTTAACATCGTTTTTAATTACTAACAAATTATAGGTCTTCGGGGTTAGACCGCGTCACTGGGCTATGTATAAACATTGCTGACATTTCGGCCACATAGAATAAAACTAGAATAAAAGAACACATCAGGTGCACTAAAAATGAGGATATATAACATTCTGCAATTGTCGACCATTCGTTTAAAACAAATCATGATATAGAATTTGACAAAGTTAGCGTTTCAGTAAATTCTAATAAATTTTTTGAAAGCAAATTTCTAGAAGCTATAGAAATAAGAAAGCATAGGCCTACTGAAAATTTTAATAAAGATAGTGGAATCGAATTAAGTAATACGTGGAAACCAATTTTAAGTATATTAAAAGTACAATGCATATCGGGAGACCAGAAGTCCCAACGCATTAAAAATAATCTAGAACATTCCAGAAGCGGCTGGAGCCAAGAAGGACTGGAATGGTATGGAAGTTACCAGAACACCCCCTCCATCACCAGGTGGGTACATAACCTACGAGCCCGGCTTCGCCCACTAACAGTGGGATGTAAAAAAAAAAAAAAAAAAAAAAAAAAAACTGTGACTATCTCAACAGGCGCAGTACGTGACTTAAAACAGTGCTACTGCAGCAAATGGCCTTGGCCAAAGCTGCGCTTGATCGCAGGGGCCAACAAACTCCAGAGCATCAGTTGGTTGGTTGGTCGTACCAGCCAGTCAAATTCTGTGACTGTGATCGTCTTGCCCTGAGGATGGCCTACTGTAATGTGGGCGAAACGTCGGCAATGTTTATACATAGCCCAGTGACGCGGTCGAACCCTGAAGACCTAGAATTTGTTAGTGATAGTGACGACCGTGGAAGCCTATTCATGAAGATCGTTTTTAATAATATTTTAATATTTATACATATTTACAAAATAAATTAGTCTTGTGTTTAAGAAAAGTTAAAAAGATTGATTGCATACATATGCTCAAAAATTTACGTACTTAAGTTTACACTTTTAAGTTATTTAAGGAGACCCTAAACGCAAAATCCAAATTGAAAAATTTTAACTCGTTAGTTCTTTTACGAAGTATTGTTTAGCATAACTAAGTTCAATTATTTCATTTAGCACTTTGATCTTAAAATAAAAATAAAAATGTTACAAAATCATGTATATTCATATATATATTTTTTAAAGAGGAACTAACATTTAATATTATTTTACTACAAATATTTAATATTTTACGATACAATTTAATATTAAATATAATAAAATAATATTCATGTAAGGTAATGTATATCTTATAACGTATTATAAGAATGATGTTCACAGTTCGTAATTAAAGTGTTCATTAGTAATGCATTGTTCGCCTGCTTCGTTACAAAACTGATCAAACCAATTAGAGTTTAAAATAAGTAATTTGAAAGCAAGCAATGCGTTTCATTAATAAAAGAATGAATGCAATTAACACTATTGTTGAATCTAATTAAGCTGAGCACTTAGGTCACTGCAAGGCACTCCGCGAGCTTGTTACAACGTCTATTGATTATGTGCCATGAAGCCCTTTCACCGACTTTCATAAAGGGCTTTTAATACAATTGACGTACGTAAACACTTTGGTCTGATTAAATATCGATCTAGAATGTCTTTAATATTTAATGGGACATTGTTGAATCGTTAGTGAAAATGATTGTCTTTTCCTTTTTCTACGTCACTAAACTTGTAGAGCTAGTGGCCGAGTGGTCTGATTCGTCAGGACATTGAACCTATGTTAGAGATAGTGTAAGTTAAAATCCTGGCCTGGACTGTTAGGTTTATCAGAAATATAACCTTTTAATCTACTATGATTTTTCTCTTTTAGTTTGACGCTAATATTCATGTCATTTTGTAATTTTTCAAAATTATTTTCTTACTTTTTCTCTTGATGTTTATACAATTCAGCCAGTGAATAAGATAACCAGGCAGCGCAATTATTTAGATCAGCATCATGTTTTCTTCATTTATTAGTTAAATTATTGTTTTTAATGTCGCAGTATAATTCATTTATAATAAGAAAGATACAAATTATCAAAAATACATGTAATGATAACATAAATTTATGAATTATTTATATTGTTGTTTCACACTTTTATAATACAACTATGCATGAAAATTTATTAAACAAATGTTAAAGCATTTAGTTGTGAAGAGTTTATAAAAAGCCTTTATTTATACTAGTTATGCTTTTTAGGGCCCCATCATTACTTATCACATTTTTTCATATCACATCTGAAAAGACTTGGCCTTCGGCCTCAAAGACGTCAATCCCTATTTTTCAACATATTTATATCCAGTATATACGAGAACAGAGTTGTATTAGTCGGTGAGTCACGAGAAGTCCTCTGACTTTAAGATTCTGTGATATTAAAGGCGCTGATTTAGTAATTACGACAGATACACTACATGACTTGTGCAGTTTCAATGGAAATTAAGGCCTTCAATATCACAGAGGCATAAAGCTGAGAGGACTTCTCGTGACTCACCGGCAGTAGTCACCTAACCAACATGTGTGCCTGCGATGACCTGGCTACCTAGACTTAACGGGGGGCGTGCCTAGAATGTGTAGGCCTACTTTTATACTGCGTTTATAACAAACTGAATAAGATAGACAGACGCCAACCACAAACTTGTTAAATTTGCATAACATAATAGGGAATAAGCCTATGATCTCAGAATAAAAATCAGACCAACCGAAAATGTACAATTACATAATAATTGAACTATTTACATTTTAAGACCAAACGATTTTTTTATGAAAATTATAATAAATATATAGAAACCAACATTAGTTCTAAGAGTTTAAGAACTTATTATGCTGTACAGAATTTTTAATTTGGAATACAGGTTCTTCCAAAAACTAAAACAAATATCCGCAATATATTCCATTCTTTAGAATGCAATGATTTTCAATACTCATTAGTAAAAAAAAATATAATTACTTTTCGAGTCATTAAACAGTTAATTAAAACAATAACCTGTTATATGCTGGACAAATTCACGCACCCTATGGATAGAAATAGCCTATAAATTCCGGAATTGAATATAATAGTTTTTTCAAGATGTTTTTTATATAAACACTTACATAAAATATTTATTATAATCACGATTTAATACCTTGACACCATGGCACTAACCTTTTGTTCCTGTGAAGAAAACAAATTTAAGTAAACTATTTTGTACCTTTAAATTTATTTTATTGGTAAAACGAACTTTGAAACGGAACCATGTTCTGTATGGCCGAACTATCCATTATTGTCATATGATAAATTAAGGGTTTTTAACTCCTTAAAACTTTCCTTATTTATAAGACCTGTGACCAAAAAGTTATAATTTTAATGGGTTTCACATGGTTAGATACTTGAACTAACAATTAAAATTTTAGGACACCTGAAAGTGATTAAACTTTTATGTCAATAAGTTAGTAAATATTAAGTAAGTGGGTAAGTTTTTTTTCGTTCGTGTTTAATTATATTTATCTTTATCCTGTTTATCACTCGTTTCACTTTCTAAAAACGTTTATAAAACATTTAATTTTTATAGTAGTTTCATTATTGAAACAGCATATTTGTAAACAATAGTATGAAAACAACAAGGAAATGTATAGGTTAATATACAAAAATGAACTATCATATCAAATGAAACATACCATTTTTCCGACCAATAATACATTGATCATGTATCAGAACAGCAAAAATAAAGTAACAAAGGAATATATAACCATACCAATCCATTATGCTAATTCTCATAAGAGCTGAGGTAAATGAAAAAGGCAGTCCATGCAAACATTATCTATTGATTATGTGTCAAAAAGCTTTCCTACTTTCCTTTAATATTACTAAATAGGAAGATTACTCGGCCAAATTAAATATTACCATGATATTTATTATTTAATAAAGTGGTTTTGTCTTTAAACAGCTAATTTCATTATTGATTCCCACACCAATTACTAATGGTCAAATTACTTTAATAGGTAAATTTTTGAGGACTTGGTAAAAAATCTACTGAAAGTAAACCAAAAGTTATTTTATAGTTAATAAGTTGATTTTATATTTGACACAAGTACATCATCATTAAGCCCATTATCTGTATACAAATTATATAAGTTCGTAAAATAAATTTGATTTGTTTTCTTCATTTTTGCATCCTGAAAATAATTACTTGAACTGAAGTTTTTTTTGTTTTTTAATGGATAAATCATTACCAGGAAAAATTAAATAAATTAGGAAACAATAATTTCAAGTAGGTCACTTGTTATAATTAAAAAAAATACGCAAGAAAGACCAGAACATCTTAATACTAAATATCGACGTATTAAGAGATATCAATATTAAATAGGTGTAATGATACTATTATTTGATGACCACACACAATATTATAAAGGGATTTTTATCACTAACTAGTTTATCTATTGCAGTTTGTATAGTTGATATCAAATAAAATTTAAACTTAACTATACTTTAATTAAAATTTATTCGTTATTTTCATTAAATACAAGAATATATAATGTAATGTTTCAATTTAGGAGCCATTTATATAACAGTAAAGGACCGTTTAAATCAAATATAATGATCACTTTCTCTTTTTAAATCTTATTCTGGCACGTAATAGGTCAGAGTTTCTAGAAAACACTTATATGCCGTATTAAACATTTAAGAATGTGTCAAGAGTGTATATTAAATCTTTTAAACTTGAATATACAAAGTAAGAATATTGAAAAATAAATTGTATTAATACAAGTAAAAATTTGTATTTGTAAATTGTTTATTCACTGTTGGAACTATATTGCAATATAAATTCGACTATATTCTGAAATACCCAGATACATGTTACCAATATATTATAATACTAACAGACTTGTCTTTTATGTTTTATAAATAATTATTTTTATCAGTTTCTATTGTAAATGATACTATAAATATTTTTAGCAGTACAACCTTGAAAAACGTTATTTTTATTGGTTAAGTACGTTTTTCACAATTTATATTCTATAAATATTTACAATTAACAACATTTATGTAGAAAAGCTACATATTATTTGATCAGTATTAATGCGTTTTACAAAATAATTCCATTTCAGGGGCCGACTAACATTTATGATGGCCGTCGTCTTTCACACACAAATTAGGGAGAACAATTATGTAAAAATATTCTAACCCTAACTTAATACGGACCCCTAGAACCTTTTTACCGCTAACATATGTTATGGAGAGTTGTTAATAGAATATAAATAGAATTTATCCTAAATTACATATCTGAATATAATGAGTTTACGTGTCTTTATCAACGAAAAAGCATCCTCTCAATGAAGCCATTGACTTGAAAATGTCCGGTTAAATAATAATCAGTGGGTAAATACCACTATACGCGAATATGCGGGTGGGTGGGTAAATACCACTATACGCGAATATGTGTGTGGGTGGGTAAATACCACTATACGCGAATATGCGGGTGGGTGGGTAAATACCACTATACGCGAATATGCGGGTGGGTGGGTAAATACCACTATACGCGAATGGGCGGGGATGTGGGTAAATACCACTTTACGTGAATGGGCGGGGATGTGGGTAAATACCACTGTACGTGAATGGGCGGGGTTGTGGGTAAATACCACTGTACGTGAATGGGCGGGGTTGTAGGTAAATACCACTGTACGTGAATGGGTGGGGTTGTGGGTAAATACCACTGTACGCGAATAGGCGGGTGGGTGGGTAAACACCACTGTGATCACTGTAATTACACCATTATCTGTCCTCTTTGTTTACCTCCGATCAGGGAGAAGTCCTTGCTCAATCACCCTCTCCTGGAGGATGCTGGAGCTATCTCATGACGCCCTTATCATCGGTCCTGAGTTGTATATGCTATGAAGGTAACAATAACTATTTAGTTACAGCTATTCCGATTTCTTATAACGTAAAGGAGCCTTATATACATGAGCCTAATCTCAGTATAATAATGTCCTTCTCGGAGACTCTGACAAGTCTGTAAAATTTAGTGTCCTCCTATGAAAAAGGACAAAAATCTAGACACTTTAATGATTCTGATTTCACTGGAAATTTTCTTCAAGTCAATGACTTCATTGAGAGGATGCTGTTTCATTGATAAAGATACGAAAACTCATTGTCTATGATAGTCCACAATGGCTTTGGGGCATTATACTTACCCAAACAATTAAGGGTAGTACAAACCAAATTATGTGACATTAAACATATGATATTCGAAACTCATAACATTCCTTTATGTAAGATATCTAGTATAAAAATGAACCACAACTATGTATTTAAGGTTATGTTCATACTTATGTAATTATATAACAAGGAATGTAACATAACATATAGGTTACTGTGACAGATAAAATGTTAAAACGGGTAATAAAGTGTATATGATTCAATTAATGTTGCAGTGCTACGAATTCTCAAATTACTTTATGTATTACTAAAACTATTACTTAAAATAACTCAAATAATACTGAGCAGAGTAATTAAAAAGATTAACAAGCGTTTTAAAAATATATATAATTTTATTTAAATCAAAATCCTGTACTAATACGTTTACCTTAAGTCATAAAAAAATTACTAAACAATAAATATAAAATAACTATTCTAAAAATCGTACTAAAAATTCGTAAATATTGAGTTTCCTTTGAGAAACCAGGATATATAACTAAAAACTTGAAAAACTACATAATTTAATGTAATAACTTGAATAATTTACTATAATTTTATATCTAATTTTTTAGATGTTCAATTGGTTTGCCCTGAGAACATAAATAATTGATGTACTTAATTAGACTAGACCCATTCATAAAGTGGTCAGGTCTTTGTATAATGAAAGGCTTCTACAATGTTTATCGATTATGTGTCATGGAACTCTTTCAACTTCTTTCAACATTTCTCCCAAAAGTAAATCCTTAGTCTGACGAACTTTTAACATGATTAACTCTACGTAGTTTTACCTTAAAAACAGGAATAAATTGGTTGTTTAAATTGCTATTAACAAACCTAACATAGTAATTGTTACAGTATAATGTATTTTTAATTTTTATATTTACTGGCATTTCACGCGATACTGTCAGTTCATTAAAAATTATATTTTATTGAATAAAAATAAAATAAATAAAATTCCATTAACATTAAATATTATCTCTATGTAAACTAACAGGTTTAATACGGATATTAAAAGAATAAGCATGAGTAATCAATATTTCTGATTTCATTAACAATTATATACGTTTAACGATAGTAAAAATGTAATTTTGTTTAGTATCATGCTGTACAGTAGTCTTAATATTCATGCTAAAAATAAGGTTTCTTTTTGGGCTGACGCAAAAATTTCACATGACATGAAAAGTATGATGAGGTATGAAACATAGAATCATTACGAAACAGTTTTTTCGTTAATATTATTTATTTTTAAAGGATTTAATTGTTTTTTTTTAAATTAAGAACTTATGTTAAATATAAATGAAACTATAATTTAAATTTAATTCACATATTATATTGAAGGAGAAAGCATAACAAATACGGTACTAAAGTTATTGGATATAAATTAGTTTCTTAATTTTTTAAATTTTGAAATATTATTGTATATCTATATATGTTGCTATATTATGTAGCTAATTTGGCTATTCTACGTATGTAACCCATTACCAAACAGCTATTTTACGATTACAATTTTGGGAATAATGTGGACTAAAGTTACTTCATAACGTAGAATTTGTATACATTTTTAGTTTAAATTAAAACAAATATTTCTGGCTGAAAAGGTGGATTAATATGGTATAAAAACTATAATTAGAACTGCCTAAAAATTAGGGAGATGCGTTCTTTTACACAACTAGAGGGGTGGAGCATATGGTATAGTGAGGGAGGGGATTAAAGTATTTACGGGTGTTCTTCCAGTAGCTCAGTTGAGTGGTCCAAAGAATTTAGTTCTAGATTTCAAGCAGCTGTCACTAGAAGCAGGACTTCCCTACTTCCTACACATCGCCCTTTGGTCTCAGCATGTGATTTTGACCTCAATTAATAGTATATTATCTGTATAACGTAAAATTACTTTATTAAATTATTTACAGTATTTCAGTCACACCACTTGCGTTGTTACGTACTTATTAGTATATTTTATTACCCTTTATTATATAAACATACAATAGATAAACCATCTAATAGGAATATTTGTGTCAGTAATTTTGTTAGTTAGTGTGGCTCGCAACCACAGCTGGTTTAAACTGCATTACATTTACATGGAACTACACTAGCGCTCCACAATGGACCACAAAAACAGCTGATATTTTGATACTCAAACTTTAACATTGGATTGGAAATTTCTTTTTGTATAAAATAAATAATATTACTTAGCCTATACATAACGTGTTTATCTCATTTGTGTTTGTTTTTTTTTTTTTTACCAGCTTAAGATTTACTAAAATCAACCCAATGTTATTCTTATGGAAAAAGGGACATTTTGAGGGGTTCTTTGTACCCCTTAGGAATGGAATTTCAAAAAATATTTTTTAGTAGGACCCTTCCATACTAAAGATAACTTCTGTTACAATTTCGTGGAAATCCGTTTAGTGGTTTTTGAGGGTGGCATATATATTAATAGTTTTGTAAAAACTCAAACATAAAGTTCCCCTTGTGTATACCAAAGGTGTTTTATACTGGGTGTAAACACCGGTTTGTGCAATTGAATACTAGCTTTTTAAATGTTTAGTCTTGTGCCTTGTTAATTTGGGTATAAAATATTAACATCTGGAATATTGCATTTGTCCTATTAACAGCTGGAATATTTTATTCATATTACCAAAGTACAAAACACACTAAAGTTAGAAACCTTCTTCCCATAAGATTAACATGGGAAGTTTGAGGGCTAATGGGGCGGAGCCCTTAAATTGGATCACAACACTTTTATTGTTCCCGCCATCTACAATATCAGAGCTTCAAAATGAGCCATTTCCGAAGGCCACAGGTGAAGAATAACGCTTACATTTGTTATGCAACCGATTTGCCTTACGAAATTAAATATATAGATTCCATCAGGACAACACCCTAGGAGGTCTAAGAAGTATCAATGCAAGCCCTGTGGCAATACTAATTTGACAATTGTTTCGAATAGTTTCATTAATCATATGTCGTAATAACCTTACAGCTTACATAATTCTTAAGTAAATACCGGACCAAACCTAATCACAACACACTTTTGCACTCATGTGTTTCAAGCGGAAGGACCCAGCAAATATTCACAAAAGGGAAAAAGAATGAAATATTGTGTATAATCCTGTTTTACAAAACATTAATTTTTAAAAACATGATCATATTAAACCAATCTAAAACCCCTAGAGTTAACTGATTTCATCCACTTATTCATTGTTTTACTAAATGTAAACATCAAAATAAAAAACAACGTAAACCCCGTTCAAAGAACGGGTATTCTGCTAGTAAGAGAACAAAGAGAGTAAAACAATGGTCTGATTGGATAGGCTTCTTAGTTTCTTAGTAAACAACCTTCAAACTCGGGTACACACAATTTCCGCACTGATAGTAGATCTGAATATTCCAGTGTTATAGTAATTTAAAAACTATAAATATAGTAAATATTACACTATATGGCTATTGTCAATAGTATACGGATCTATTCTCATACCTAAGGCACATATTAGAAATTATGTCAATTTACATATCATACCTTAAATGAAGTGATTTCAAAACATTTTCCGCTCACCTCTGAAACATAGTAATTGAAAGATTTAGAGAATCTACCAAAGAAAACATTTTTAAAACACTATGTTTATAAAGCTATTTTAGCAATTATCTTAAGTATTTTTCTGAAATAATGATTTAAATTTTAGTATCTTTCCCATTAACTCACTACCACTATTTTCTACCTTTGTTACCATTAACTCATTACCGCTTGAAAAATATTCTATTGCTCTACAAGCTGTTCTCCAATGATTTTTACGTCCACTGTGCTATTCCTTATCCGTTAGGAATCCGATATCGCTGGCCTTATCCTATTGCATTTCCAAGAACTTACACACAGAGAGCGCATTCGGTGGTAATTCAATTATTGGATTTACCAGTTTGTGATCGACTTTAGTAGCCCCCTAACCTAACCTAATTTAACCGTAATTGCAATTACAAAAGTAGTGGTAGTGAAGTAAAGGGAAAAATAGAGGTAGTAAATGAAAGTAGTGAACAGGTCAATATTTTCAATGAAGCACATAAATATTTGTTGAAACAATAAATGAAATAAATAAATGTAAGAGTGTGATTCTATCCGAGAGACATATCTTAAAAGAATAACTACATTCTTTTATTGTTGCTTTCCACACACCTCTACACACTGCTGTTCCAGCCACTGCCACATTATCCACCTACTAGGTTGCTAGGTGTAACACAGTAGCCTCCCAAGGTTCAGCGTGCTACCCCTGATGTAATTTGGTTCTTAATAAATAACTAATACATTTAATGGAAAAAACATTAAGCCAAAACTGTTTTCTACCGCCATGTTAATCTGACTTTTATATTAAATTGTACGTTCAAGTAAGCGTCGGTATAATTATTTGCGAGGCATTGAAATTTAACTACTAAGATACAGAAGCCCTTAATGGACACACATAATATGTGTGTATATTATACACATATTGTATAATATGTGTATAATACACATAATATAATAAGAGATAGATTGTATATTATACAATCTATCTCTTATAAAAATATATTCTGAAACCCTCCGACGAGCCATTTTGACAGTGATGTTAAGGCATGCATGACCCTGTAAAATATCTTCTGTTTAGCTGAAGTATGTCGGGTTATGACATTAAATATAATCTAAACAGGAAAGATTCTCACCTCGATTTCAATCAGAGTTATAACATGAAGTTGAAAAATTTAACTCACTGGTCCTTTCTCCAAACTGTGTCATAGGCTGCTGAAAGATCTACGAGTGCTGCTGTTGTTTTCTTTTTCTTTTCAAAATCATTCTCAATTAAATTTGTCAAAGAATATACTTAGCTAATCAATTACGACCAGGCCTGAAACCAGATGTTCAACAATGACTCTGGCATTGAGATTACGTTATGTTCTGTTGTAAATCAACCAAGCTCTCAAGCCACTTGTAGCAGTCACTAAAAATAGCTAATGGTCGGTAGCGTGTTTTGGTTGTTTGTCTGGTTTTAAAACAGCTATTATTTTAAATATTTTAAAATCCATGCCATATCACTATTGCCTCCCTTCCCCCTCTAAAATAGTTAGTACTGTGTGAAGTAAATCATGAATTAGCTTAATCTATCACGCATTCGTAACACTAATGAAAGGTAATTTGAGAAAAAAGTTGTTTAAATTACCGAACTGTTTTCAAAACAATGTTGGGAGGAAAATACTTAATAAAAATGAGGTTTTCACCACAGAAAACAGGAGCTCTGATACCTTGATATGTTTATGGATACACCCACTGCCGTCATCACACCCTCCCTCAAACACATCCAGTTCAGAAACAGTAGAGGCTTGACAATATATAGAAAAACTACTGGGCTAGCCAGTGGCCGAGTAGTCTTAAGGCGTCAGGACTTTGACCCTAAGTTTAGAGCTAGCGCAAGTTCGAATTCAGGTCTGCACTGAAAATATTGATCATTAATGTTTACCTTCTACTTTCCTATCCCACTCCCCACCCTTTATTCTATCTGCATACGTTCTGCACACGTCAAAATCGTCTCCGAGGGTGATCGTAGTGACGTCGAAAAGAAAATCAGTCTTACATAAAGGAAAACATTAAAGCTGATGATTTAAACAAAAGTATGTTTTTAAAAAGAAGTACTAGTAAAAACCCACATTATGTAGAAGGGTTTTGCCAAGACCTAGGAGGCCTCAAATAAAATCACTTTTAAATCATTTTGATATATACTAAATATCAAGTAGTTTACAATAACCGCTATTAAAAATTAGGTTGAGAGTTCCACTGGAAAATAATTATGCAAATTAAACTATTTCTTACATATAATTTTAATGAGGGGACTTTTTGCGTGTGTTTTCGAAAAGAACTCTAACATTTTAAAATAAAACTAAAGAAATATATTGTACACAATTAATTTAATCATGTCATATGCATTATATATCATATAGTTTCTCATAAATAACACACTAAATATTCTGAACAATTTAGTTACAAATAATTTTTTCAATCGAACAATTACTTCATTTTACGTAAAACAGCAGAATAACCTTTTTGATAGTCAAAAGTACTGTTTTCAGAATAATATTTATAATAAGGAGGTCTTCATACATATACCATAATTGTAAAGAGAAGTGTGTTATTTGTTCTTTAAATTACATAAATAATTATTTATTTATCCTAAAATTCATTTTCATTAAATACTAACGATTTTTTGGAAATCGTTTCATTACATCTACAGTTTCTACGCCATAACCAGATAAGAATCTATCATTAGGATCTGGTCTATCAAGATAAGTCTCTAGACAATTAGGTATAAGAGCACGTTTTATGGCAGTAATTCCGTCTTCATTTCTTATTTCCTATTGGAAAAGTGCAATTAAACATTCCAGACGTTAAGGATTACGTTGAGTTTCAAGACCCAGAGACTAGAGAATGAGCTTCGTGCTTTGACTACGAGTATGTATGATACTGCATCCTATAGTCGTTACTTTTGTTTTGGAAAACCAGAAAAACGAGATTTTAACAAAACATTTTTATTAACTCCATAAATTTGATTTTTATTTATTTATATCACAAACGGCAATACACCATTAATAACAAATTAATTACTAGTAGATGAAAGCAAGTATTTTTCATAAATACTCTTTCGCCTTTAATGGCGATTAACTAACAACCAGTAAAAAAATAATAAAACGATAATAAACAAATATAAAATGCGTAACTATCAACATCAATGAATAAGTAAATGATATATAAACACAGGTTTTGTACTACAGTAGAAACCCTATTTTCTGTCACGGGTCGGGACCGCGGCCGTGACGGATTGGACAATAAACGGATTATAGAGAATTCACCCAAACACTTATATCGCTTGAAACTTTTACTGTATTGGTACTTATGCATGTTAAATTTTAATGCTGTATAGTACATATTGATTAATAGAATGAGAACAAAAAGGTTAGAAAAGACATGTTTCAGAATGTATATACTGCAGGTCACAACTACCCTTTATTGCATTAGGCCTATTTTAAATGTAAAACATAAGCTTGTACATTATGCAATAAGCAGAAAAATTAATTATCAACATTATTAAAATTAAACTGCAGTTCAGTGTAACATATTAAAGCCTAGTTCCCAGGACTAGTGTTTTCGCAACACAGGCCTGATGTCGGTACACGGGTAGTGTGTTGACGCGACTCGCCTGTGTATCATCAGACAGGACCGTTCCAACGGCACGTGACCTGTGTAGGCGTCGCGGCTTAAAACTTCATCTTCGCCAACATGCCTTTGTAGTGCCGCCTTTTTCCCCATGTTGTACGAGACCTGTTCAGGCAGCCCCGGACGGCCTGTCCGTACGTCAGGCGTACTCAGGCGAGCTGTTCTAACGACATGTTATCTGTTAGACGGCAGATAAGGCCTTACGCATGACATGCCGTTGGAACTAGGCTATGTGGGCTAGTCGGCTGGAGAGGGAAATTGTCGTCTTCCAGACGGATAAGTCATACGGCAACTGTCATATCGTGGGGCGACGAACCCAGACACTGACGGATAACAGAACCTGGCGGAAAATAGGGTGACAGGCAATAGGGTTTTCATTGTATTTATGTTTCTTCTAATCCATACGTAATGATTAGTAATAATATTTTATTGAAATTAGTAGAACTTCGTGAATTGTAGTCACCATTTAAACACCATGATTAATCATTATAGTTTAATTGATTTGCCTATGATTGGTGTTTGTAAATATTAGATAGTTCTATATGTTAAATTCCAGTCCTAATAATGTAGGCACTAGTGATGCATTGCTGTAACCCAGCTACTTGGGGATAAAGTATTAAGAATATTTCAGGTGATAAGCTCTAAGCTCAGTCATCTTAATACTAACACGGCATACACTCAATGGTTGCCATCAATGTGGACACACTTAGAGAAGTCTGGGGTGTCCATGTTGGATGATAGTCAAGGTTAAGATGTTGTGTAGGGAAGAAAACTGAGTGTCAGGCTTGTTAGCTGAATAACAGACCAACACAACGTGGTTCGGATTCAACGTAAATATGTTGGTCCTTTAGTTTCCCTGACAATTAGGCTATAAATAAAATAGGTCTTTCTGAGTAAAAGTCGACCTTAGTAACAATGATTTGATTACATTCGTTCTTCTAAACTCATCACACTCATTCGTCTCTCATATTTACACATATCTTAACCATCGGTGTCTTACTAATAAATAATGAGTGTAAATTTATTACAAACATGCACAAAAACTAGGATACCTTACTAAGCCTATACGTTAATTTTTTTTTTTTTTTTTACTAAAGCATACTACATTGTAATTTGATTATACTAAAGAGCTAATCAATTATTAACTTATTCCTGACAATTAAAACAGGTAGCTTATGACGTCATCGGATATATGGTAATCTCCTACTAGCTTTGTTTGACGTTACCCGCTATCAAAGCAGATAATGGGATGCGCAATTAATTGGTAATCTAATAAAGACACGTGATCCTGTAACGGATGAAAATGGATCAACTACTGACGAATTTATGAGCCGCTTCTCTACTTAGCTAACAAGAGGTAAGTATTTGTATTTTGCGAATAGTAAAATAAAATAATTTGCATTAAGTAGGAAAGCAAATACTAAATTATATGACATTTATTTTTTCTTGCAGGAAAGCTGTTTCATGTCGCTGTCGGTAAAGCTATGAATTATACATAAAAAACATTATATTTTAGCAACAAAGTAACCATTTTTATACAAAATATCCTTATTTGAGATATTTATTATTTTTAGACATTTTTACCCATTATATTGTTTAATGTTTTATTTATATATATAAAGAACAACACATATCAATCTTTTGTGATGTTTTTAATATTCAATATCGATTTCTGTCTCAAAAGACCATCTTCAGTTGAACAGAATGAAATAAGGTTATAAAAATAATAATAATAATTAATTCAACAGCTGATACTATAATAATTTAAATAAAAAATTTGATGGATAAGTTGTAGATCCTGTTAAACTTTATAATTTTGCATCTTCATGATAGAATCAAATATAATATTTGAGGGAAATTTTATTTGATCGGTGAGTAATAGTGATGGGTTTTCTTTTGTGTTTTTGTATATGTAAAATTTTTCAGAAGTATCTAGTTTTTTATTTTAGGTCCAAAATGGATAATTTCTAAATTTTCTTCAATTGATGAAATATTGTTCAGCAAATGTTGATAAATTTTGAAGTTTTTTTTCATATATGTCCTTGAATCTATTACTAAAACTTCTTCATGTTTGGCTAATGTAATATTTAGGACAAGTTGAACATTTAATGTTATAAATTTCTGAATTATTGTATTTGTTTTCATTATTTTTAGTAGAGTAATTATGTTGTACTATATTTTTTATGCTGTTCTTTGTTCTATATGTAATTTTATATCCTTGTTTGGAGAATATGTTAAGTAAATATTTGTAATATCTCCAGGATAGGTCATTTGAATGTAGTTATTTTTGTTAGTTTTAAATTTAAGAGTTTTTTTGTTGTGATTATTAATTAATTTGCTCATTAAATTTAGCTGATATCCATTATCGACAGCAATTTGTTTGAAAATGTTGATTTCTTCTTGGTAATCTTCTTCTGTAAGAGGTGTACACAGTAGTCTATAAATCATACTGTGGAAGGCTGCTAATTTGTGTGAAGTTGGATGATTGAATGTATTGTGAATTAGTTGATTTGATGATGTTGGTTTACGGTAAATTGTTAGTTGGTGTTTGTTATCTTTTTTAGTTATGGTAAGGTCAAGAAAGTTTAAGCTGTTAGATTTTTCTTTTTCTGTTGTAAATTTTAAGTTGGGGTTGACTTTGTTCATAAAGATTTCTGATATATCTATTTGTCTTTTGTTTCCATTTAATAGACATAGATTGTCATCAGCATATCTATGATAATATATAATTTTCTTAGCGTTAGGGTTAATTTCAGGGTTGAGAATGTATTTATTTTCAACGTAATTTAGTAAAATATCTGCTATGATGCTTGAAAGTGGCAATCCCATGGCAAATCCTTTATCTTAGGATTAAATTTAATCGTTATATAGAAAGTAATTTTGTTTAAGAGTAATTTTTGTTAGTTGACAATTTCTTGAAATTTCTTGCAGTCTAATTGATTTTGTTTTGTTGAGTTTTCTTCAAGAATGGTTAAACTTTCTTCTATAGGGATGTTTGTGTATAAATCTTTAATGTCAAATGAAATTAGGATATGATTATCAGGGCAATTCGTATTTTTAATTTTGTCGATTAAGTCTGTTGTGTTTTTAAGGGAGCAGTTATTTTCAAGTGTTATTTCATTGTTTAATCCATTTTTCAGGGGTTTTTGCAAGTTTGTGAGCAGGAGAGTTCATTGCATTAACAATTAATCTGGTTGTTTCATGGTCTTTGTGGATTTTGACAAGACAACTTTATTTTTAAAGAAATATGATATTGAATATTAAAAGCAATACTAAAGATTGCTAAGTGTTGTTTTTTATGTATATAATTTATTATTTCTTTGTTCATTAGTTTTTACAATGATCTATTTTTCAAATTAAATTGTTTAAAATATTTTCGAAGTTTTACTGTCGAAGAATGTTCTATAGAGTTTAAGTGTTATAAACTAACACAGAGTATGTGTCAAATAACACACGATGCTAAGCCCTTAAGTGGCCCATGTCACACGTGTGATAGTCTATTGGATGTCACTTAAGTGTCTTACCATGCCTTTGGTAAACTGTTAATCGGTTTAGTTTCCTTTGCAGGGCTAAAATATAGAAAAATCATTACACCTATAAAAAATAACTAGTATTAGCTGCTTTTTTTTTTTGGGAATAATCGGAAAAATTGTTTCTTAATTCTGCATGTACCAAGAAAGCTCAAATTCGCATCTTTGATGTGATTTATTTATAACTTTATGATGTTAATTTATAAATTTATTAATAATATAATGAACCAGGGTTTTCATTATAATAAAAACAGGACTTCAACAAAAATTCTATGTATTTTGTATCCATAATGAGTTTAAATGTTCATCTTGTAATTCTAAACATTTTTGTGTGTATATAATATATATATAGGCCTATATATACTCTATAAATAGTAAATTAATAATTTTTATTTATCAAATAATCTTTTAAAGTCATATTATTTTAGTTACAAAAAAATAAGAGAAGTGCAAAACCTAATACAACCTGTACGATATTAGATTATTCTTAAATAAAACTATCTTTGTTTTTCCAGTTTTAGTAATGCAGAGACTAATAATTACATTGTCACTGATTCATGATTTTTTTTCTCATATCTACTTTAAGTCTTATTTACATGCTCATAGATGTTTTTGTGATTAAGGGAGTAGTTTAATTTATTAAGATTACATTTTTTAAACGTTAAATGGACTACGAACTGTATAGTCTTCTGCATACATATTTGTAAAAAGTGGGCCGTAAATAATTTACGAAATCGTAAAATCTGTTCATTTTAAGAAAATATAATTATTTGACTATTTCCTGTAACTTTATTTCTCTACATACTGATTCAAACGGGTAGTGATTGCTTAATTACTTTACAAACACTATATACTTAACCGATACAATAATTGTTAATGTGAAAGCAATTATGCCAATTTGTTCAACAACAGTATTTTCCCCCTCAAATATTAATCATGTAAATTACAATAAAACAAATGTACACGTAAAACATATTAATTTTTCATTTCCGTTAATTATAATTTCATAAAAAAATATGATATGACCATTTACACCACTTGAGTTATAAAAAAACACTAGCAGAGCAGAATATTAAAATGTTACCACTTCAAAATAAATAAAAGACAAGACAACCTCGAATTAGTACAAGAAGCACATTGTTACAAATAGAAAATAAAACAAACAAAATACTCTGTAAGTGAAAGTCACATTTGAATTTCCAGTGTGAAAGTTCACGATCTCATTTCAGTTACATTATGTATAATATTGAATCAATTATTCTGACAAATTAACTAAGTATATTAGATGTTCTAACAAAAACACAAACAAAACATACGATTCGATGGATATAAATTAAAGATGAAAGTAGACCTTCCTAATGAGATAATTAGTTTTTTACAATCTTTAATAAAATTGTTAAATATTTATTTATTCTTTATTTATCATTTGGAAGCAGGAGACATATTTAGAAGGGGTTTAAAAACTTGAGAACCCTACAGGCTTAATCAGAATGGCCAAATACGAAAACACATCTTATCTTATCAGAATCCGCGAAAACCTAAGTCATAAAGTTATGTCAACCAACTTTATAGAGTCGTTTCCGAGGAGAAAAAAATACTAGAAAATGTTCCTACGTTTAGATTTTACAATTTGAAAATGTTTATTTATCAATCTCAAACTGTAACCTAAAGTATATTCTGGATGTGCATATCCAACTAGTCAAGAAAAGCACTGTGGAGATTAAAGGCGATAGGTTCTTTGGCCACTTCTTTTAATGCCGTCATAGTCAGTTGAGAGGGTTTCCCAATAATTGAAGTTTTTATTTCCAAGTTCACATGATGAAAAGGCCTGAATGTACCTGCAGTCTTCAGGGTTTTCCGCTGATGAAGGCTTTGGGATCAAACTCATGATCTTATGGGGTCCCATACAACAGTGACCACGTATATGGAACGTGACTGTCACCTTCTTGAATCCTTTTTAATAATACTCGTGTACTAAACATTTCTGAGTTCAAATTTATGAATTAAAAGCAAAGGACATAAAAATTAGATCCTCTTCTAAAATATTATGAAATATTTTAAATAATTCTGAAACATAATAAATGAAACATAAGCTGAATAAAAAGATTCTAATTAGGCTAATAAAAGAAACTATTATCCATTTCAGTCTGGTACATAAATAAATATAAACTCATTTTTAGCATAAATCAAACTCTAATATATAAATAAAGATTATATAAGTTTGAAAGTTTAGTTTTGACAATAATTATGAAATTATAAAAGATAGATATTATCTGAACATTTGTAACCATTATATACCAAATTAAAAACTTAAAAACATAAGAAAAAAAATAATTCTTTAAAATACATTGTCTGTCGTGAGAACTATGGGGTACATATTAAATTGTACCCGCTGGATAACGAAGCAAATTATAGAATATTTTGAAAGTTAATGTGTTGTAAAAACTGAATCAATAAAATGGCTTACTGCAAAAAAACGCTAACAACAACTGTAAAGCACAAAGCAAACTGTAATCTAAAATAGGAACACATTCAGCAAATAGATATTTTAATAGAGAATTGGTCAAAGGTTGACAGGAAATAGTTCTGGAATAGCATGGTGTGATAAAAGGAAGAGAGCTCATTATATAAAATGAAACACACGTTTGGATGCAAAGAAAAGCCATCAAAATAGGGTCGCTCGTACTTTGGGTCATTCCGAATTAGGTTATACTAGGTATTGTTATTTTATTTCAGATAGAAACATTTTCACCATTCAAATATTTGTTTAGGTTTTATTTTGTCGTTAGATTTTTTTTATTTAATATCCATACAAATAACCTAAAAACACCGTGTTTCAAGTTTTCAATTTTACACGATTTGACTAATTTTAAAGTTCTAATAGTTAATAAAACGTTTATATTTGTGGGAAATATTGTTAAATGTATTTTAGTGCAACAGGATCTTGCGTTGTTATGCTTCATTTTAGTTTTATAGACACTAGATGAATAGAAGATCTTTGCAAAGGTTTAATATATTGAGTTATTAATAATGGCATTATTTATGTCTTCCCAGCAAAACTTACGATACGATACAAATCAAACACCCTTTCTTAGGAATATAGCCTCACCGTAAATTAATGGCGGTAAATAGAAAACTGTATAACAAAAACATAAACATTGTAAAATAGTTAGTTGGAACATTTTTCCGTTACAGCTCAAACAAAATGTCAAAAGAAAACACAAATAATCCAGCATATTTTTTAGGTATTTTTGTTCATAATACTGTTAATATAATACACATTTATGAAGTGATAGTGGATGTGTATGGTAAGTTCAAAATGTACCGATACCTTAAAAAACACTCATGCATGTAAATACTGATGAGGAACTGTTTCACGAAATAAGGTATTCTCGTTTTCCCTTGAGGGTTGAGCAATTAAATTAAATATTAATTGAGATAATGCTTTCTATAGATTATATAGAATAAGAAACTAGAATATATGAACAGCTCTATTATTATTTAACACAAATACACTATTTCAAAACATGTAGGTCTTTTTTATTTATACTGATAGATTTGTACATATTGGTTCATTTAATACTTGTGAAAATAACAAGCTCTAATTTACTGATTTCAAGAGATCTATGAAACAACCAAATTTATATATTCACGAAGAAATCTTTTAGGTAAAATTGAAAAAAATAATACGATTTACAGGTTGATAAAAACATATAGTTAAGACTTTTGAAATGTAACTATATTTTTTTTGTAATTATAAAAAAATATTTAGTATCATATAACGTATATTTTAAGTAAAACGTATAAGTGTAAATACAGTATAAATATTTAAGAAAAGAAGACTGTATAAACATTTACTTTTTACGTTTATCTCCAAAAAATTACGGATGATTAGTAATATCACTCTATTAGGCCTACAAAAAACATACGCTTAGGACCTAATTTACGAATCTCCTTCTATGAGGCTGAGACCATATAAAAAAACCCAGGTATTATGAAATATTTATATTATAAAAAAAAATATCAACTATCATAATATTAAATTTTTCAAATTTTTCTAGTCTGAAATACGTCCAGCCTCACATATCCTTGTAAACGTTTGCATACTAAACGGCTTGACTATAAAATAAATCTGTTTTGCACACCTCGGCCAGAAATACTGACAGCCATGACATTTGTTGTTGTTCATTTCATAAACAGCCAGTTTAAACAATAGACATTTCTGTCGGCACTGGCCACGCGAAATGCGTCATGCCTGTATTGGATTATGCATACCAAAATACACTAGTTGACTTTAACAATCATGGAGAAATGGTTGAATTCTTGTTCACCAGCTATTGCCGACCAGCATAAAAGGAACTTCTATTTGTATTTTGTTTATTCATAAATTCATACTCTACTTTATCATTTTGAGTAATATAATATATTTAGAAAGCAAATACAACTTAAAATCCCTTTCATCACAGAGGTAATGCTCTTTTAAAACAATCGCAAATTAAATATAAGATACAATAGTTGGAAAATAAGCATTTTATTCTGAATTATACTATTAAGAGACGTTGGTGACATATCAATTTTTATAACTCTTGTTATAAAAACGGAATCCAGGGTGAACAAATATAAATTATAAGACTTATTTTGTTATCATTGTTTAAGGAATATTAAATACGTACCACTACGTTAAGATATATCGTGCAGTGTAAATTTAATTCATAATTTTTTTCCATAAAATCATGTCACAATTTGAAACATATATACATTTTCTTCTTTATTAAGGAGAAACCTATCTCCTTCTTAAATTTATTTGCGCATTCTTTTGCCAGTAGTTTATGTAGATGAAAAAGTGGCAAACAAGTTGAGTAAAAAGTAAATATGTCTTACACAAACCTTCAGTTCAGATTGAATTCGGTACCATATTTTGTTATTTGTAATTTTATCACGTATTGGAAATATACTTTCACATATCATATAACATTATATCTCCTATGTTCAGTGTGTGTATTTCATATTCTATTGTATATTACTATTTTTAATGTGATTTTGTTGTTTCTTACATTTTGTACGTACTTGCATTATTATATGAGTGACGTACGTCATGATGTAAGTGTTGTTTTTAAGATATTCTACAGATTAAGTAAAATTAAAAACAAATGAAAACCAGAAATAAAGTACACGTATATATATGTTTAAACATATATAGGGTTTTTAGCGTTCCTATATAGTGTTTCAGTATTAATGGTTTGCTTGTTTAGACAAACCTAAAGAACGAATTACGAAAGTGGTTAACCATGTTGAAATCTTAGGTGTTTACGTATTAAAAAGTTTGTTTTTACTAAAATATCTATTTTATAGACTTACATACTTTTTAAGTTGCGACCTTTAATTAGTCTTTAATAATCGAAGGTATATAACCAAATAATACAAGAATTATAACATAATTTCTACAGTTAATAATAACTGTAGAATATGAATAGTAAATACTCTGGTATTGCTTCATATCACGTTTTCAATTACATTTCAATTAATTGATAAATTAGTTTCCTGAATCAACTTAGAGTAAATTTGAATCAGTTCAACTCTATCAGTTGCTGTAATATTCATTATAAATTATTTTCTACGTAGAATATGTTCATAAGGGCTTACTAGTCTAGTTTTTTAAGTGTCAAACTTTGTATTCCTATAATAGGTAATTTTTATTGTCTTAACCTCTGTCATATGGATTTGGAAATGTAACCAATGTCATATTGCAATATAATTTCGTACAATAATTAACATTCCAATATTATAAGTCATATTGAATTTATTTAGATAAACTCGATAACAAATATGTCTACTTTAAGCGGAAATTAAAAAATAATGCTTTTTCAAATGTATAATTTTTGGAACTTTGACTGATTTAAGATTCTATAACAATATGTATTGAAATTTATTAAAGTCATACGTTTTTCTAATTGAATTACATTAATATTATTACACATTTTAAATTATTGATGGGTTGGCTTTTTCGAGAACTTCTTTATATTTTCATCAAATTAAATATGTGTTTTTTTTGATAATGCCTCAAGGTAAATACTTATCATGCTGTACATATCCCATCAGTACATAAAAAATCTAAAAATGGGATTGCAGTTCTAAATATTTTATTTTACTATAAATTACTGATATAACTACACTTTATTCCTTCGTTTTTATTTGTCTCTACATTCAAAATGTATAAACAGTTCTTCCGTGTAGTGAGGTTATGTAATTGAAAAATCTATGTATTCTAAAACTATGTTACTAAAAAATACAAAATGTTCTATGAAAGCAATTTGTATAATTTTTTAAATGTAAAGACTATAAGTTTCTGTGATTTTATTTAAGTAAAAATAACAAACAAATTTAGTTTTTATTATTTAACATTGTATAAATATGGCTAGGTGTGTCAAACCTCTTGGGGCACTGGAGGCAATAATTTTAAAATCCATTTGGTTAAGAAAGAGTTTTATTAGTAAGATAATAATGGATTACAAGACTAAAAAAACTGCATTAGTCAAACAAAGTTAGTCATAATGAAGGTCTATAAATACGTGTTTTACAATAAATATTTTTATTCTTTATGTTGAATCATTTTAAAGGATGCATCAATGCAAGTATGACGTACAAATAAAGGTAGTGTGTATGGAACTTTGATCTTCGGAAATAAGAAGAATAAAATGTAAATTCGGTCATTTGAATGCAGCGCTATGCAAATGAGGCCTTCGCACACAAAGGGAGAGCAGAACCAACTGACCGCATTACACATTTTTGGTCGGTTACTTTTCACAAACATGAACATTATAAGAAAGGTCAACTGCGTATTGTAATGTACACATGTTTACTTATTTTTTATGTGAAGGCAAGGTCATGTCTTGTTTGCTATTCAATAAAAAAATGAAAAAAATTGGCTCGGTTTGGTCACTCAGAGAACGAATATAACATAATATTTGCATATTAATAGCCAAACCTAGCCATACTTTCTGGGACTAATCTTTATACATAATATGTGAAGTTTTTTTTTACAACGCAACCCCTCCCTTATATTTTGATCAGTTAAAAAGACTCGCCGATTTCAGTCTCAGAGGAACCACTGAGGAGTGAGGATGCCACATCACAGTATGGGCGAAACGTCTGGTCATCTTGTAAATATTGTAGATAGTACCTTGACGCGGTTGTCACAGGAAACTGTAGATTCTAACTCTCTGTATGTCTGCCTTTGCGTCCCTTATTTATTACTACGCCATTAATCTCAGCGTCAGGAAACTTTAAAAGGTTATTTATGTGTTCCCAGGATATGTTTAAAAGGACTTTAGGGCTCAGCCCCACTGGCAGTTACTAGTCTTAACTATTAGACGTTAATTTTTATTTTTAAATAAAAAAAATAATATTTCTTTATATTATACTAAATTTTTTAGACTATACTATTATTAATCAGCATTTTTATTTATTGTACGGACTAAACTGGTTAGTATAGATAATTTTTTTAAAGTTTTCTTAAATTAATTATTTTACAGGTAACAAATATCACTAAACAACTAACACCAATTAATTACGGAAATACGGCTGCGCCAACGTCTACTATTACACGAATTAAACGAGGCTGTTCTGGAATTTCCGTGTTTGAACAACTGTTAGGAACACCAGGGCTACCAACTGTGTTAGATAATGGAGACAAACTTCCCTGCTGAGCTACTTACGATCTATACGTTGATTATTGTGTCCTTCTGTTTACGGTTCTCTCGTACTTATGGTATGACGAGAATTTACGATAGCATAATCAGACATTTACATAAAGAATTTTAATTTCAATCTTTAATACTTGAAATAGAAAAATAGAAAACTATAATTTTCTATACCTATCACACAATCACTGTTGTAAAATTACCGTCCATTGCTGTTCGATTTGTATACTTATTTGTTTGTATACTTATTTGTTTGTATACGTATTTGTTTGTATACTTATTTGTTTGTATACGTATTTGTTTGTATACTTATTTGTTTGTATACTTATTTGTTTGTATACTTATTTGTTTGTATACTTATTTGTTTGTATACTTATTTGTTTGTATACTTATTTGTTTGTATACGTATTTGTTTGTATACTTATTTGTTTGTATACGTATTTGTTTGTATACTTATTTGTTTGTATACTTATTTGTTTGTATACTTATTTGTTTGTATACTTATTTGTTTGTATACTTATTTGTTTGTATACTTATTTGTTTGTATACGTATTTGTTTGTATACTTATTTGTTTGTATACTTATTTGTTTGTATACTTATTTGTTTGTATACTTATTTGTTTGTATACTTATTTGTTTGTATACTTATTTGTTTGAAAATTATTATTTAACCTCAAGTGTATTTACGATGTACGATTATTAAAAATAATTGTTTTTAAATGGAGAAAAGGCCCAATTGGAAACTGTTGCTCCAAAAAAATATAATAAAACAAAATAGTAATAGTTCCTTTTTTTTTTAAACCTTGCAGTAAACATGGGAAAATAAAATAATGTTTATCAAATAAATATTCTAAAAAATGAACATATCAGTTTCAAACGCAATATTTATTATTTTGATAATTTATTTTTGATTAACAATATGTCAGTTGTATATTACTGCCTACGCCCATATAGTTATAATAACAATTAATTGTAATTATTAAGTATTCGAAAGGATATAAAAATGTCATATGGTTAATCATCACCACACCATACACACCACTTTTATGATATCCTAATTGTATTCATTTAAGACTATTTACAATCGGAATTCAGTAAATATTTAGTTAAAATTGTTGATGATTATTTTTATCTTTCTTACATTTTGTAAATAAATTATCATTAGCTTCATTTATTAAATACCGTTTTATATATGTTTAGTAATTAAGGTTCTGATGGTATATTTTCAAACACACGTTACAAAATGTCATAAACGTAAAAATCTGCCCTAATATATGCTTTTACTACAGTCTGTTCAATCTTTATAATTAGTCATGGTTTTTGAAAATATAATGTTAATATTTTTTTCAAACCATGTTATTAGTATATAGGATTGAATTTGTTACTCTAACACAATTTTACTAAGCACGTATGAATCTTCAAGTAATTTACAATAAAAAGTAATCTAGTGAAACTTAACTATCACTATTTATTAAGGATAGTTTGGATTGGAGAAGAGAGTAACATACCTTTTATCAGGAGTATATATTTTTGTTATACATTTATGTATTTACTACAACTCAAACGTAAAGAAGTTTTTACCTAGTTTAAATTAAAAAATACTAAATAATCTATAAACAGTCATTCTACAAGTGTTGGTGAGGTGTGGAATATCGAGATAAACTTATTTCAGTTTGGCTATTAAAATAAATTGGAGAATATTAAAGTTCCAAAGAGTATTCCATTTCAGAGGTGGATTTCTCTTATGTTGTTAATCCTACGGATAATAATTACTTTACTCCAGGCAATGTTTCAAAATAATGAGGAGATTTCGTTCAGTGCATTATTCTGTATCAATTAAATGTTATTATTATGACAATACCCGTGAGTTTTCAGTAACTTATTGTCTTATAATTCAGGTGGTAATTAAAATAAATAACCTCTTATTTTCACAACACGTTTATTAAACGCCCTTGTAAATAAGTAAGTGATTTTTTTTCTTAAATTTATTGGTATTTATACGTAATTATAGACAAATTATTTTGTAAACTGATTTAAAACTTAAATATTAAATATTTTATTTACTTAAAACCAGCTTAAAACATCGATTGCCGAATACTGATTGCAATGTCTTAGAAAGTTAAATAAAAAATAATATGACACCATTTTCGTCTAATTAATTTTGTTATTTGTACATACTTTTTAGGATTTTAAAGGTTCCCTTTTTTCAAAAAGGGTTTTAATTGAATTAAAGCATATTTAATTTGACAGAAGCTAACAACTGTATAGTTGCGTAAAATTATAATATAAATATACAAGTATAAAATCTAAACTAAACGTCCTTGTATTAAAATTAAAGCGGAAGTAAAATACACGTTATAGCTATACCTCTTTGTCCTATGCTTGTTCTAAGCATTCCCTAACACTATAAAAGCAGCGGGGGAGAGAGAGAGAGAGAGAGAGAGAGAGAGAGAGAGAGAGAGAGAGAGAGAGAGAGAGAGAGAGAGAGAGAGAGAGAGAGAGAGAGAGAGAGAGAGAGAGAGAGACTAAGAACTTAAGTGACGCTGTAAATTCATTCATTTTGTTTTATTAGCCTCCAGAACTGTTATATTATAGAAATAATATAGGTTGTTACCTTTTTAGCATGGAACATGCTTTAGTCTTGACCTAAATGCCTGAAAACGTTACGCGGGAGGGTGACGCGGGAGGGGTGACGGTAACCATGAAAACACAATGACATATCAGTGTTGACTTCAATAATGATTTTATTTGCAAGCGTTCATCAAAGTACATCTTTAGTTTCCATGACAACTCTTGTTAAAAATATACAAAATTAAGTCCTAATTAGTTGTGTCTATAGGATTATATAAGATAAAACTTCCTTTCAAGGTGGTAATGAGTCATCGCGTGAGTAAGAACCTGAGCCGCGAGTCCTCATTTACATATCAGTCTACCTCCAGCCGTCCACCGGTGATGTTTTTTAAGATATGTTTATATTTTTTGTAATTCCTTACATGAAATCTAAAATTCGTTGTTTTCGGAGAAATACATTTGCAGAAATTATTAAAAAGGAGCCAGCAAACAGAAAAAGCGCAGCTAAAGCATGTTCCATGTTTCTTGAATTTTAGCCGTAGGCTCTAAGCAAAAAGATCCGGGGGCCCAGGGGGCTTGCCCCCTGGCGAGGCCCGCAGAGCCGAGTTTTTTTTTTTTTTTTTTTTTTTTTTTTTTTTTTTCAGGCACATTTATGAAAGAAGAACTGTTGACGGAAAAAGAAAAAAAAAGGTAACTTAACCTATATTATTGCTGTAAATTCCTTACAAGAATACATTTCTGTCAATTTTAAATATTCGTTGGCCATTTATAATATTTTTTATAGATGTATTTTTCTCAAAAGAAAAACGTTTAGATAATTTTGTTTTTCTACCCCTAGATTGCGACTGCATATGTTAGATATGGAAAAACTATGCTGTAATAAGCAGTCAACGGAAGGTTGTGATCAGAAAATAAGGCAAGAATTTTATTAAATAGTATAACTTTTCGTTTGTCATGTTGTAACTTTATATGGGGAATATCATTATATTTATAAAATCAAACATTAGTCACTTTAAGTCTTTAACATCATATATAGTAAAAATTTTAAAAATAATATTTTAAACTTGTGAAAACAATGAAATATTTAGTTTATTGCCCAAACTTCAAAAGCTAATGTTCAAACTATACTCAAGTAACTTAAATCTTTATTGACAATCTTATACTAAGTTTTAACTTCATTTTTCTACTAATGGATTTATTTTTGATGACTATTAACATGAAATAAATGATAACAGGCTGTAAATAGATTATTTACTTAGAAATTACTGTATACTTACTAAGAATGGTATGTATATTTAAAAATTAAATAGGCTGATGTTTCCTGCCTCATATTGTTAAAATATGCTTAATATAATTAAGTTAGAAGCCGAGGAGTTTATTTCTTAAATTAATAATAATAATGATACTATGTGGGTTCGAAAAACTAATTTTTAAACTTTTTATTTTGTGTCAATAAAATTATTCAATAATTATTATATATTCTCTAAGAAATGTATTTAGTTTAAACTATTCCACCACTATTTATTAACTTTTATTTATGTATAAAAAGAGGATAGACTAAATGTTCTCAGGTGAAAGCAAAATGTGAATTTTATACCAAAATATGACAAAATCGACTACTTTACATTTAATTAATGCGCTTACTTTATATAAGGCTTCTTCATTAAATCTTTTAATCTTGAAATCATGGTTGTAAACTAAATCATATTTTATTAATTACTGTCAGTTATCTAGGTGTTTTTTTCTTGCAACTTTTTGCTTTTAACTTTTTATTTAAACTTACAAGAATATCAATACATCATACTCGTGTCATTAATTGTAATTGATAAAAAATACAGTATCAAACAAATTAAATTATAAAGTGTAAATTATGGGAATAATATAAAAATAAAATAATGTTATAAATGTAATTTTTGTATAATTTGATTATTTTATTGATCACATTGATGAGCTGTTATACTCTAAATGACAAAGTCTTCAAAAATCCTTAATTCATGATTTTAAGAAGTTTTACAAAATGTTTTTATGTTGAAGTTTACTATTTTTTAAATAAATGTTGCTTTTTAAACAACTCAATATTTTATACACAAAAATCATAATACCGATAAATAATTAAGTATTTTTAATTTATATTAACCCGTTTAAATGTTAAAAATATTATTGTAATAAGATAACAAATTATTTATTTTATTTAACATTAAGACAACGCCGATTATGACTGCAGTAATAAAAGATGGTCGAAGGTACGTGGTGAATTAGTGTGGTGAATGTAGGTGAACTAGTGTAGTATTTGCTATGAAATAATGTAAAATATTCCTCGGAATGGGTCAGCAGCTAATGGACATTTAACCTAGCATGAAATCTGAACTACGTAGAATCAGTCTGATTTCCAAAAAAGGCAAGTATAATATTACGTTATATACACCCGAATTAAGACAACCCTCCCACATAAAACCTCAGATCTTTACAGGAATATCGTAGTTGATTTCAGCTGCGTCCTGAACGTAGTGTCGGGATATTACGTTGGGAGAGCTGATAATAGATGCTTACTCCTACAATATCCTCTACACTTTGTTCTGTTAACTGTTTGCTAAGTAGCTGGATTACAGCCCTATGTCACGTTATCATCAGTGGTTATTGTTACTGTTTTAAAACACTATTTTACTTTTTTTAGTCATTTAATATTGTATTAAAACCTCATACAAGCAGCAACTTTTGATATTTATTAATTTAAAGAAAATATAATATTATGTATGTTATTAGTTAACAATTGTTCAAAAGTAGGTACACATGAATTTTGTAAATTTAAATTTTAAATACTGTATAGAAAGTGTATTGGCTTTTTTTATCAAAAGCCGTAGGTTAGAGGAAAAAATTAATTAAAAGATCAATTAACGTAATAAGAAATGATGGATTTTAATTTGAATACCATAAATATTATATTAATATATTTATGAATACTTATTATTATTATTATTTACATAATAATAACCATTGTGTATTTTTAAGTGATAATAATAATTGATTTTGCTTTTGGTACAGCGGTAAACGATTTTTTTCTTTTGTACTTGGTTTTTTTTTAAAGTTTCGTAAAATTACTCTGATTTTCCTCCATGTACCTTTTTTTAACTAATAATATTTTATGTCTTATACATAGATTATTTATATTTAGTTACGTTTATACTTTTTCATTTACAACTATAAAAACTCCTTTTTATTAATAACCTACAAGCATGTTAGTAAATTAAATACCAATAAATATACTATAAAATTACCACATGGTAAATTTCAGGTTTAAAAATATATACTACTGTAATAGGAGAAAGTAAAATTAAAATTATGTTAATTATCGTGAGGTTGCTGGGCAGAAAACTGTTTTTATACCAACTAAGAGTTTAAAACTAATCAATTATAAGTTTCTTGTAGCAGGGACTTTCTTACTTTAGGCTAATCGAGCTTATAAAAAGTTTAACTTTTTACTTTGGACGAATTAAATTAGTTAAACTTATAACTTTACCAGTCTTATGTGGTGATATATAATGTTACATACAGGAGGATCTTGCGTAAATACGTTCAATGGTTATGTACGTAAGCGAAAACAGGTAAAACAGAAATAAGATAGAAAACCTGTGATATTAACCATTCATATTCGCCTTAAAATACCAACAACGTTGTGTTGGCATCTCATATGTAAGAATGTAAGAAAAATCAAAATGTAAGGTTAGGAATTTTTACACAAATATTTTAATTGCATAGCTACAAGGATTCACTTGAAACTATGACACATTCTGAACCTTTCCCTGCTAATTATTATTTTCCCATTTTTTTTTAAATTTAACAATCAAGTGATAAGATTGAGTAGCTCAAGCCGAATTTATGTACTATTTGTACTATTCTGATGAGTCATAAACACCCCTTTATGCCTTTGTTTTACACAAATATGGTTTTTAACAAATAGATAAAACAATAGTATTGTTGATAAACTTTTTTACAATAACTTTAGTTTTAGTTGTTCTCTGTAGGAAGGTTCATGATCTTATGTGTTTAACCGTTGCAATGTGTTATTTTATTTACATACTCTTTTAAAAACTTCTTTTTTTTACATATGTACGATATGAAAGTAGTCGTTCACACAGACAAAATTAAAAGCTGCCTCCTTTAACATGTTAAAACGGTTGTGTTAGTGTGAAACTCTTCCTTGCAAATGAACATATATAAAGATTACGAAACCTTATGAAACTCATATAAGTTGAAAAATATAATTAAGATAGCCAATTAACATGGTTCAACCCAAAATAACACTAATAATACAGAGGAATTCTTTCGAGGATTGCAACAATGTACGTAGCATTTTATTTATTGACAGACTAAAGTATCGTTGGACTATATATATTAGACTCATTCTCAAACCTTTTGAGTTATACAATATTTGCAAGCACAAATTAAAAGTAAGTTTCGTTGGATGGGTGTAAACATTTCAAGTAAGGCGTTAATATTTCGATTGATGTTAAAACAAACTGTTTTAATAATAACAATAAGGTAGTAAGTTAACATTTAAATTGTTGTAATTAACTAACAAGAGTTTACTATACTATCCTTTCTTCATTTCAGGTACATATAAAAAGTATTCAATTTAACTGTATAAAACATAATCTATTCCACTAATAAGTATGGCATATTTATATGTATTTGTATAATATGGTTAAATTATAAACCAAATATAGTATTTTGTGATATAGTAGTAAGTATGTATGTTTTGTTGTTATTAATAATGCACTGTTTGCAATAAGAATTGCAGGTTTTTAATTATATTTTGTATGAAATAAAATATATTACATATTTAATATGTTTTCAAAAGGTGTTGGTGTAATAGAATATTGTAAACAAAATAACCTTCAATATATCAATATAAATATATGTGGTTCATATTTACCCGTAATACCATATTGTTGTCATATATCCCTAGACCTTAACATGTGTATCCTGTAGGCCTCAATTAAATTTTGTTTTATTGTGATAAGAAAACGTGAAATGAATATCTAAACTTTGAAATGTATATTAGATGTTTGTTGTCTCATTGGGAACTAAATATTTAAACAAAAACAAGATTGATAGTTTTTTAAACTGAATAGGCTTTCATAATTATAAATAATCCAAACAGTGCCACAAAAGGTCATTAAGACATTTAAAAACCAGTGTGAGTACTGTACACCAAGTGCACATTTTTGAAATCGATAACCTGCCCCCAGAGTGGTCCAGACAGCATCCCTCGCTTATCACAGACCTTGACCTACATACTATCAGTGTTAAATACTCACTTTGTCCTTGCTTGAACACAGATACAGGGTCACAAACTGGTTTGTAAACAAAAGCACACCCAAAACCAAACCAAAAACACGTTTGTCACTGGGAACGCGCGGAGAGAAACGGCGCGAAGGAACGCCCGGCACAGCTCGGCTGACACTGAACTGCCAGTGGTCGGACTGGGCGTGTGACGCATGCGCAGCATGCACCTACTCCACGGGCTGTCTGTCTGTCTGTAGCAGAACACACGTTTATGTTAACCTAACATAATTACTTGTACAGCTTGTCAATATCCAATTCAACAAAACAATTATAAGATATTGTGTAATAGGTAGAACTGTCTGGTGGTGGTTTTTATAATACAAAAATAAAAAAGTAAACTATATATTTTCTCAATCAAATTAGTAACGTGGCTTGAAAACAGATTACATATTTTATGTAATGTTTTATTGTTGAAAATATGTCAACTTATTATTTTGCTTCATTCATTAACATGAGTCAATATATTGATGGCCATTGAATAATAATTTATTGCACATTAGGCATGTAATAATGCAGTATTTTTTTAACCTATGAAACATCATTGGGTTCCATACAAAAAAAAAAAAAAAAACGTAAAATTGTTTCTATGTCATGTGATTCTCAAATAAAATATAGTATTATTATGTATTTTATTAATTTAAAGGAATTTATTTACACCCGAACAAATTTTCAAACATGTGACAACATATGTAAAATATATTACTTTAAAATACTTTTAAACGTGATAGGCAAGTTTTATGGATTTTAAGATTGCATAAACGTACAATAATGATGATCAACCCACCCAATAATACACGCAAAGTGGTGATAACACAGACGCATACTCATTTACTTACATGTTTTGATGACCCACCCACCACACCTTTACTCGTAGTGATATTGACGCATCCGCCCACCCATAAACGTACAGTGGTGATGACCCACACACCCTACCATACATTTACTGGTGATGATTGACCCTCCCACCCATAAATATACGTTTAATGGTACAGTAATGTTCCTTGCACTCACCAATACACGTACATTGGTGATGACTCACCCACAAAACCGTACAAGTCAGTAGTGATGACGGACCCTCCCACCCATGCATATACAGTAGTGATGACCCACCTATCTACACATATACGTTCAGTGGTACTATAATGAACCACGCACTTGACAATACACGTACAGTGTTAATGACCCACTCGTCCAACATACACGGTGAGAGGTGTTGACAAGCCCTCCTACCTATAAAATTAAACTAACTAATATAAAGGTATGGGTCACACGTTTATATTAGTGATGACTCACCCACCCACCCATACATGTACAGTGTAATGATGACACACCATTCTACCAATTAACATAGAGTTGTGATGTCCAACTTATGTACATTGACTTATCCAACTACCTATGTATTTTTATGAACAGTAGTGTGATTCAGATAATATACCTTCAAACTTCCCATTTATCTACTAGAAATAATAACTTGATTCAAATAAAACGTTTTATAAATCAAATAAATTTATTAATATTTTCCTATCAAGTTTAAGAAAATTGAATAAACATATTACAAAATTACCAACATGTATAGAATTAAGCTTTAGTTTATATATTTGTTAGCGTCACAAATTAAGTTAACACTCATTTATTTAAACAAAAATCATTACCTATTTTTAGTAACTTTATTTTGTGAATAAATTTAGACTGAAAAAATATTCACTAACTTATTTAGTGGAGAAAACATAATCTAACGATTAAAAATATGGATATAAACATAGAAAATAGTACAATACTTTGGAATTAGTGAGTGTGCAAAAATGTATATCACTAGTTTTGCTTTTATTTTTAATCATATTAAGCCTACTTTAGACATTTTTCTATATTAACGATGATATTGTTTTAAGAATGTTAAAAATTAGTTAAAAATAAAACAACATTTTTACGTCGAGATTCTTTAGTAACATGATTATTACTTACTGTTGTTATTCTGGAACTATTTGAAATTGAAGCTAAAAAGGCGTAAAAAGAAAGAATCAGACCGTTTTTCCAGAATAAAAATGTTCAACCAAAACATGGAGTAAATGCTAATTCAATTAGTGTTTGTTCAATCGCAGTAGAAATTGTTTTCTGGGACCACGTGTGATGGAAACACAACTACTTTGTCGACAAATGTTCAATTTGCACGATGGTTTGCTGAAACCACTTTGCAGCCATCACGTTTTTAATTGTATGAATACATTAACAGTAGTTTGCTGTTTACTGATTATCTTAAATATTCTTCGTCGTTTATCTGAAAAGAAAAAATCGCTATAATGAGAAATATGTAGTGTGTGTTATACATATTTGATCATATATATTTTACATTATATTTGTCGTACTGTCCATAGTTTAACTAAGGGTATGCATTACAATGTTTTATGTACAACATGATTTGCAAATTTATAAATGTATAAGTTCTTATGAAAATTACGTACACAAGTCTCTAAAATAATAAAACGTAAAATACAAAAACAAATGTGCGTAATCCATAACACAAGGGTGGAAGAAGAAGTGCAAGTGAAATTCACTTGTGATACAATATTTTTGCTTCAATTATAACTAAAGCAGAATGTCAAATAAGGCACTTATGTTTAAATTCATTTTAATTACATATTTTGGAAATTTGTGGACGGACGGTACATAAAATATATGTACAACAGTGGCTTCGAAGTATAATATTATGAAAAATAATGAAATATGAAAATAATGAATTTATTCAGCATACAAATTACAGTAGTAAATAACAAAATCACTGTGTTTATTGTCTCATACATGTTTAGCTAGTTTAGAATGTTATTTTTTTTAATTTTAAAGTTATTTTTTGTTAATTTATGCGCATAGAAGGTGGGTGTTTTACTTCTCCTACGTGTTCTCTATCAAATTTACACTTTATATTGTTGGTAAAATTTTTGGATGCTTTGTCTTCATTGTATGGTTTTGTCTTGCAAACATGTTGTCTTCTTGGGTTTCGTATGCTAAACGCTGTTTTTATATTGTATTTACGAGCAATCCGCTTTATTTTCTCAGATACTGTGTGAATTTAAGGAATGTTTAAGTGTACTAGTTTGTCTTCTTTTTATTTTTATGCTGTGTTGGGTGTGGGTGTTTTACATTTGGTTACAATCTTTAAAGTGTAACTATAACATTTTTGATCATGATTAATGTTTTATATTTCATCATTTAGGTATGTTTTGTTCATACAAGTTTGAGCTCTGTTAAAGAGAGAGTGGCTACTCCTTCTTTAACAGATTTACTGTGGTTTGACTTAAAGTTTAAGTATCAGCCTGAATGTATCTTTTTTTATAAACTTTTGTAGGCCTATTTATGGTGATCCCTTCCATGTTCATAGTTACACCTAAAATGCGAGTTATTTGTTATTTTCATTCTTTGTTTTTAGTTTTATAGTGGGAGTTATGTTATTTAAGTGTTTTTTAATAATATAATGTATGTTTTCCACGACTTAAGATAACAAAAGTGTCATCCATATACCTTCAAGATGAAAATTGCAGAGGCAATTAATCTCTGTTGAAATTCCTCCATGAAAACCTTGGAAATTATCATTTACTGTGGGGACCCCATTTCCAAACCTTCATCTAGGAAATATATGGGACCATTTAGTGTAACATAATTTGTTTCACTGCACAGATGTAAGAGCTCCATAATAATGACAATAGGTAGGTTTTTTGTGTTTTGGTTTGGGATCATTTGCTAATTTTGTTTCATTAATGTTTAGCGTTTATTTAACTGGTATGTTTGTAAATAAGCTTTCAACGTAAAAACTCACTAAAGGATATGTCATCATCTACCTGCATGTACCTTGCCATTTCTACAAAGTATTTAGTTTTTGTAACGTGCATGTGTGTGTTGGCAGACATGAGCTTTCTGTTTTTGGTAAATTTTTTTAGCTTACTATGGGTCTTAAGGGAACTTTCCGATTAAGAATGTTTGTTACCCCACATATATGTGGTGTTTATGAGTGACTTAGTCTAAGTTTTTTTTATTTTCTTTTTGTTTACTTGTGAAATATTTTTTTATGTTTCCATAATATTTTCCCTATTTTCGCATCAAAGATTTTTTTTGGATCTTTTTCAATAAAGTGTGAGTCCCTGAACTTAAAACATCCTTAATTTTTTATTATAGATAGTATTATTTAGTATTACAGTGGATTTGTCTTTATCTGAGGGAAGAATAAAATTGTTTAGTCTTTTTTAATACCTCTGATGGCATTGTGTTCTTGGTTGGATATATGCGTGGTGGCTTTAAGCTTGTTTAGTGTCAGGCTGGCTTAAGTTCAAAATTGATCAGTGACCTCATCGAATAGCTGAGGCATTCCTGACTCAATGGCAGTAATTAAATCCAGCAAGTTTATGTGTTAATGATCACAATTTAACATAATTGTTGTATTCTTTTTGAAACAATTTTGTATTACTTCCTGTTAAATGTTCTCTCTGAAAGATTGGCAAATGTTTTGTTCGTTTAATCACACGTATGGCTTGCCCCCCATCTGCCAGTTGAGTGACCTTAAGACCACTCCCCCCCATGGTTGGCACTGGGGATGGTTGGCATCCCCCAGTTGGAGATAGGTTGGCATTCCATAACAGGTGACTGTTGTTTATTTTGTTGTGAGGTAGGTGATCCTTGTTTACTTTTTAAATTATTATCTTTGGTTATCTGTTTTTGTTTCTTAAGTTATGTCTTTCCACTGATTTGTTTTGGGATATGATAATGTTTTGGAATTCAGATTCAGTGTGTTGTGGGAGAGCTATGGTGTCCATATCTATCTAGTGTTGTACTTATGTTTTTTCCATTCTGCAAAGTTATGACGGTTTATTGTTAGTTTTTTTGGTTAGCTGATGTAACTATTATTTTTGCCCTGTTGCTAGAATAATGTGATTTAAATAATAATCCCTTGGTATCAACCTTTCATTTTTACACTTTGTTAACTATCTAACATGATTTTACTCTTTTTCAACATTTATTTTCAATTTCTCTAAATTCCTAATCTTACTTCTAGTTCCAGCTTCATATTTAGACTCGACTGTTGTTTAAAAGTTATTTGTAAGCATTAGATTAGTCATGACTGGTAAAAACTATTTGGATATTTCCAATGCTTCGAGTGTAAAAGAAATAACGTTACGTCACGTATGACAGACTCCCGTCGTCTTCTGGTGTTCCTTACTTTAGCCTATTTAACACTCCATGAAGTGCTTTTATGAACACTTAACTTTCTTAACAATCAATCGTACTTTTTAAGCTCGTCTTTTTTAGTGTTTCTTGAAATAATATAGGTTAGTTAAAAACAAGTTTTTAATGAAGTCTAAGGTAGTAACATCTGAAGATAACAATCGCCTACAATCTCCTCAACACTTTGTCCCCAAGTAGCTGCATTACAGCACTGCGCCACTAGTGCCTACTATCTTATATAAAGCAATCAAATTTTACTTTAATAATTACCTGCTGGTTTATTTTCACTAATAATTGTAATTCGTGCATAATTTTTACTGTTACTTTGTCACACTTTAACTTCAATGAATTAATAATAGTAATATTTTACATTTTAATTACTTTGATTTAATATTTTAAATATTGTTTATAATTTTTTACCCTTTATCATTAAAGATGTTTAAATAATTATTTATTTAGAAACAGAATATTATACTACTTTGAAAAATATTCTATTATGTCTGATACAAATGTATTTAAGTGTTAACTTTACTTCATTAATTATATTATAAAAAAAACTAAATCGTAGTTTTTCCTGTAATGATGTAAAAAATAACGCGAAAAAATTTTGAGTTATTAATATTTTAGATTCAGAAAAATTTAAGTTGACGCTTTTTTAAAGGACCGCTACGATCTTTTTCTGTAATATTATAATACATTCAAAGTTTTTTAAATTTACAGTATTTGTATTTCAATACAACGTTTGTTCTAAAAACACGTTATTTATATGTATATGTATTTATATATAAGCTAAAAAAATAATGCTTGATTGCATTATATACAATGTAACATAGTTTTAATGATAATAATATTTCATGAATTGAATAATATCACTTAAATTAACAAATAATATGTTTAACGTATCTTTATCGTCTTCATCTACATATTTTTTTATTGGACTATTTTGTCCATGGAGTTCTTGCTCTGAGACCGGTAGTCCAATAAAAAATTATATTTTGTAGCTGAAGACGACAAAGGTATGTCACCCCTTATTATTTGCTACATATATCAGCTCAGTAGGTTTTAACAATGAATTAAAAAATAAATTATTTATCTGATCTACACTTTATTACTCAATGAAAATTCATAGTATAGAAGTATACGTGAAGCTAAAACTAAACGAACAAATTATGGTTTTGGAAGTAATTTAGTTAATGTCAGTTCCCCTACTAATAATGTTATAGCTATAATATACACTAAAGTATATAGTAACTTATAATACTATAATTAGTATCACTTATAGTATTATATAAGTGATACTGTTCAAAACTTGACCCAAAAAGATTTAGTAGCTAGTTAGAAATTTATAATCCAAGATAGTAATATAATAATCCAGGAATGAAGGATTTCTAAGTCAAAGGTTAATGTAATCTCAAAAGTTTGCTATCTTGTCACTCAAACATGTCAGTTGGTAAAGTCTTCAGGCACTAGCGCTTGAGCGGGAGTTGTCTAGAACTACCTCTGGGAAGAGTCCAAACGCAGGATTTATGTAACATAAAATGTACTTTAAAGTAAATTATTCTTCTTAAATTGCTTCTGTCTTCCTCAGATAAAATATTTTTTTTACAGCGTATGGTTTTTTTTTAACAAACTAACTACTTTATATAAATATTATCTAGTAAGTATAAATATTATAACTAGACTACTAATATTGTCGGCTCAAATATTACGTGTGCCCGAGTTTGATAGTTATTTGCTAAGAAACTAAGAAGCCTATGAAAGTCAAATATGGATTATGAAATATTCGCGTTTTATTGTTATTATACATTTTAATAATGTTTATTCGTTTAATATTCACCACCCTTACACTTTTATTACTTTAAACACAAATTATTGTATTACAGATTTATATTAATACGTTGTTGATGAACACTTTTTCTATAGGTTTTATAAATTTAAGAATTTAAAACGTTTTTTATAAAAATATAACTGTAATCAATTGATGAACGAACTGTTTTCAAAGAACCATATCGCTAAGTTTGGGAATGTATTTCAGGGACACTCTGTATATCCATAGTATACTACTGAAATGTCATACTTAAACGTTGTATTCCTCATAGATTGAGAGTTCAAGAATACTTTTATCATTCATAAAAATTATCTACAATTATCAAATGATGGCCGAAATGGAATCGCCTTAAGATGCAATTTTTATATAAAGAAAATTTAACCATATGTATCTATAATGTCTTAAAATAACACAGAGTTAACTGGTTTTACTTGGATAAAAATCAACGAATAGTGCAATTAATGAAAATATGTGAACAAAAAAAAAAATTTGTCATCTTGATGATTTTACAAATATTTATATTCCTGGACTTTTTTACATTAATTAAACTTGATATGTTTATAATTGATTATTGTACAGTTTATATAAATGTCATAGTAACAGATCCATGACTATGAGGTATATAACTGAATTATAATTTAAACATGTACTATTTAACAGTGTTTAGTTTTAATATAACCTTAATGATTATTTTATTTAAGAACTTTGAACGTAAGTCTCTCTTTTTTACGTTTTAGCAAATAAGACATTTTTAAGTCACGTAATATTTGATGCAATATACATTATTGGCTCAATAATATTCCGTACATCTGAAGTATATAGATACATGGATTCATCTGGAATAATATACTTAGAGATATTTTAAATACAAATAATTTGTTGTAGTTTTAATTCTATTCTGTTTTTTCCTAAATTTTATTTTAATATGTACAGATAAGTGTTTTATTACGACTGAATGTTTACCTTGTTTAGTTTTATAATAACCAGTTAATGATTACCTGGTCAGACCTTTGTGATAATTAAATTTAAATATTAGTACGAAATGATGTGACATCGTTTAAAATATAGATTATGTTATATTTCTATAATTAGGTGTTTCTAGTTACACTTTCCATATTGGGGCATAGTCTTCGATGAGGGTATAGTACAGAAAATTAATTTTCCAATATTCACTAAATAAAAAAAAAACACTTGATGGAGTATGATAATAGGATACAATTAATTGGGTTATTATGAATGCTTGGAGACCAGTTAAATTTAGTATAATAGCCTACATACAAACCATTATATAATATACAGCTAATAAAATTTCGGACATTTATATTGAACATAAAAATCTGTGAATATTCCATTATATTCAAGTTACCTGTGTATAGTTTTATACATTCATTAATTCTTATAGCCTAAAATTACAATATAATTTTTTCAATGTTTAACGTATGATTTCTAATGTTTCAATAATATTAATTAAAATTCTAATGGACCGTTTTAAGTAGTTATTTAAGTAACAAAGAACTAATTCTTAACAATGACCAAGTTTATCTCTAGAGGAACTATATATACAGCACCAAGAGCCAAGTAAATAAAGTTGCTATTAAAGTACTACAGTTATTAATATAAATGTATAACAAATCAATAAATAAAAATATATGTATTTAGTTCTTTCTTTCTTAGTTTATTAGTAGGAAATAAAATTACAGTAACAAATAATAAATTGTAATCTATAATCAATATGACATACATATTTTTTTCTATAAAACAACGTTTTAAATATATATGTGAAAAGGGTTTCTAGCCCTAATAGAAAAATCGCTTTCTAAATGAGGTCTGATAATATGGTCCTATAAGAAAATCTAATAATTTCAGTTCGTTAAGTAGCATTATTGAAATTACACAATAATTTAACTATACATTTAACTACACGACAACTTAACCACACAATAATTTAACTACACAACAATTTAACTACACAATAAATTAACTACACGATTAACTACACAATTAAAACTACACATTAAGGCTCTTATTACAACAAATTTAAGTCTAAATCTAAAAAACAACATAAGTATCCAATATTAATAAAAATGCATTAGGTGCTAAGATTGTTATAAAATTAACAGAGTCGTAGATGAAGGCGTTATACTCAGTATGTTGTCATACTGTTATTAAAACTGGCTTATTAAAGAAGAAGCGGTCTAAGAACTGAAGACATTTTATTCAAATACTGATCATATTGTCAGTAAAGTACTCTGGAGTTTTTCATTATTAGACGACCTCTCGCACCACGAATTCCCTCTTTCATTTCTCATTGTCTCTGTTTCTCATTGCCATTTCACTTCTCCCCTTATCTCTCCAGCTAAAGTTCACTTTTGAGAGTGATCATTCACGTAATTATTTACTTAAAAATATGTTGTTTTATTTCCAGTCCTAAAAGAAAATCAGACTCTGTTTGGTAATAAATATCCACTTTAAATTACAGTAATTGTCATGCTATAAATTTTGGTTCTTTATTTGTATTTTGTTATTTATATCCCTTTGATTTTGTATTAGGTTTATTAAAACCACATTTTAACAAATATGTAATCCAAAATGGCGTTTTCTTTTTATTTATTAATGACTAGTAAAATAAAAAATATTTTAAATTATTTATAATGAAATGTGTTATACTCTTTTCTCAAATTATTAATATATATTTAGGAATTTTATAATATAATTATAATTTAACTTTAATTGACAATATAAATAACTATAATTCAGGATTTGATACTGGCATATGAAATATTTAAGCTACTTTGAGCAAGTTAATACCAAGGAATGTAAATATGACAACAATTAAGTTACCATTACAGAAAAAATACGTTTTTCAATATATTTTTTCACAAACACAAGTATAATTGTTGAAATGTGTTTAAATGAATTTAATTACTTCGTTAAAGAGACTATTAGGATATAAAGGTATATATCCTAATGAAGTTTGTATGTAAATTATAAATACCACTGTAGGTGTAATGGTGGGTGGGTTAGTCACTACCACCGTGTGTGTACTGTCTCACTCACCTCTGTAAATATTGAACCCTTCCTTATATTATTGATATCAGCCAATACAAATCTCAAATGCCAGGGCTCAAACAGCCTAAGGTCCAAATATTTGAAACTCGATAGTTGGGTCTAACTTAGCCGAGTGTCAGCTTTGACAAACTGTCATAAACGAAATGGTGCTTTCCACAATCGAATACATTTACATTGACTTTTATAATAGTCGAAAAATTACATTGACTATTATAAAACGAATCAAAATTAAAGTGTGCTTAGTCTCAGGACGAATTCTCAAAATTAGGGGTCAACAAAAATTTATTTAAGAGTGGAAAATATGACACAAACCTCCATTATAATAATAATAATTATTATAATTATAATAATAATAATAAATTATTATTATTCAACAAATCATTGTAGCCTTCAATTTCAGTAAAATAATAATAAGAAAAACCATGTAATAATAACTTTAACTACCAAAGAAGGCGAATTGTACAACACGTTTCTAAACAACGCCTGATCATCGTTACGAGGGACGGGCACTCTTAAGACAACACATTTAAACATTGAGAAAGCCCGTCAAATTAATTTCGAACATTAATGTTAATTAACATTAATTAATTTCAAAACATTACATTAATGAGAACATTGATTTTATTTATCAGAATCGCCAAATATTGAATACTTTACCAGCATTGCATTCCATGAATTAGATAATTATCACTTGAAGGTCATAAATTAAACATAAAGATATACCTTTTTGGTTTCGGAATCTATAATAAAAGTTTTTTTTTTATGTTGTTAATTAATAACATTTAATGAATTTGTTACAGTCAATAAATACTGACTTAGCAAAAGCAAATTTATAAGATAAATATTTTTTGTAAGTTTTTTAAATATCCAGGTTAAATTTAATGAGAGCATGGAAAAAATATGGCCTCTAAGTGAAGAAGTCAGGTAAATGCCGAGGAGAAAGAAAGCTACTTAAACGAATGTTTGCTCAGTCAGGTTACGATTCACTTTTTACAAACAGTGCTTAATGAAAATAAAATTTAAGTCAAAACGTGTTTAATATGCAAAATTCCCTTATTGAAACCCTTCGACTGTCATCCAGTGTTTAACTTAATTAAAATAAAAAAAAACATATTAATGTATATTCTATCACATAACTGGTTGTGAATATATTAGTCAAAGCGATCAAGGAGACCTCTTTATTTAGAATAAAAATATGACAACCTTTTACAAATACTTGAAAAATAATTTTTAATTATCGTTAGAAATATTAAAAACAGTAAATATGAACTCCTAAAGAACCTATGAGATACTATTTTAAGTAGCCTTCGTTTAGCATACATATATGCATAATTAATTGTTATTTTCATAGTCGATACTGTTTCTTTATAAACTTTACTCACCAGTTGACATGTATTTTATATCACGAGTTATCTTGAAAACCAGTGTTAGCGGAAGACCACTTGTAAAAGAAGGCATAATTCGTTTCTTTTAATGTCTAGGTTCCACAAAAATAAAATGGTTACTATTAACCTATCATAAATAATATATTGGTTTAATTTATAAATTGTTAGTGGCAAGTTATTTTTCGTAAGACCATGTTTAGTGTATCTTAGAATTGCAAATTATCTCGATTAATTATTGCTTTAATCGTTCAAGTACTTTGTACTAACATTACAAGTCCATAAACCTACATAACATTATAATAAGTTATACAATTACGCTTTCTGTTCCTGGTATAATTACATTCATAGAGTTAGCTGCCATGTCATTTCAAACTTGTCAGTTTGAAATGACTTAGACGCCAGTTCTCTAGCAGGAGTTATACTTAACTGCACGTTTATGAGACACATATTATATGATTTACGTCTCGGTCCTGGTTTTAATTATAATGATTGAACTATACATTGTCGTAGGATTGTGTCTTTTCAGTCTAAATTCGGTATTAGAAAATATTATAAATTTACTTGATATATATTATAACTCGTACATAAATATAAAATTATTTTAAACCATTAACCAGAAACAATTAAAATTATAATGCATTTTATGTTGCTTTTACGTTACAATTTCATTTTAAAATCACTGACGTTAAGCAATGACCAATTTATACAATTTAATACGAACGGGTCAAGTAAATACTAAACTACGAAGGATTGTTATTACCTTTCGTTTAGCTTCTACATAATTTATTTTAAATTGGACCATAGGATAATATTCTAAAATGAAATATGCTAGTTTTTTAGCTATTTATTACTACAAAGAGATATTTACTTTATTTATTTGTATACAGTATAAGACCTTAATAAGCCTTAAACTATATGAATTATAATAGTTATTGTATTTTGTTTACGTTCAAATAGTAAGAAGTTTAATATGTATAACAATAATGGTTTACAAATTTGCTTCATTCTAATAATAATTTGAATGATAGGGAATATTTTTAGCCACATAAAAATAATGAAAAAAACATAGGATATTGTTAAACTACTACTAACTGTAGTTTTTATTTTTTTATTTTCTTTTATTTACATATACTCAATGTTAAGAGAAAAGGTGAGGTAAATCTGTATTCAACAATTAAAAATATTCTTTATGTTTCTTAATTAAGGTAACTTCTTTCTTAAAAAAACATGAAACATAATGTTATGTCCAGTTATTGTATAATATATAACTTCTTAGTTTCATTTACATAACCCAACTTTTAGAACCACGATTCAAAATATGAAGGCTTGTCCTCTTCTTCTACATATTGTCGTCAGAGCTTTGCACGTATATGCATAAATAGTAATTCTCGTGGTCCATGGTCTACGGTGTAAGTAATCATTTAATATTAAATATAATTCATATAAAAATTATTGAATGTTTTAATTATGAATGCATAATTTACTTGTATTTGTTTTATAAAAATTTTTTTAGTTACCTTATGCTTATAATCTTAATATTCCTTGATGTTCATAATATAATATAAATAATCGTGACAGTGTTTTAAAAATTGTGAAAAATACTTTTTTAATTTATTTTCGTTTCAGTTTGTAGTTTTTAGAATGTGATGTAACTTATACGTGTAGTTCATTTTTTATTAAATCATCTACATAACTGTGCAGTTTACCTTTTTGTCTCCTATTATCTACAACAACAAACAGGTTTCTATAATATTTGATTAAAACAAATAATATTTCATAAAAAGTTAATTATACTGTTGATATAGTGTAAAATTTTTAATAATCTGCATAATGAATCGTTATATAATTTATTTTATGGGTACATATTATATGAAATGCTAGCTTTAAATAATCTAGCTGGATCCAAATCAATGTAGGGGACAAACTGAGAAGAGACTTAAACAGAATTTACTTGTTATCTTGATGATATGACAATATTTTGCTTCCTGGAGTTCTTTAAGGTTATTAATTTCAGTAAATCTCATTAAAATTTTAACCATCCTCAATTCATGTAAAAAAAAAAAAAAAAACATTAAACATAATATATTTACCATGGTTGTATCCTCCTTTGCAAATGGTTGATTGCAATAAATAACAAAAATATTATTTTTGAAACTATATTCATGGATATAAACAATGCATGAAAAATTAATTAGTAAATAGTGATAAATATGTGAATATAGCAGATTAAAATGTGAGTATAAAAAGATGTTACATTATTTTTTATCAAAACTAGCCACTGTAAGAGTATAGTTGTACTATTTCTGAATATTTACTGAATAATGAGTAAACAAAGTGAAAAGGTGCTTATATTTTGGTTTTTTTTTAGTCTTTTTCACAGTTATTTCTATGTAAAAGCACATGAAAACTAATCAAATGTTCATATAGTAATACTAATGCCTATCCTCTTGCTCACAAGCAAATTAATAATGGTTATAGATTACTATAGGCAGTGAATTAATCTGAACTAGGGGACACCCCTGCACGTTTATTGTACAATAAAGCTGAGCACTCATTAAAAAAAGAACCAGAATATAAACTATGTTTCAAAATAAATATCACCAAGCATATTGTAAAATCATGTTAAATAATGCGCTGGAAAAACTATTATCTAAAAAAACTATTATCTTAAAACAAACATGGAATCCCTGATTTTATAACGATACCTCGTTCATTCATAAACTCAGTTCTACAATATAGAATTGTCTATGTAAAAATTTTTAGAAATTTTCGACTTTTCTCAAAATGTTAGACTTTTTCGATATTTTTGACCTTTTGAAAATGTTCGACTTTCACACACACACACACACACACACACACACACACACACACACACACACACACACACACACACACACACACACACACACACACACACACACACACACACACACACACACACACACACACACACACACACACACACACACACACACACACACACACACACACACACACACACACACACACACACACACACACACACACACACACACACACACACACACACACACACACACACACACACACACACACACACACACACACACACACACACACACACACACACACACACACACACACACACACACACACACACACACACACACACACACACACACACACACACACACACACACACACACACACACACACACACACACACACACACACACACACACACACACACACACACACACACACACACACACACACACACACACACACACACACACACACACACACACACACACACACACACACACACACACACACACACACACACACACACACACACACACACACACACACACACACACACACACACACACACACACACACACACACACACACACACACACACACACACACACACACACACACACACACACACACACACACACACACACACACACACACACACACACACACACACACACACACACACACACACACACACACACACACACACACACACACACACACACACACACACACACACACACACACACACTCACACACACACATGCTCCATTACACCATATTTAAATGTATATTATTTCTACCTAGTCTAAATAATAGTGACTTATTCACCTTATTGTGATATCGAATTAAGGTATATACGTCATTTTGATCAGAAAAAAGAGAAAAAATAGAACGGGTAACGTTTCTGAGAATTTAAATTTATTTTATGTAACGTAATATACTTAAGTATCCTTAACCTGTAAAAAATGGCATTTTATTTGGTATTATACTAAATACAATTGATTTATTTACACTAGATCCTAAAAATTTAATAAAGAGCAAACATAACTAACAAAAATAACTTATCGAGTTACGCCTGATTCCTTGAAATAGATGGACTTTTACCTGTAAAATTAAATATATTTACTTTTAATCAACAAATGCAGATACAGATTTGAAACCCCAAGTATATTTTATAGCTAGAAAACAAATTGTAACTATAAAAGATTCATTTTAAGCCTCTAAATGATATGCATGCCTTAAAATGCAAGTCGACTGTTACCACCTTCATTGGTTTTCTTTTGTTTCATCTGGTACTGTATACTAGACTTAACTGTACTTGTAAATTATTTATATATTCTATATTATTTAGATTAAAAAGTTGTTTACAGTGATCATTAAATTTACTATATTTATTAGGTTATTTATAAACATTAATAATTATTGCAGTATTATATCTTGTAATTTGGACTCTATTGCTAGTTTTATTACTGTAATGTTTTACATAGACACTCATGATTTTTATATAACAGATCTTTGTTAACGTTATTTGGCTTAAAAATCTTACAAAGAATGTAACCAAACAGTTTAACCAACAAATATAGGATAATGTAATATAAATAGGGATAGTTTTATAATGAGAAATACATCGTATATTGAATTTTAATCGTATGATTTCACGATTTACGTATTGAATATACGAACTGTGTGTATGAAAGAAATGAAATTAAATCATATAACTACTGTTTTTTAGTTTTAAAAGAAAAAAACTGAATTTATTAGTAAACGATACAGTCTGAAAGTGATAGCTTTTGTTTTAGACGCCTGGAAAAGAAGTCAGTTATGAGTTTCCTTTAAAATATATTCTTGTAGGTTGTTACCTAAACAATGATAATATTGAATCTACTTTAAAGCTTAAAACTGTATTAAATATGCTTCATACAAAGTTATATCTCAGATATTAACAATCCTCTGTTTGAAAATGTCATTTGCTGTGTTAAAACAAATCCATGAAGTATATGAAACATTGTACTCGAAAGTAAATAAGAGAATATGAAGCAATAATACGAAATATAACGCTCCACTAAGGGCTCTATTATTCGCTATCAAAATGAGATTCACTTCATATTTGAATGTTCCTCAGCTAAGAATCTCTTTATTACCATAAAAGTTTAATCAATGAAAAGAAGTACAATAAATTAAAATTGTTGACGAAGTCTATTATTTATTTTACCTACAAAATTTAATTAAATATATGATATATGAGTCAAGGCCTCGTACATTTTATTTGTAAAATACAGATACAATTATCTTATTATTTCTAAAAATATAAATAGTTTTTTAATTAGCATAATACGTGTTGGTACATATACAGTGCAAGTAAACGTCACACAACACAAATTTATTGTAATATAAGGACAAAATGCACAAATATATTACAATACAATTACAAAATGCACAAATAATATGGTGATCGATTTCGAAGAACCACGCTCACCTTTCTCAGACCAGTGAGATTCATAAAATAATAAATTTCACAGAGGGATTTATTCATTTTTGAATCTATTTGGTCTGAGGAAGGTGAGTGTGATTCACCGAAATCGATTACCATAATATTTGTGCATTTTGTACTTGTATTGTAAAATATTTGTGCATTTCGTGCTTGTATACTAATAACTTTGTGCTGTGTGACGTTTACTTGCACAGGATTTGTTAGATCCACCTTTTCTCCAAACGTATTATTATATCCTAAATCTTGGTTAATTTATTCAATAATAAAAACAGTAATTTATTAAATCATATACAACGATTACACTTCCTGAGCTAGAAGGAGGTTGAAAATGCTATGACCAATGACGTTACTATATTAGTCGGCCGCATTGCCTTGCATGATTGTCATGTTTGAGATCTTTACCTACCTTTCATAATCTACTTGTGTGATTATTTGTTGCAGATTACCATATAAAGTGTGCACTTAACAACGCCGTGCGTCACTGATTCACTCAAACCGCCACTGACTGTACTCATTTAAATTTGGGAGTTTCGTTAAGTTCAGCAAAGAAATAAATTATACTGGTTTATCTGCGAAAAATATTTTAGACCATAAAGAACCATGGAACCTAATATTTAAATATTTTAGGTCATATAGAACCATGGAACCTAATATTTAAATATTTTAGGTCATAAAGAACCATGGAACCTATTATTTAAATATTTTAGGTCATAAAGAACCATGGAACCTAATGTTTAAATATTTTAGGTCATAAAGAACTATGGAACCTAATATTTAAATATTTTAGGTCATAAAGAACCATGGAACCTAATATTAAAATATTTTAGGTCATAAAGAACCTAATATTTAAAAACACGCAGAAAATGGAATATATCTAAATAAATGAGAATAACAAAAGTGTTTTATGAATTTAAAAAGTCAGTTAGTATTTTTATTTACTTTCTATACACCTTTATTAAATTATTTTACACATACAAATATTTTACTAGAGTAGGTTTTATGAGAAAAATTAGTAAAATACCATCATATTAATAAAGTTTCAGATAGTAATTACCTAATATTTGACATTTCAGTAATGTGACAGAGTTACGCTGTGTATTGTTTACTTTATCATTATTATATGTTGAACATACACAACTTTATGCTGTAAGTACTACAAGTTATCGAAGTTCTTTCTCAAATACGTAAATACATTTTACGAACAGGTAAAGCTTTTTGACTATCTTAGGAGGGGGGTTTTATTCAAACATGTTTCAGAATTGTTTCTTATAGTCTTCTATATATTTACATCCTGAAATACAAAAAATTATTGCATAGATGTCTGATATTTTAAATTATTTATGATGGGGTGACAATTTGTAATACCATGGTTCAATAAGTTATTAAATAGTTTCTTGGTCTGCATATAACGTGTTGGTTGAAAAAGAAAATACTGCTGAACGTTACACAACACAAATTTAATACTATACAATTACAAAATATACAAATACTATCCGTACCCACCCGCTTCGCCGGTCATAAAATTGAGTTTGAAGACTTGCAATCAAAATATAAGTAAAAGTTCTAACAAATTTAAGAATATTAAAAAATAACTTAAAGTTTGTTATTAATCTAATGTTCTAATTGAACATTAGATTAATCAATAATAATGTCTAATAATTTATTAATCTAATGATGAATTAGAACAGCTGATATTATATGTATAATTTACTTCGCTGTACTCAATTACTTTTAATTTTAAACGTTAAGGCTACCACTGTTTTACTATTTTATTATTTAACAGCTGTTAATCAAATAAGTCAATAAAATAATATAGCTCTATAAAAATACCATTGGAATTTCGAAAGCCAGTGGGACGGAGTCCTGAGGTCGGAGAGAAAAAGGCTTTCTTAGTGAGCCTCTAGGAGGCTCACTAAGAAATAAACACATGTAAACATTTTAAGTCAATTGGACGTATATTTTTGGATAAATAGTGATGAGCGATATGTCTTTTATATATTAAAAGAATTCCGATTGAAATAAGTTTCAAGTCAAGTTTCAATAAGTTACTCTTTAGTAAAAAAGTTTTAAACTCTAGACAAATCTGTAAGTCTACTTTTAGAGGCCACAAATTGCTGTAGTTGACTCTGAATCAGTGAAATATTGGGTTTGTCGCCATATATATCCATGTCATTGGCTATGCTATCGATCGAACTAAATTATAATTTTTCCGATTAAAATCAATTTGTTCTCCTAAATAAAAAAGTTTCAAAGTCTAGAGAAATCTGTTAGTAGAGGGCACAACGTAATATATTTGACTCTGAATCAATAAAATATTGTGTTTTTCGCCATTTTCAGCCATGTCCTATGATCTACCATTGCATATTTTAACTAAATTGTTATTTTTCCAATTGAAAACATTTTGTTCTCCTAGATAACCAGGATTCATAGTCTAGACAATTCTGTAAATCTACTTTTAGAGGGCGCAAAGTACGGTAATTGACCCTGAATCAGTGAAATATCGTGTTTCTAGCCATGTTTAACCATGTCCTATGATCTGGCTATACATGTATTCAGATTAAATTGTTTATTTTCTGATTAAATACAGTATGTTCTCCTAGATAACAAAGTTTCACAGTCTAGAAAAATCTGTAAGTCTACTCTTAGAGGCCGTAAATTAACCAATTTGATTTACACACACAAACTGAAAATATAGCTCTACCTAAGGATAAAGGAGTTGAGATAGAGCAAAATGACATTAGGCCAAAGTTGTAGATCAACTCAAATCAGGTACAGATAATGGTGTTAGTTTTGTTGTAAACATTCATTTAGCCGCTACAGTCCAATTAGAGAAACGCTTTTTTTTGGCATTTAAAATTGTTGGCACTAATAAGGCTGCCATCTTCGATTTACTAAGAATTTTTCAAAATCCCTTTTTATTGCACACCTTAAACATAAGACCTTTGACTCTACAAAATTTCAGCCTCGCAGGCTTAGTGCTTTTTTAGTTACAGCTATGAGTGAATGAGTCAGTGGTACTTGCCTTTTATAGGTATAGATTATAGTGCTCGATTTTTCTTTGTGAATATGGAAGGTAATATGTTTTTGCAAGTTTATTGTTATTTTTGTCAATTTTTTTACTTATATCGTTATACATTTATACTATGTGAAGTTCACTTGTATCCAGAACATTTAATCACCTCAAATCGTATGTTAGCTTTTAGTGTAATATACATATTTCTCAGGGTTATAATTATATTCATACCCATTTATAAAAAAATACATTCATAATCTAATAAAAATACGATTTTATTATAGATGTAAAAAATTTATCTGGCTTTCTCTTTATTTCACTTCATGTTCTATGAACGACTTTCTCGAGAGAATCACATTAAACGTAGTATTTGTCGTATGACATTTTGTTTCAAATGTCATACCTAATTTCAAACAAAGCGTAGTATTTAAGAAGAATATTGTGTACATATAATGCGTTTTCATTCTAAAAGGTGGAATAATACGCAAGTTATTAAAAGAATAACTCCACTAACTTCTCACATGCCTTCTAAAATAATCCCTCTCACCCTTCTCTATGTTCTAACTGACAATATAATGAACACATTGGGCCAATCAACTGTATTTCCCTGCAGCCTGATCTCCAAAAAGATATTAAAACTGTATGCATTACATTCCTTCTCACATTTTCACATTCAATAAAAATTTTCTTTAGCATAATTTGACAAGTGCAATAAGTTTGTAATAACTCAAATGTATAACGAAAGCTTATTTAGTACACAAATTATAACACCCATTTTATATGACAAGGTAGTCCAACTTGACATGTTTGCTCACATTCAGATAAGCCTATTAATTCACAGCAACTCAAGCTGTCTCTGAATTGTTCTTAATAACAATTAATTTGTAAAGTATAAATATTATATTTATTTTTTCTTTGACTTATTTAAAGTGGTTGTTTGCAGAGTAACACCTATCAAGTTTTTATCAGATGACGTAGTGTTATAAAACATATGTACTTATCACAGTTGCGTTATTATTTAGTGTAGCAAGTCCAAAAACTCCTCTAACTTAAAGTTTTACTACTATCCTTTTACAGTATAAACCTAATTGTTCACACTTTAACAAAGGTATTTTATTTATTATCTCATATCCTAACTATGTTTGCCTGATAAAACAAATTTTATGAATTTTTATGTTCTATCTTATGACAGATAAATTTACGCTACAAAGGAAACACATTTATACGTAATCATATAACTGAAAGAAAATTTATTTTCTTTCATTTATTTATGCAAACGGGTCTGTTATAAAAATTTGATATCCCAATGTCGATTGAAAACACTTTACATTATTGCAAATATTTATCCCTTTTATTGTTTTTTATTTTGTAGTCCCTGAATTTACCTTTTTAAAAATATTTAAAGTAAACTTATATAATAGGTAAATAATTACGGAAGTATCATTGAACTTTTCTTTCTGGTTTTTGTTCTGCATCCATGAAATCATTGAATGTAATTTCTTTAGTTTAATGATATATTTTTTACATTAAAATATATTGTTTTAAACTCTTATAAAAGCAGTTGTGTTTGATTTATTTAAATGTAAGTGAAACTTTTAACTTAGCATTTAAACACTTTTAAAAGTTTTTAATTTTTGATAAATATAGGAGCTAAACAATTATTGTACTTACTTAAAATAAAACAATAAAAACTTCAACCTAAAATATTCATGTAGTATTTTAGGCCATGGATTTAAGAAATTGCGTTTTATATATACTCCTTTACGATTCTGCAAATATTAAATTAGAATTCTTAAAGCTATATTACATACTTCCAAGAGAAACCTTGTTAAAGTTTTTAATTGAAAATTCTTTTATTTACAATCTCAAAATAGTACTATTTAATAGATATACAAAATATATTCGTAAATGTTTCCTTTAATCTTAAACAAATAATCAATTACACTGATATTTTTAAAATTATTGAAACATATTTTTGATAAACTATTTTAGTTTTGCCTCATTGAACAATCTATTCTTCATAACTCACTCTATAACAAGTAAACATGTCATACTTCATGTGGTGGGAACATAGCAAATATTGGCAATCCCCTAACGGTGTTGAAGGGTTAATTGTTGAACTAACTGAAGAGGTTGGCCGACACTCGACACCAATGACGATGCATTGAAAAACAAAGTTCATCACTGGGGTTACATGTTTAGGTATCATTATTCTCCCCGTGTATTTTAAATAGGTGTCCAAACAAAATACAACTTTTTTAGTATTTTCCTCATAATAATAAGGTTTTTATTAAAATCATATATAGAAGTTTATTGTACATTTTATTTAGAGATTAGAGAATTTATATTTAGGTGGAAAATATCTTGCAATACAAGCTCTGGGAATACTTCACTTTGAAGTACAAAGTACGAGCTCTATAGTCCTGCATGGACTAAGATGGAATAAGAAATAACATAAAGAACAAACAAATGAAAAATAGTTTAGGCCATAAAAAATATAACAGTAATTGTATATATAAAAATAATTGTAACCAAATATTAGTATAACTAAATAAAAAATAAATTTATCAGTGGCATTACCTGGACAATTCCGAAGTTATTGCAAGATAATGGTATCAGCAACATCAGCGTGGCCATTACTTACAGAAATGACCGGTGAGGTATCAGGTAATTACATGCAACTCACCTGATAGGTTATTGGTGTTGCTTACGAATTCACCCTTAAGCCGTTAGTCTCTAAAGCTAAATGTTAAGGGAGAGGGCATCGAATCCCTAATTTTACGTGATAAAACTATACATCACTTATATTTTAACATTAACTTTAATACTTAAAAAAATAGCATTACTGTATTCTATACCTATCATAAACTACTTAGGACAGGTTAGATAAAAACAGTTGAACCGATATTGTTCAGTAAATTTAATTTATTTCTAAAGCCTAACAACCCTTGAGGGCCCATATCAAACGATTCTTGTGGCTGTTTTACACATTATTCCTGTTATTCCTTCTCCCTTAATTACCTTAATTGTACATCTAATTACCATGCGATGCTTGATAAGTATTTTTAACAAGTATATCAAGTACTAGGGACACTTGAGGTTTAAAATCTCCAACAGCCACAAACATCCATTATGGTAAAGGACCATGCGAGCCAGGTACGTTAACACTCAGTCATCAAACCCCCTACTAATCAAAAATCAAGTATTGAATCTATGGTACTAAAATTTACTATAGAAACAAACTAACTGACAAGAAACTGTATTTTCTCTTTACGCGATCTTGTGCTAACATCTAACTTTGATTGGTTTTGTATAAACACTCGGATGACTGCTATATAATAAGCTCAACCATTAGCTACTTAAGGTGGAGAGAAACAGAAACATGTATAAAAAAAGGTAGGGAGAGGTAGACTTCTGTCCGTACTTGTAAAAACCACACATGAACTGATGTAAATAAACAAGTAAAATGGCCGTGGATTATTGTAAGCAGACATAATCTTTATGCTGTTAGGGTACTTACTGCTAGAAAATATGTTTTATAAATTTGTAACTCTCATATATATATATATATATAGATGAACATTTAACCAAAAATTATACACATTTTTAATAACACAATAACACTACTAAATAGGTTTTGCTCTAGTATAAATGTGATTTACCTATTTCCCTGTTGTTTTATGGCCTGTTTACATATTGAAGATAATGCTTACCTTCAACTTAAGATTCATTTTATTATTTCATCCAAATGTTAATTTTTACTGTAAAATCAAACTTCAGTAATGCTTTTTATTTACTGAAAAGGCCTAATTAATTACAAAAGTAATTTATTTAGTTTTTATCATTGAATGCTTATGTTAATTGGTTCATACTATGGGATGGTTATTTATAATTTAATTTCCTTTGTGTAGGGCTTAGTACCTTAAAATTACAAAACGTTAAAATCTAATATGGATGCTCGTTTTTTTATAACAGTATCAATACGCGCTATTACAATTCCATTTTATTATATATTATTTTTTGCGGAAATTTATGTGTTATAATTTTTCTAATTTATAATTACATTTAAGTTTAATCAAAACTATTTCATGATTTTTGAAAAAAACGCATAGATTATTATTTTTATTAGTTTTCTGATTTTTCCTATTTGTTACGTAAGGTTTCATATCTCTAAAAAAAAATACACTCAACACCAGAAATATATTTAATAAATTACCAAATCACTCTGAGAAAAGTCACGTGAAATACCTAATACATATTTGTTTCAATAAATACTGTAATAAATTGTAAAACACGTTTGGTGAACACAGTACGCTTTTATAAATCATGCTCTCGAGCTTTTTTGTTTAGTAAACATATAACCAATAATATTAGCAAATTAAAAATTGTTTTAAAATTCAAAATCTGTAAATTCTAATACAGGAACTTATGTAAAGAGTGTTATTGGGTAATAAAGTGATGTTTGATATGTACCTTCATGCTACTACCTGGTTATATTCTATTTAACAAAATGGTATTTCATGTACATAACATGCATTCTGGTCAAAGTTGAGTCGAGGCTGGACTAGATAAGGTAAGTGGAAAGTTGATCCTCACGGGAAATCTTGACTCAGGTGCTGCAGATAAATAATTTAAAACAGATCCCTAATACAGTTAGTAAACTACGGGGTTCGGTTTAGCTTAGGCCTACACACATGACGAAGTTCTGTCAGTAGGAACTCAATTGGAGTAACAAGGGGTTAACCCTTTGCCTAGCTGCAACGACATAATTTAACAGCAAAAATATAATCATGTAACATAATTATAGATATAAGATACAAAATAGTTGTCCGTGAAAACTTCAATAAATAGCTTTTATAACAACCAAGTCAGTTTTTTTTTATTAAAACTTTATTAATACAATGGTTAATTTTTTTTTAGTATTATAATCAGGATACTATAAAAAGTAATAAAACAAAATGTTCTATATACTTGGAAATTAAACCTTTATGTAGCATACGACTGATCTATTGATCTTGGTCTGTAAGTCTACAATTTGCGTTTTTTTTTTCAAGAAAAGACATTGCTAATAAGTATTTTTCAAACAATTTAATTTTTAGGAAAAGTAGCACAAATGTTATAAAAACTTGATATCCTTTTTTACTCGTTAAAATAAAGAGCAACACGTAAAATACTATAATTTTTTTTTCTAAACAATATCCACCTATTTAATTAAAAACTGTCATTTTACGTGTACATTCTAAACTGTTGCTGGTACTCACATGTAACAGCGAGATTTAAAACTTAAAAATCCATGCTCAAGAGAAATACACTCAATCATAAAAAGTCACAATATCATTAATGGCTTATTTCTCATTTACTAATGTTCGGTTTAGGTGAAAACAATACCTAGTTGTTTTTCGTTTCACACACGAGTGCTATTACATTCAGGTAAACTGTGCTTCTAATCAAATATAGTATAACATTAGATTTTTATGCATCCAATGAAGATCAACCGACTAGGTGCATTAGCAATGTTTGTGTACACATGTACCTATGTACTTTTACGTAATGGACAATTTAAATTGTATGCATGTTTGGGAAGATTTTTTTTGATAATTGAATTTTATCCTCATGCTGGAGTCAATAGTTTGCTGTATACATACAGTATATAGGCCACCTACTATACTAAGTAAAGATGTTTAAATTACACAGATAAAAAATATCTAAATTAAATATTTAGATAGTCTTGGTGTTAAAGTATTGATCTTTTGTCACAAAAGTAAATTCAGGTTTCTCCACCATTCATCACCTCTCCGATTAAATGAAGACAAGCTAATCCCTCCTGAAAATAACGCAAAGGACACTCACTAACTATGTGATCCATAATTTAAACTGCAACTCCACAATCACCATTCTCTACTTAAAGTTTCGGTCGTTGCATCTTCCCACCCCCATGGTAAAGCCACTCTACCCAGTCCATTCCTTACGAGGAAGGTTCATTCCACCGATAATGGACGAATGGACTGATCTTACTCCAGAAATCTTTTTCGACCGTGTAGCATATCCCAAATTATTGGCCCTGCAGTCTATGGTTCCCTAAATTAACCACAAAAAGTGAAGGGCACACTAAGTGGTCTATAGATTATTGCTATGCAATAAAAACTCGAATAGCACGGTTTTCTTTCAATTTTAAGCATGTAAAATATATTTATCTACTTAAAACTCCAACTAGAGTGGAACTAATCAAATAAGACAATCTCTTTATGTAGTCATCATAGCTACCTTATTAAGCTTCGTATTATTTGTGGGATGTAAAATATTAAGTCACTGCATACTCTCACTTAATAGTTTATAACCTAAATCTGTTTTAAACCATTAACATTTGGAATTTACAACGGATACAAACGGTTTACACTACATTTTGGCATGCGAAGAGATTAATGTTCTTTGTGACTTGTTAATGAAGATTGTTTGTTTAATTACATGCCTATTTTTCCACTACGTTACCATTAAGAGAACATAAAACAAATGTCTACTGAGTGTACCTATAAATGTTTGTTTGCTATTATGTTAATGCAGATAAAAATATAAATAGAGGCCATTTTCTTGCGGCCATAGCGAGCGCCTCTTAGAGAGTTATAAATATATTTTAAGCATTGTGCAGGTTAATAATTAATTCGTTAATCTTTGAGCAATTGGGGCAACGAACCCTTACAGTTAGGGAGGGGAGATTGATAAAGTGCTGGCCCTGCCAACACATGGAAATCTGGGCAAATAAATACTCGACATACCAACTCGACACATATTTAGCACACTATTAAATGTTACTTCTGTTTCGTTCTTCTCTCTGGTTGTTGTAATTTAGAATGTTAAACTACTTTAATTGTATTTTACTTTATACGAAAATGATAGTTTAACTATAACAATATATACATAAAATAGTTCACTCCAAGTAAAGGACTTATATTGTTGATTTGTTTTCCTGGCGATCTCACTAGATCTTTGTAATAGGACAGTCAGGATACAATAAAGACAAATACAGGGTCCACTTTCGCCAGCAAAATGTTGGTGGAAATACTCCCATGGGTCTAGTAAGGTTAAAATACCTCGTCTAACACTGAGATAGGTTCTAATGTTTTTGAAAGGGTATATCCTTCTGTGCTCTGTGAGCATTTCGTAATATAAGTCTTTAAAAAATCATATTTTAAATAATAATAAACGTTAGATAGGTATTATTAATAATTTTGCATGATTAAATTATTTTCTACAATATCGTTTTTTAACATTTCAATAAACATTAAATAATAACTTTAGTAAGCAATAAGTACATATAATATAGATTTTTATAAAAAAAAAACAACAATAGAATTTACACACACACACACACACACACACACACACACACACACACACACACACACACACACACACACACACACACACACACACACACACACACATATATATATATATATATATATATATATATATATATATTATAGTATTTGTACGTGTATGGGTGGGTCATTACCACTGTACGTGTATGGGGCGGGTGGGTCAATACCACTGTACGTGTATGGGTGGGCGGGTGGGTCATTACCACTGTACGTGTATTTTTATGTATAAACAAATACATATATACAATGTTTATTTTAGATAAACTTAAAAACTATTAAATTACATTATTTTTTGTATTTAATATTTCCGTTATAAAATTTGTGTTACTGGTGTAACTTTTTTATGTTAAATTATTATAATAATATACAAAAAAGGTAATAATTATGCTATTAGTATATACAGTTACAATTAATGAAAACTATGAAAACTGCTTTAAAGCTGTTGAAGGTAAATATTGATTTAACCTTATTTGAATTTGTAATGGTGCATTCAATTTTTTATATTTTTTAAGGAGTGTCTGATCTCCTTCTTAACCTTACTCTACCGATTCCCCATTGACTATTTATCTGTGCGGGGAACTTATTCATTCAGAGGGAGGGGGAAAACCATTATAGTACAGTAGAAGGTGAATATTACTGATAAACTTCCTCTCTACGCCAGTTTCGAACCAGTGCTATCTGTAACCCTAGTTCAAAGTCCTGACGCCTCGGCCACCAGCTCGCGCAAACTAGTAAACTGATCTAGAAGAAAAGTATATTTAAGTTCGTTTTTATCTTTATGCTCGTTGCCTAATTTTACTTTGATATTTTGGTTCTTATGTTAAAGACATATCATTGTTTTGTCATATTTGTTCGCAAATGTGTGAATTATTACAAGGAACAAATAAAGATAGAACGTGCTGTTATGATTTCCCAAGGGTGCAATAGAATCGAAGTTCTTTGCTTTTCTCAAACAATCAAATGGGCAAAACGATCCAATATATTGTGTCGATATCAAAGATTCTAACGGATATTTTTAAGGTAAGATTATATTTGTCCTATTATTTTTAACATAAACAATGTTTTAGTAGTTTTTCAAATAGTAGGTTAGTGCAGTCGTCATGTAATGATGAGCATCCCCAATGCAAAATGTCTTGCATTATAAACACATTTCAATCCAGTTATTATGAAATTTATGTATTACTATCGTTAATTCCTGTTCAATAAGAAATGAACAAAATTATATATAAAAACTGCAACTATATATGTTTTGTATATATGCGCAATATTCTTGTTGCAACACACCAATGCGTTTAATTATTTAAAACGAATATATTATTGAAAATAGTATATTTTTGGATGAGCGTATTAAATACGTGAGTAACTTGTGTTTCTGTTTAAAATATTTAAAATAGAATCAATATAAACCTTAAAAACGCTAAAAATAAAAAGCTGTTTATCAAAAAAGTTATTATTTATATAACATTAGAATAATCTGAGCCCTTGTGATTAATCTAAAATTTGTTATTCTAAAATATAATATTTTCAAAAACTTAAGTTTATTATTTTTACTTTTAAATAATACTTTCAACATATAGAAGAAAGTGGATCTATAAAAATGTATATAAACGTATATTTCATTTAAATAATGCGCAGATATAAAAATATTGGTATTATTTTAAATACTCATAATCTAAATATATATTAGCTAATATACAAGTGTATTATTAATTGTTTTAATTAAAACTTACTTTATACATCTGAATTACAGGTGATTGATTATTCATGCAACATTATGACCGGATAATACCAACTAAAGACCTAGGTTAACATAAAAAGACGTATGAAGGTGAACAAATTAAAGTTTATGGCAAGGTAGATACGTAAATGTCAATCTGGAACGACATGTGTAGAATGTTTACGCTGGCTAAACATCAAACACACCTTCATTCAACACTCAATGCCCTTCTCACGTGAATGACGTGATAAAGACACACATTTTCACCTGCTGACAAAGTGTGTTGAAGTAAAGTGACTAAACGACGGCTCCTTTTATTAATAATAACTTGACGACTAGGTCATTGACCTGATTAATAATTAAATCCACTGATATTTACGAGGGGACTATAGACGATTTAGCTTAACTATTTATATCTTAAAATATATTGACATTAGTGTATGAGTGGTTAGGTGATAAAATATCACCTTATGAGTATAATAATACCAAATTAATACCTTAAAAAATATAAGTATTATCAATGTGACTTAATTATTGTGATTGTGTAATTTCACTGCATTGTATAAAACCTTTATCCTTATTTTATGCGTAATAATTCTATAGCTGTAATATCAAACAAATTATGTTTTATATTTCTTTAAATTACGTATACGTAATGTTGCCGAAGTATTGTTGATTGTGAAAGAGTTAGAAATTTAACTTCAGTTTAAGTTTTATATTTTTTTATAAGTTATACATTTTTTAATAAGTTATACATTTATAAGTACCACTGTACGAGTATAGGAGGGTGGGTGGATCAGTGCCACTGTACGTGTTTTGGAGGTTGGGTGGGACAGTACCACTTTACGTGTATGGGTGGGTGGGTGGGTCAGTACCAATGTACGTGTATGGGTGGGCGGGTCGGTCAGTACCACTATACGTGTATGAGTAGGTGGGTGGGTCAATACCACTGTACGTGTATGGGCGGGCGGGTGGGTTTTACACTGTAAGAAGGTCTTGGGTCAACATAACGTCTTTTCTTTTAATTTATAATTTATACTTAAAAGTATTTAATTAGTCCTTAGTTTTCTTAAAAATAAAAATATCAGCAATTTTCGATTAATAAAAATGTTTACGAAATATCTATTTAATTAGTCATAAATGTAACATGCATTACCATATACTAGGAATCCTTTTAGATATTCAATAAATGTTATTTTATTAGTAATCCAATGTTTATAAAAATATTCTCGAATTAAAAAAGTAAAAGGAAAATATGGTTCTTGAATATTAGGTAGAATATTAGATTAGATCATTTTATAATTTATTTGAAAGCTATTTGTGTTTTTAAATGCAATATCAATAGGCGTTGGTATTCCGGTAAGTTTCTGTACACACTATCCGTCTTGAGACTGGTTTTAGACATCTAATTTGAATGCTAAGCGTTCAGTTGGTGTAACAGGTGTCGGGAGGGAGGGGTGAAACAGGGCCAACCTGCAACTTTAAGAATACTGCTACATATTTCTACCAGGAATATGTTGTATACGTTTTGATAGCTCCAAAAGGTACCTAACACAAAATTAATACTTAAACTGATGAAAAATATAATTTTATATTACTACCTTACAATATTGTAAGTATTCAATATCTTACAATATTCTCCTTTAACAGTGAGTAAAGCTACATATTGTACTATCATGTATTTGATACAAAATCTATTACTCAGACTGTCTAAACTTACTTATAGTTACCAGTTTATGAAAAAAAATAGAAAAAATAGATTACAAGCAGAACAAGTTCAGTCAAATTTTAAAATATAACTTTGGATAGAAAAATTTTACTATCTACATATCTACAATATCTTACAATATTCTCCTCTAACAGTGAATAAAGCTATTTATTGTACTATCATGTAATTGATACAAAATATATTACTCAGACTGTCTAAGGTTACTTATAGTTACCAGTTTGTGAAAACAAATAGAAAAATAGATTACAAGCACAACAAGTTCAGTCAAATTTTAAAATATAACTTTGGATAGAAAAATGTTACTATCTACAACTACATTGATCTGGACTTCAAGCATATTTTTATTTATAAATAGATAGTTTTTTTGTCTCATCCGTTATTTCTGACTGTTTTTACCCTTTTGGAAAAGAATATTTTAACATAAAATATTTTTTGATTATATTTGAAAATGAACTGTATTTTAATAACTAATCTATTTACATATTTTAGTGTTATTATGAATTGCTATTTTACAATACTTGATATTCTGTTAAAATCACGAAGTGTTTGCAGTTGTACCTAACCAAATAACTAATGATATTGTACACAGTTTTATGGTATAGTAGTGAAGTTAAATTTGGTATATGTTCAATCACGTAATCTATAAACACATAAATATGTGGTACAAATGGAAAAATAAATTTACATTTCATTTATCAACAATTCGTACAGTAAGTAAATAATTTACAGCACAACGATTTATATCAGTTTTCATTGAAGTATTAAAAGTGAATGAATCTACATAAAGTTCATTATATTTATTTCTGGGGTGTTTTTTGAACTCCTTTGTTTACTATTGTAATTAATAATTAAACCTGTATGAAGTAATCTGGCTAAATTGTTTGTAAATTACTATACAATATTTTCTAACACAGCACCTTATAATAGTGTATTTTCCAGTACATACTGTAGTAGTATATTTCAGTTGTGATACGCATAGCGCAATATATAAATATCACTTACAATCCTTTAAAGCCACGTCATGAGAACCATAGTTTCACTGAGTCCATTGTTAAATGTGCATCAACATGGCTTTAAATATATACTTTTCTAACTTATATTATAATTTCAAAATATGTGCTATAAGGTAACACAGATAGTTTTAATATTTCACATTCCACGATGAAAGTTATTAATTCGTTTCCTAGGGTGGAAATGTTAGTTTAAAATTAACAGGCACATTCCGTAATGGAAAGCAAACAATACGCCAAGTATTCCACAGACCTTATTTGACTTTTTATAGGTCATACCCCTGTTTATAATAAATCATTTCATTTTGGATTACCATATAAATAACAAAAGTACAAACTTTTTCTAAAACTAAACTATAATTAGTTACACTAGTAGAAGTTTAATTCATTTAATCAAAGATTGTCATAAAAAGAATTAATAATATTAAAAATGTTATCTTTTACAATATGCAATACCTCAAAAGTTAGGCGTAAAGTAGCCTAGGGCAAAAATTCAGAAGTTCAGTTCAAGGGAATATGTCAAACTGTGGACAATCAAACGATTCGTTTTATAAGTAGCGTTCCATAGGTTTTAACTCAGCACAGATATAAAATCAGTGTTAACTTTCTAGTGTAATGGGGAATATCGATAAAATATATGTTAAATATAATATTTCAACCTAATAAGATTATTTGTTTGTCCATCCAGATGATTTTATAAAAACGTTTACTGTTCTTTAGGATTATTGAAGATTTTAATTGTAAATAACTTACTATGGACACCCATAGAGGATAAAATGACAATCCTTATACAATAACACTAGATCAACGGGATGTAATTATTTCTTGTGCTCTCTCTTTCAACTGTTAGTTTTATAAAGTTGATTACCCTGCGCGTAGAACCAGATGGAACAGTAAGAAGTAGGGAGAAAGTTCTATCTCCAGGGAAATATTGACTTTAGAACTGTACGTGTATAACATGTTGGAGATACATTTTTATCCCTAATGTTATAGTACAATCATCTCAACATTTTCATTTAAAAAGTTTAGTTAAGCATTGTCTTCACAAATTTAGGAATACACTAGTGCAGTGAATTACTAGAATAATTACTGTATAATTATATTAGAATTGTATTGGGATATTAGATATGCTGCTAATACAATGGTATATTTAGAACATCATTGAAACATTTAATTTATATAATAGGTAAATAACTGCATTAATGTAATACAGTCTTTGTCAACGAGACTATATAATAAGTGGCAAAATTAATTACATCCAATAAATGCTAAAAAAGAATATGATTATAGATTTTAAAAATATAGACCAATTTATAATTAAATTTATCCTCATTAATTTCGATATATCAACTAAATATAACAATTCTTGATAAGTCCGATTACGTGTATCTCTATAAATAGCCATTTATAAAATTTTAAAAGGGCTTAATTAGACTTGTTAAAAAAAACTAGATTATAGTATAGCAATAAATCATACTAAAACAATACAAACCCTGTGAATTTACAAATTAAAAACTCCTAAATAAATGCTTTTTAATTTTAATAAAATAGTTTATTACTGTAACTATTAATATATGATGTTCCCCTTTTTAATTACTTACACAAGGTTTTCATATAAAATTTAATTGGATCTATAGTTAGATATACAAATTAATAGGTTGACCTATTCAATACCACTGTTCAATACCCCTGTAAGGTGGGCGGGTGGGTCAATACCACTGTACGTGTATGGGTGGGCGGGTGGGTCAATACCGTGTATATAGTATACAATACGTATGTGTTTGAATGGGCGGGTGGGTCAATGCCACTGTGCGTGTGTGTGTGTGTGTGTGTGTGTGTGCGTGTGAGTGCGTGCGCGAGCGAGTGCGAGTGAGTGAGTGAGTGAGTGGCTTAAAATTAAACTTAATTTTACACTTGCCACAAGCTAAACCACTTTTAAATAAATTAAAGTTTCCAATCAGTCATTCAATCAGATGTAAGTAGTTTCACCCTAAGGGAAAAAACGAAGTATATTCACATTTCAAACTCTGGACACACACTTGGTAAATTTGGTAAGTCACAAAGTTTTGTACAACGTTTGGGATTTAGGTCACATCTCTGTTGTCAGAACAAAACTGACAAGTGCATTAGTAATATTAGAGATGTCCTGAAACTTAAATTTAACAGTAATGTAGTATCACTGTGAATTTGTAAATACAATAAATTTTGTTAAATAATAGCATTATTATGTGGCAAAATACTAATATATTTAGAGTAAAGTTTCATACCAGTGTTATATGTTAAACCCAGTGTCAACTAGTGTTAGTTGTTATAATCAGTGTCAGGAGTTAATACCAGTGTCATCTGTTATAAACCAGGGTAAGTTTATATCCGATGTTAGGTGTCATAATCACTTTTATTTGTCAGAACCAGTGTTACGTTTCATGACCATTGTCATCTGCTTTACAGTTTATAATGCATTTCTGTTGAAGTGTCGTTTTATGTGGTGTGTTTTATTTATATATTTCATGATTAACTTTGATTAAAGCTGCAACCCTCTTAGATGACCATGATTTTTGGGATAAATTGCATTTTATATGAAAACAAAAGGAACTTCTTTGAACATTCTTATAACAATTTTCAGATTAACACTGCCTAAAGATTAATTATTTACATCATATATTACTAATTAAATGTTAACTTTAGTAGAAGGCTTAACCTTAAAGTAATTTCAGTAATTAACTTACTTGATGTTACGGTCATTAAAATGTATTTTTCTCTCTTTAAGCACATTTTTATTTTGCGATATAGTGTAACACTAACACATATGTAACAAAGAACGAGGTAATTCTGGCTAAGGGATATTTTTGAACCACACAAAGATAATAACATTTTATCTTCAGATAGAAGGTCTCCAGAGAGCGGTAAACCTTCTCTTCAGGAAATACTATTATTTTTTGTTTGACACAAACTGACTTTTCACACATCCATTGAGTTTCACACATCCATTGAATTTCTCACATCCATTGAGTTTCACACGAGTTAAGAGATTATTTTACAACAATGTTAGTAACGTAAATAATTTTAAGTTAACTACTCAATTTTGATTGTTGCGTCATGTAATAAAAAAGAATAAATAAATAAACATATATACAGATATGACACAGTTAAAAATTGTTCCGTAGAAACTATGTATAATTGGGCATAGTGTCCTCCGTGTTATTTAGAGTATGTGTAGGTTTCAGAACTGAACGTAAACCACCACTCCGCTGCCGTCCATCACAGGCATGACTACCTACTGCCTTCAAGTTTTCAAATTACGCAATAGTGTTTAGTTGAACATGATAACCATGTTTCTCAAATTAATAGTTATTGTTCATATTGTGTTATTTGTCTTATTATTTTTTATTTCGATACTAAATAATGATTTAATTTCATCGATTAATTTCGTTAGTGTTAATGAAAAAAACATAGGTCAATACTGCTAACGACATAGTGAGTAGAACTTATTTCAGGACGTTTGATATTTTAAAACGTCATATCAATAGATTTGTCATTTAAATACATGGAAAATATTATGCTGTGTAGTTTCTATTATAATTATTGGTTTATGAGTTCCTTAGGACATAACAATTGTAATGGCCACCAGTTGAACAATTTAAAAACAGGAAACTCCGTAATCTTTCTGCTAATGTACGTTAATGTTGTAAAGGACCATACAATACTTTAGATTGATACACTTTTTTAATATTAGTTTCAAATTAAAAAATAAAATGGCTTCTGTAAGGATAAACTAGGTGTTTCAGGCTTTAAATATTATATTTTTGATCCTAAATTAACCAGAAACACTAGCTTAGAGAGCTTATCAGATAGTTCAGAGACACCCCGTATATAGATATAGACTAACATGTAAGTATATCTTTTCGGCAATATTTAAAATGAATAGAAAAATATTAAAATTTATATTATCACTATCTTGATGATGTTCTGTTACAAATATTACCTTTTGAAGAAAATATATTTTTTTAATTGTAATCCATTAAAACTTGTATGTAATATTATCATACCACAATATGACCTCTTCTCCTTTCAATAGCTTTAATTACTTTTCACTGTTGTTTATAATATATATTTTCTTTTACTAAATAGTACTATTTAATGAAAAGTTTTATCTTATTTAAATTCAATTTTAAATGTGCGATTGATTTACATATACCTACTTTGAATTCTTTTATAAACTTATTTAATTGTTTGTTTTTAAATATATATAATTTAAATTTTTATTTTTATTATTAAAGTGTCAAATTAAATTATTTACTACACATTTTTGTGTTATATATATGTAATTTTAGGAATTAATCACACTTTTAGTCTTTAACTAAATCTAACTTACAGTTTCAGTTAAGGCCACTAAAGGATACAGGATGATAGTAAGAAAGCTCAAAATATTATAAGTTTATCAATGTTTCATTGTGTTTATTAAAAAAATAACGTTAAACTAAACAAAATTATAAAATAACAATTATTTTTAAATAAATTTTCTGCAAACGAAACCTATATTATTTTCGTTTTGAATCAGTTTCAAATGTTGATATAAATTGTCTCTAAAATTATGATTTGTGTACAGATATGAAATATAAATAAGTTTTTACAAACGCTTTCTTTTCATTTAGTACTAAATTCTATAACACCAATTTTTACGAAAATAGATATGAATACGATAAAGGACATGCTACGACTAAAGGGCAGCACAGTTTACTGAAAGGGGTCAGTGAACAGCCTAGGGCTACTTACTATCTGAACCCTTTCAAGTTTGTTTAACTTCGATTGGGAAGGTCTCTCTTGCAGCTTATGTGGTGTATTCAGAGCCTTTGGCTTATTGCTTGTAGAGTTACTTTGATTATGTCTCGTTTCTGTTTTGTATCATCTGTAGTAGTGGATCACAGGGTCAGGAATGTTTAATTATGTATTGATAGGGTGAAAAAATACTTGCTCTGCTTTAAAAATATATCTCACAGTAACATTATATTTATGTCGTTTATTAAGTGGTATGTTACGTACATGTAGTAGTATCTATATTTAATAGTAATTTGTAAAAATCTCTTGTAGGGAATGTGATTTCCAAAATACCATTAAGCAAAAAATTAACCTTCTATCAGATATAGTTACCATATCTGTAACTATATATGAGAATAGTCGATTGTAAAATTTTTGATCTAGTATCGATCTTTCAAAACTTATAGTATTGATTTGATTTGCATCGCACTATATGAAAGATAATGTTATATTTACCACATTATTTTGTTAAATGTCTGAACTATTGTTGTGTTTTAGAATATATATATACACAAAATATGCATATTGTTAAGTTTTGTTCAATGTTAAGTTTTAATAGTTTATTTATGATTGGTTACTGGTGAAGGGGTTTATGGTATGTTATTATTTGTTTTATTTTATATTTGTTAATTGATTAATATGTAGCTGATAGTTTTTTGTATAAAATAGTTACATAATGACAATAACATTTAATATCAAATGCATAAGGTTAATATGTTAAGACACATTTTACCTGTAATAAAGAGAGTGTTCCTGCATATTTAGGTTGGGCTGTTGGCTGATGATGCGAATGACAAACTAACAAGCATGTCCGTAACGGCGGACTCACGCCATCAGAAATAAGGAATTTGAGCAGCTTTTTCTCCATTGTCTATTTAAAAATGCATGTTAGGAATTCCAAGGTTCTGTCCTGACGAGCCCTCTAAAATGTCAGGAACATTCTTAAAAATTATTCTGGTTCATTGTTTGATCATGAATAATATACACGGCATATTCATAACGATATAATCACCACTCTCTCTGTTAAGTGAAAAAAATCCTCGTATTACTTGATTTAATTTAATTTATTATTATTATTTCTATATTAAACTATATGAAATAGGATAGTTGTCTTTTTTTGCTAAACTGATTGATTCTGAGTTTTTTTCTTATTTATAACTTTATATTGAATGTTTGAATATTATATAACGACAGAATTATTTAGTAGTATATATTTTTCATCAAATAGAACATAGCTAGATGGTCTATCTGTGCACAGCAGCAATGTGTATTTAAGCTTGTGAAAATAAATTGAACTGAATATCCATAGTTATAACTTTATGTGTATTTGAATCACTATATGCAATATATTGTAAGCAATAGACATCTAAAAACAGGTTTTCCATCTTTTAAAAACCATCAGTACTAAAATGTTTATAATTTTACTATAACATCATTTTTTACTAGTTAATCTGTTTTATCAGAAAAATTTACAAGAAATAAACATTATAAGTAGATGAATAACGATATAAAGTTTACTACGTAATTACTAATATTTAATTGTTTTCTCTTATAATTAATTGTAGGGAAAATGTTGCTTGTTGGGTTATTAATAAGAAAATAGTATATCTAATAGATATATACTTTCTGAAGAATACTTTGCTATATATAAATAATTGTATTCGTATTACACACTTTAAACAACTAAATTAAACCACACGATTCTATCAATTAATTGTAAATCTTTTAAACAAATTTAACAACACAAAGTTTACCATTGGTGAGTCATACATACACATTCAAATATATCTGGATCTCCTCACCTGTTGAACATTCCTGATCCTTCCCTCAATTCTTCATTGTGCCAAGATTTGTGCAACTTAAGTGGCTGTTTTATATATATAAAACGCTCATTGAAGTGTGTATTAAACACTTCCACTTTTTTAATATATTAGTTATTTACTATTTATTGTTTACCATGTCTTGGCCATTCCTTTGTATATTATTTTTATTAAAATATTAACAGATAAAAACCCTCTACTTATTGAGAGTTAAATACGTTTCTTTAAAAAAACATGTTTTATTAAAAAAAATTTAAATTTATTGTTAAATAAACTAAAAAATATGTTTAGAATATTTTTATTTTTAATTAACAGAATCAAGGAAGAAATATATGTGTATAAATAACTATATTATATTGTATAATTAAGAACTTCCATAGTTCCGTATACTACCATAATATGTATCTCGGGTTCTAATTGACACAGTATTTATAAAATCAAGATTGTATGCGTAATGAAATTAAGTAGATGTTGAATAGTTTAATATGAGTATATAATGTTTTTTCATGGGCTAATACAATTTTCTAACTACAGTATAGGAATACGAAAAAATTGGTCGCTTTTTTCCTGTCCATCTAATACAGTTTTAAACACCAATGACTTTTATTAGACTCTCATCAAATATCCGGATGTAAATAGGAAGAAACCCTGTTAGAGAAAATATAGTATTGTTGAATTTATCTGGAATAAAGTTAATAAATTAGATTACACTAGAAACATGACTCTAAAACTATATCTATAACTGGCAATATTAATGCTTAGAGGCTTATCTTTATTTAAATAGGTTTAATTTTCACTTGTTTTTTAATAATACTTAGGATTACTACTATAAAATATGGATATTTAAAATGAAGTATAAATTATTTCAATATACAATTAATTATATGGACCTATATATAGCATTGGCACTATTTAAATTATTTATATGAGCTTTTATGTTGATGTGATGGCGCTTTTATATTGATGTGATGGAGCTTTTATATTGATGTGATGGAGCTTTTATATTGATGTGATGGAGCTTTTATATTGATGTGATGGAGCTTTTATATTAATGTGATGGAGCTTATACATTGATGATATGGAGCTTTTATATTGATGTGATGGAGCTTTTATATTGATGTGATGGAGCTTTTATATTGATGTTATGGAGCTTTTTATATTGATGTGATAGAGCTTTTATATGGATGTGATGGAGCTTTTATATTGATGTGATGGAGCTTTTATATTAATGTGATGGAGCTTATACATTGATGTTATGGAGCTTTTATATTGATGTGATGGAGCTTATACATTGATGTTATGGAGCTTTTATATTGATGTGATGGAGCTTTTATATTGATGTGATGGAGCTTTTATATTGATGTGATGGAGCTTTTATATTGATGTGATGGAGCTTTTATATTGATGTGATGGAGCTTATACATTGATGTTATGGAGCTTTTATATTGATGTGATGGAGCTTTTATATTGCAGATATTGTAATGAAAAACTAAATAACACCTTGGTTTTCATGAAGCTAGTTTAAATTTAGCAAATTATTTACACAGACTACCTAATTAATTCTCAACCACAGTGAAGTGGTTACATAACAATCACTATCCATTAATTATTAAGACACTACAGTATATGTATACATAGGGGGAGGGGAATGAGAGGTAAATTATTGTTATGAGTGTACATAAATGAGTGTTAATTAATAATCTAATAGTTAGGTTACCTAAACATTATAGAGCTCGGTTACAAACCGAACCACTCAGCATTAGTTTGATTTTCATTATTTTAACAAATGTATATTTTGAACACAGACAACCCAGACTGCTCCAGTAGTGTCCACACCAATGGAAACCATTTAACCTGTGCCCTGTTAGTATTATGGGACAATTATTTACCACCAAAAAGTAGCATACCTTTTACCCGGACGATGAGGTAGATAGATGTACCTATTATGTTTAAGTATTCAACCATTTTAATGTGATTTAATAAATAAAAAAAAATCAGTTGTGTTATAATTTTTGAAATATGGTCGAGTTTTTATAAGCGTTGAAAGTTTTCATTTGAATTGGATGGGTGTTGTAATTTATGTTAAAGTATGGTCACTTGGTATTTCAGAAAATGCATTTTGTTAGTGTTGTTGTGAAATATAAGGCAAATTAAAGACCCACAGGTTATAGTGGAATCTGGACCACAAAGTTACATTCTGGTTCCAGGTTAACTCACAAGGCCGCAACTCAGTTGCCTTCCATAGACAACCAAAAATGGGTTTACAACCCATAATGCTCATAGTACACTTTTCTATTAGTGCCCACATATATGTAAATATTTGAGCAGCCACTGTTTAAAAATTAAGAGGCCTAATAACACAACTTATCAGAACAATTTCTTCAACATTTACTACTCTATAGCACTGTACTAAGGTAAAAAAAAAACATGAGGGGTCTTTAAAATTTATAACTAAATTTAAAAAATCTAAATGATAATATGTTTATTTAAAATTTTAAAAATAATTAACAAAAATCAATTGACACCTTTTACATTATTTGTGGACAATTAAGGCCCGTGGAACTTGGTCAAGAATTAAACACCTGCTCATAAAAAAAAATTTTTAAAGTGTTAATTGCAATTTCGATATACGATACAGTTATTTTATTTACAGTTGAAATTGTTATGTCTGTAAAATAAAATAGCTAATGTATGAAGAGAAACAAACGCCTAGTCCACTTATTATTCTGGATTTGTGTATTTTATTATAAGAATCCAAGCTTAAAACCAATAAAAGTCAACTGGGCTAACTGGACAAAAAACCTATTTTCCAGACTATTCTTTTGCTCTTGGCATCCTTACACAATGGTTGTTTTTCATTTTAAATTATATTTTAATATATGTTTAGTACTTGTTTTTGCAGTATTTGTTTGTGCTGCTATAATCATAATGGTAGGTTTTAAGTGAAATGTCTAGAGATTGTTTGACAGTTTTTGTATCTATTGCATATAAATTAGTGATCTAAAATTTTATCATCATCACTCAAAATCAATTAAAAAATTAAGGTAATTTTCTAGTTGATGATTTCGTTAATTTAATGTTTGGTGTTGTTTTTCAAAACGTTTTAACTAGCAATAGCGTAGAATATAAATAAACAATCCGGGACTATCTTTTAATCATCTTACAATAATTATTTTTTAAGTTTCAATCAAAATTATTTTATTATGTCCAATTCAAAACAGAAGAACTATTTTACTATCACGTAATGAGCGAGTCACTAGGCTTTTAGTGAAGTCTATAATAGAAAACATAAAAGGTCGAGGTATAACTTATAAATTGTTCTTTGCCATTTTCGTTAGTAAACACTTTACTTTCAGAGATCCTGAACTCAGCCCTACCTAACCTAACCTATAACCTTAAATGATTGTTTCTCGTTTGTAGCCTTAAAAATATATCTCGTCTGAGGATGGTTAACGTAGATTTCAGAACTAAATCACTATCCTTTTGTACGTCATTTTGTTTTGTGTCACATCTGTGTTCTTTTTTATTTTTTTCTATTATTTTTTTACCATAACATGATACACTATATTATCATTAAATATTCACCTTTTAAAACATTTTGAATTTTCCATTGGCAGAAATTATATTCTTATTTAATAAGATATAATGAAAATTCAACTTTTAACGTGTATTGCTAATTTTAAAAAGAAAACTGACATCAAATCAATAACTTTATCGATATTTGAAATGTTTTAGTATAGAAAATCATTTAAATCAATGATTTAAAACAAATATAAATGTTGATGGTTAGTAAAAAATTCAATACAGTTATCATAATAGCTAATTGTTTTAATAATTATGAATAAATACGATGAATATTAATTTTAATCAACTAATTATCAATTAACTTTATAAAAAGTAAATATAACTTACATAAAATTTTCTGAGGTATTATATAAAACATAGTAGTTTACTGCAAATATATATTTATTAAACTCTTCTTATCTTATATTATTAATGAATGTACAGATTAATAATGCCTTTGGGCTTGTAATACATTTATAAAATTTATGTAGAATGTTATTAAAAGTGATATTTTAGTACTTGGATAAATTTAAAGATAAATTATTATTATAAATACTATAATTAATTAATAACATGTTGTGTAAAAGAAGCAATAAGTTATTTATCTACTGCCCCATGTCCTGATTTCCCATGAGAATTTACTTTTTACAAAGTTACACCCACCAAACTTTTACCCAATCCAGGTTGGTTATATGTCTCATCGTTTATCATGTTATTTTCTATTTTATGGATGGAAATGGTTAAAATCTTGAATACATTGAAAACATAATATTTAACACTGTTTATGGTTGTTTATTAAATTACGATTTCGAAAAACAATAACGAATAGGTTGTTCCTCATTAAATAACTATAGTGGACTATACAATATAATGGAATAATAACTATAATTAATTAAAAACTATGGTTTCTTATCGAAAGAAATGACCTTTTTTACAGTTTAGTTTCGTATTTATTCACAATCTTAAAAGTATTTCCGAAAATCTAATAAGCAAACTATATATACAACTTTTCAGTAATATTTAAAAATATTGAGGTGAAATTAAAAATACTTTTTTCACCACAGAATTTGTAACAATTGGTGAGAAAAAAACCAATATAATATTAAAATGCATATAGAAGTAAAACATAAAAAATAAAACTTTTTTTGTGAAATATATTGCATTAGAAAATCATAATAACACAAAGAAAAATTCAGTAAATTAAACAAATACTCTTGGTTTACATTAATATACCAAATTAATATCTTTAATATTTAAACAAAACTATATTATTGCAATTTTAATCCCCAATTTATACTATCGTACATAACATGCCATCAGCCTATGCTTAGTAGTGCACAAACAACTCATCCTACGAGGCTTGCAGAAAAAACCAGCACTATCTTTCTGCACCGGAGTATTGTCATTCACTAGTTCTAACACACTGCACATAATCTTATCAACTAGATCCTGTCAATACAATAATTTTAAAAAACTACTTTCAGTGATTTTTAAAATATATAACTTTTAATAATCAAATATATAATTATATTTCTTCAACAGACAATTAATTTTAATTGTTAACACTTTTATTAACTAATTTATTAAATTTTAATATAAATTATTTAACAAATAAACTATACCTAGCAGAATATACCACAATTTCATTGATAAAACTGTACCATCGTACATCATTATGTAGGATAAAAACAGAATGTGAAAATATATTGCATAAACTTGTAACAAAAAGGAACCGTTTTATATGTTTTGATTGGGATTGAAAAATATATCATACATACAAGTAAAGCATTGCGGAATTATGTAAACAAAAAGGATTGTAGACAATCATAAAATATTAAGGTGTTTACGTTAACTCTCAACATTCTTTGTAATTCAAAAATTCAAATTAAACCCTTCATAGTAATACTTTTCTAGTTATGATCCCCAACAAAAATAATAAATTGATACTTTTATTATAAAAATAATATTTTAAAAGGTTTTCTTAATAAAATTAGTTTTGTTACTAAAATGGGTTATTTTTCCTCAAAAATTACTATGAATTTTACACTTTTAATTTATTGCAGTTTTTTATTTATAAAAATCATATAGCACAACTAAGGATAGTAAAAATGTCCGTGTCGAAGTATTTGTACACCATCTGCCAATAGTTGAAACGCATTTACTAAATATGTTACTTAATTACTAAACACTTTATGATTAAACTTATAATTGCATTTAACATTATAACGAACTGTAATAGCTAATATATTATTGATAGTATTTATCAACATAGTTGTAAATAAAACTTTTTGAATGACCTTCCTACTGTATTCCAAGCATTATGTTATAAAATAAAAAAAAAAAAACTTATTCTAATACTTTTAAATGTCTTATTTCTTAATAATATATTCATTAAACCTAATAATTAGTTTACTTCCATTACATAAATAAACTAAAACAAATCTGTAAGGGTTACCATTTCTACGTACTCATATTTTATTAATAAACATGTGAAAAGTGGTGAATTGTTTATTTTAAATCAATACGTTTAGAGATGTTTTGGTATGTTTTTTATATTAGATATTTTTTTTTTTTTAATCTTATAAAAGTCTAATAATTGATTTAAAATAATTACTACCTAAATACCTCGATGATTTATTTTATACATATATTTTTATATTTCCCACAATTAAAAGCGATTTTAGAATTCTTGCAAATTACTCGCTTTTTATTAGTTTGTTTCAATAAGTTTATATAACTATTCTTATATAAAAATGTTTTCAAATAATAAATAATATAGCTAAAATATTATATCAACGATATTTTATTGGGGAAAACTTATTCCAATTTTAAACAACCTCAGGTTGTACTTGTTGTAGTAGAAAATAATGGTTTAAATACTACAACCCTTTCCATTTGACCAATAATTGCAATTGGAATTAACAAAAATTAAACTGTTAACTTTAATTTTTTACTGAACATATTTATTAAAAATACATAACAGATCGTGGTTTTTTAAGCTTATATACAACATTTAATAATAAAAAAACTCTTGAAATTTTGTTCTTAAAACTTGTTTAATGAACCGTGTATGCTGTTTCAAATCAATTGAGAAAGTAAAACTTAAATTAATAGTCTGTAATAAATGAATTAATGCATATATATATATAAGCTCTTTTAGAAATATTTGCAACAGTTTTACCGAAAAAGGGAAAGCCAACACGAAAATATCGTATGAAATGTATTCGGAAACAAACTTTATAACAAATTCAACTTGTCTTTGTCCCCAGAACCGATGCTGGTTCCTTTGGGAATTTGGAATCCAACGCTTTGTCTAGATGAGTTTTGTGAAAGAAATTCTCCCTTGTATTATCAACGGGTATCTTCCTTGTTAGATTTAAGTTGTTTTGATAATTATATCCACCGAATCCTATAGTTTAAACAGCATTATATTTAGTATTATCATTTAAAATTAAATTAAAAAAGATAATAGTTTCAATTCCAATCGCTTCAAATCGTGTTTAAATTTCTGTCATATTATACAATTAATGTTGGTATTAAAGTATATAAAATACTACCCATGGAAAAAAAATTAATACACTTAGAAAATATAATCATAATGTTATCTAAAGGTTTCTGGTTATGGTTTATAAATTACAAATGCTATGGGGAAATACTGATAGTTACAGACTTGAATGAACGCGGATTCGTCCAGCGTACAGCCATGCGTCACATGTAGTATCTAAAATAATGAAGGAGTTTTTATGTTTTTTACAACAACGAACATATGTGACCTAACGAAGTTATGATGGACTCATTTAAAATTAAACACAAACTAACATTTTACAGTTTTGTATATTTTATAAACGAACAAAATATTTTATTTCGAAGTAAAATGAAGCACTTTATATGTATTTCAACTGTAAAAACTTGTTGTATGTTAATATGAACAAAATATTCACGTAATGTTCCTTGGTAAACACAGTAAGTTATTTTTAAGTAATATTATAGTATTAAATTGTTACGCTAACATGGCGTGTTCTTTAACATAGTAGACTACGGCGTTTTTTTACGACATTATATAATAATATAGATATAAAAATGTTCAGGCGAAAAATAAGTAGTAAAGTAGTACAAAGTTGATTTTCATATATTAAATAAATAACAAATATTGATTTGTTAAACAATGTGTCAATTTAAAAAAGTGTTGATATCTGTAAAAAAAACCTTATATTGAAAATATTTAATAACAGCATCATTATCATACGACTTAATATAACGGTGTGTCCGCTACAATACGGCCTGTAGAACGCCTACGAACCAACGTTAGGCAAGGGGTCCGGTTCCAGTCTAGTCTGTAACTATCAGTATTTCATCTACCATGTTGGAAAATAAATCAAACCATATTTGAACCTGAAAATGTTAAACTACGAGCATGAATTACTCTTATGAATTTATGTCCTTGACTATAATCCTAGATCCATACATCAGAAACTCCTCAGTTATATGTGATAGAAACTAATTTTTTACCAACTGGTAGTAATAAAAATATAATATATAAAGTGAATTTTTGATCTTGCATCATATTATAAAGGAGTTACAGCTTTATAAATTTTGGATTAGTACCTAACATATATGTTGTTTATGTTTATTCGTGTCTTAATATTACAAATGCACCATTTTTTATAGTGTATATTTGGGAACATGTAGGACTTGTTTGGTTTTAAAAATACAAGTAAATGTTTACTAAATATATAGTTTAAATTTTTTTTTATAAATTCTGGAAATATTTTATAAGCTGTAATAAATTGTAACACAACTATAATTATTAAGTGGCTAACTTTTTTTCTTAATTAAATAACATTCAATTACTATTTACGAGATATATTACGTGTAAAAAAATATTATTTTATTGCTGAAATACATTTGCATTTATAATAAAAATTACAGTAACAATGGAAAGAGAACACGAGTGGCTGCTCATTGATTTTTAGACAAACAATAACAACAAATGATGTTACAAGTTTATATCATTTATATTGGCTAATAGAATTCCACACAGTCGTTTTTCTTTGTCAAGCCTCTGCAAAACCTCATCTGTTTTGTTCGTTTGGAAAACCGATGGAAATAATACACAAGCAGGTGACTATTACTTATATAATATACAAAACATTTTACAGTATATAATTTACTGTAATCTACATCACCTACAGCTTTACGTGGAATCTGAACCACGTAGCGTTGGTCTGATTTTTCAAATAACTGACAAGTCTGACACTCAGTTCTCTTCCGTACACAAAATCCGTAAACAAACCTTGACTACCATTCAACACGGACACTTCAGACCTCTCTAGTAGTGTCTACGTTGATGACAACCATTGAGCGGACACCGTGTCGGTATTAAGAGAACCGAGCATGAAACCTATCGCCTACAATCTCCCAAACAATTTGTCCCCGAGTAGCTGGGCTACAGCACTGCGCCACCAGTGTCTTAGAGAGAAACCCGTTTGTAACTGTTACAGAGGGGAAGACATAAAAATTGCGTTTTGGTGTATTTAGTAATGAGGTTACAATGTTAGATCTTTTATGTTAGTAATAAAAGTAAATACAGTAATAATTGTAACTGGTTAAGTCCTGGTAAAAACTTAAGCATTATTATTTTCTTCTGTATAACTCAGTGTCAGTGGAAACCCTCAGATGCTACAGTTGGCGATGAAAAAACAAAGTAAAGGTAGGCTTACTTTACCAGATGAAGTTAGGGCTAAGAATCCTTCACTGTCACTTTAGGGGACCAATGGCTTAATGATGACTTCAAAACCACCACCGGTGACCGGACAGACGGGCTATGTGCAGAGCTATTATCAATTAGATGTTAACCCATCCAAGGAACAGCCACGCTCGATGTTGCTTGACCCCGTTTTCGTCTATTGTGGCTATGGCCACTGGCGATAGTTACAATAATTAACTTATTATATTGGTTTTTAACGTTAATTGATTTATATGTTTTATTTCTACAATTATCCACACTTCTGGGCAAAGTGGTCAGTTCTGTTGATCGATTTCCATGACTGTACCATAAGTATTTTTTAGTAAAAATTTTAATATTTTTTCCTTTATTTGTTAATAAACTATTACTTCTGTTTAGTGTTCTTAATTTACATCAATGAGGTGTACATTTAAAAAAAATGCAAAAGTATTTACTGATAATAAATGAAAAGGGGAAATGTTTTATGAAACTTGTTTGGAAACAAACTTTACAACGAATCCAACTTTTCTGTGTCCTCAGATGTAAAACCGATGCTGGTCCCTATCAGAATTTGGGATCCAGCGTTTTGTCTAGATTAGTTTTGTAAAACAATTCCTCCTTTGTACATTCAAATAATAGTTTACTAAAAATATGTAAGTTATTTATACATTGCAATCCACCTAATGATATCACTTTGGATTTTGACCAATTATGTATTGACCTTGTCATTTAAAATTTCAATAATTATAAAACTGATTATTTAAATGTGATGAGGTTTTAAAATCAATAAAAGTACTATTTTTCTGTGTTGTAAGTTTGATGTCCAAACATTAGTTTGTGTTAACAACTTATTTTAGTGTATGTTATATGTCCATATTACAATTAGTAGTTTCTGGACACTCTAGATTATAATAAATAATATAATACCAATAGGTTGTATAAGAGCACATGTTATCTAACATAGTAAATCCTAAGTACATATGCATGGAACGTTTCATAAAAAAAAAAAAATAAGTAAATGTTATTACTTATGTCAAAATTCACCCAAATAAATTTAGACTAAACTAAACTAGTTTAATATAAAAGGTAATTTAAAAATTCAATGGAATTTTCTGAATATATTACGTTAGTTAAACTGTCACCTGATACTATCAAAATACAAATGAACATTACAATAACCAACCTATGTATTACAATAACAGTCCAAAATATGCATATTATGGTGATTGTTTTAATAAACCATACATACCATCCTAAGGGACTCACTGAAGATTGGTTGCATTTATAGGTTAAGTTATTTCGTCAATATTGCATAGTGAGTATAAGTTATATCCTGTTAAAATTTAAATCTGTAATAATAATTAGACAAGATACTGAAATACGTGTATTGTTCAAGCCTTTAATGTTTTAATTGTGGAGGCAGAAACAACAGATAAACTCGGTATCAAGACAAAATGAGAGGGGTGGATGAACAATAGGGACAATAGGTTGGGCAATTTGGCCGAGTGAATACATACGACATACAATAGTTTAGGAAAAGTTAAATATTGCTAAACAAACGTTTGCTTAACATAATAGTAGCACCGGGGAAAGGGTTTTTGATGGATAAATATATCAAACAATCAATTTTAAGTGTCCTAAATGTTAAAGGATATTAATTTATTATGATATATAATTTATTATCATACGCATGAAATGAATGGTAATGCACTACTAGGATGTTATCAGTTATTAGAATATAATTAAGGGTAAAAATAACAATTATATAGTAAAAATATTATATTGGTAGTAAATAAAAGGATAGGTTATTTTTTCATTGGAACACTTGCAGTTTAAAAAGTCACTGTAGTGGTTGGGCCCTTTATTATTTATTTATTTTTTTTACCACCAACTCGAATGGTTCAGAATCTTAGAACAATCATTGTACTCGTATGATGTTTGATGGAAATTTTTATATCATAGGCTAGATATTTAGGAGAGTTATATTACATTATTTAGTTTAAAATAAATGTTTGTAGAACAATCAAAATTATTGTTGTTATTTATTTATCATGAAGACACCAATTGTAGAGTTATTTGTGAATATGAGGGGTGGATGAGTGTGGTTTTCAGCCAAGTAACAAGGCTGATACTCAGATCTCATTCTTAAACAACGTCCAAACCATGACTTCCACCCGACATGGACACCTCATAAGTCTCAGAAACTCAGGAAAAGTTTTGCAATGACTATCATCTATTGAATCTTCCTTCATACTATAACTATTACAAAGAGCTCTTATTAAAAAAATATATAGTTTGCTTATGTACGGGATATATAAAATGTTTAACTATTAATTTAATTTCAAATCGCACGTTTAATTACAATATTGTAGACTATTACAACCATGGAACAAATACACCAGTAGCTGTTTACTATCTTTCAGTTAAACAATTGAGACAGATGGTGATACTGGTTGACATCATTTATATTGACTAATAGAATTCGAAACAGTCGTTTTTCTTTGTCAAGTCATCGTGAATATGCAAGGAATGAAAGTAGGAGTATCTCCTCGATGATTGTATACTTAAAATAAAAAATGACATTTCAGGATGGTATGATTTATATTGGCTAATAGAAACCCACATAGTTGTTATTCATGAAAATGTCATAAGCTAGAATACTGAAAGTAAAAATTACAAACATACTCTTATACTTACACTAAAAATTTAAACAGAATATTTTGTCTGGTGTTATGACTTGTATTGGCTCATTCGGTCCACACAACCGTTTTTATGCCTAGACCCAGCAAAAACTAAATTGTTTTGTTTATATATTTAAAATACCCGTGGAAAACTTTCCACAAGAATTCTCAGTTACTTCAAACAATAAAAAAGATGAGTTTTCATAGTAATATATTTTGCATTAGCTAATAAAATTCCAATCAGTCACTACTCTTTGTCAAGTCCTGGCAAAACGTTATTGGTTTGTTTATATAGCAGAATTATCCAATAAATGAAAATATTATTAGCTCTTTGGTGATTTTATATTTCCAATAAAAACAATTGCGATTTAAGAGTTATATAATTTATATTGGCTAATAATGATCCACACAGACGTTCCTCATTCTCACGTCCTAGCAGAAGGCCAATAGATATAGGTATATAGTATTTAGGTATATATACTATAACCATCAAAATGAAAAAAAAAGATCTTCTTGGTAACTTTATACTTTCTTGAAATAAATGTAGTTTCGGGATGTTTTAAGTTAAAATTAAAGATCGTCTTATTTTACCATACAAAGTTAGTGACAAGATGGGAATCAACAGCCTAACGTGACTTCCAAATCATAAGAGTAGCAGGTGAAAAACAGTTTTTACCCCTATCGGGGATCAAACCCGGACCGGCTGCGTGGCAAGCCCCTTGGCTATGACCACTCCAGTTATACGGTGTTATCATTTGTATTAGCCAATAAAAAGACAATAATAATGGGTCTTTGTTAGGTCCTACCAAAACCACATATATCTTATTGTCATAGTTATTATATTCAAAAAGCAAAAGATAAGTTACCCCTTGGTGACTTAATTTATACAACAGATACATATGAGGTTTCAGGGTGATATCATTTATATTGGCTAATAGAACTCCACACAGTCGTTACTCTTTGTCGAGTTCCAGCCAAACCCATTTGTTTTGTTTTAGTTTCGTATTCCTTATATTTTTTTCGTGCTTGTTATTTTATTTGCTGTTAACAAACTATTATAATCAAAATATTTTTATAATAGCATCGTATAAGTAGTTATGTTTCTGTTTTAGTTAATTGTAAGTTGTCTGTTAATATAAATAATAATAAAACATTGTGCAAATGGTATTTTATATATATTATAATTGGCACAAGAGTCTGATATACATACTTTCATATTATATTTGATGCCCAATAAGACCCACCTTAAAATAAAATAAAGACTACAGCTTTATTTATCAAGATGGAATACTAATAGTGTAAAAATACAATTATGTAACTAGCCATGCAGATTTCTCACTAAAGAAATTTGAACATTAGCAAGGACGTTAAGTTTTAACATCCCTCAGTTTCTAGCATTTACTGTAGGAATAAAATTATAACACTTTAAACAATCAATAGTTTCATGCTTGTGATATTTTAGAAGAAATGTAAGAGGGTGTTATGTCTTTAACCACCATATTGAGCAATACCTCAAAACACCTAGTCATTACCTCAAAACATAACATTGAAAATGTTAAGTTGTAATAGATTGCACATTTTTGGTTATGGATAAGACGAAACGATTTCAAATGCACATCACGAAAACTAGCGGTTTGAGGGTCGATGGATAGGTCATAAGAACCAGTGGTTTTAGGTGGGTGGATAGTTTGATAAAACACGGTGGTGAAGGCCCTTCAACCAAGCCATACAATGGTATTTACCCACACACCCCTATACAAACAGTAGTGATGTATGACCCTACCACCCACCCTTACACGTACAGTGATGAAGGCCCTCCCACCAACCCATACAAGTACATCTAATTTTACTTTGATGAATAGGAACATATTTAAACTACGTTTTAGAACATTATATTAAATATTGACAACAATTTTAATCTAAATTAAGGGGCTACACATTCAGATTTTTTAAATATTTTATAGTGCAAATTATATCCTGAATCCATTTTTAAACATAAATAAGTGTTAACAACGTAACATACACTGAAAATATAGACAATGTAATAACAATTTGTTACAAAACACATTAAAACAAACAGATGATTCGATAAATGAAAGTTTTTTTTTAATTATCATATATAGCCGATTAATTTAGACACAAAATAATAATGCCAATAAAATAAATACCATAAGATTGTACCATAAGAAAGTTATATTCTAATGTTTGAGGGAAACGAAGGTAGTTGGACATTTGCCATCATTACGTGAAAATTACCAATCACGAAATTTCGATTTGGTAAAACTCAAACCTTTTTCAAATGCTAAAAACTAAATTACATCTACACAAACATGTTATAAAACTACGTTCTTAAACTAATCTACTTTAATAATTATCTGCATTTTAACCTTGAACATATAATGGGGTACAACAAAATTAACTTCTACTAAATATAAAAATGTTAACAGGTTTAAATTATTATGACAAATTAGGCACTGCCCAGGTCACGATATCAACGAAAAAAATTTTAAAACATAATTAAATTAATATTCATATCAGACTGAAATAAGGTTACATCAAATAATCATAAATAAAATAAATATATGGTACCTGAAAAACAATATTAATTTACAATAACATTAATCATGCACAACAAATGATGTATGTGACTCAGAAGGACTGAGACTACTATCCAATTATTATGAATAAAATATGAGAAAAGACAATTATTATGAATAAAACATTACAATAAACAAATATTAAAAAAATGATGGAGTCTTACGACCCGCAGTGACGATGGCGTCTAGAAGTCCCAGGCACGAAGTGAGGATGATATAATCCAAACGCAGTGTCTACGAAGTTCCCTCCAAGGTGATAAAACATGGGGACAAGACAAACATACACACCACACTTCACAAGAACCATACACAGACTGACGTGGTCAAGGACGTACGCTCCGAGATCGCCAGCCTGTGGTGACTCAGGTACGGGGACGGGGACGTAGACTCACGGGGTGTTTAATTGTTGTAGGTGCAGGAGGTGTAGGATTCTGGTTAGATGATGTCATGGAGTGTACTGAACTTTTTATCGAGTGTGTTTTTAAGTAAAGGGACCTACTAGGGTCTAACTTCTATGCTACTTAGACTGATTACTTGTTCATTATTTAGTTTCATGAAGGCATCTTCGATGAATTTACATTTAAAAAATGTGGTTCCCTGTGAAGTACTTTAGTGTTATCCCAGTTAAATCTTTGTTCATTGTTCCAGGCATGTTCTGCTTATTTAGAATGTGTAGTGTCTCCCTTTTTAATGTTCTTTTTGTGTTCTTTTAGCCTAACTTCCAGTGGTATTTTTGTTTCCCCTATTTTTGATGTTGATCTAATGTTTGATTTGTGATTTTGACTACATAGACTTTAAACAATAATGTATGTAGATCACATGGTCTGGATCTTGTTCCTTTTTTGCTTTAATAACCTATAGAAAAATGTCACTAAGATAAGAAACATTTTATATTTATATCAAATATTTTGGTAATTTTATATAAAAATGTCTAATAGAATTTTTTTATATATAGTATATTATAACACAATTTAATATAGTATAACATAGTACAGTATAACATAATGTAATATATTTTAGTACAATAAGTTGTATAGTATCGTTGTAATATTTACGTATTATAAATTACCAATGTGTATAGATTTAATAAAAACAGCAATCGAGCTTATTCTTTTAAGATACTCAAAATCACAAATGGGGTACCACTTCTGAAAAATAATTTTTTGTTCTACTTTTTCTCTTGATGTAAGCACTTATTACTTTTACTCGCTGCTCAACAGATATAGTAAGTTTGTTACGGGATAAACGGTGTATCTATCCTGACATGCGAGGGAGGTAGGGTATGTGGTTTGTGGTGGGGCCTAACAAAGGCCATTAGGGCGTAAGTAAGGCTCAATTACCTTATGAAACAACTAATCGAACATGTTTGTTTCTTGTTGGAGTACTTAAAAGAATCAATACATAAGAAATCTGTCAAGATACAAAATCTATGTATGTTTTATATAATAAATTCGTAAAGCCAAGAACATACTACTTCAACGGCCAAGAACATTCTATAATTTTGTTGTTGTTTAATAAAAATAATTATTTGTTCAAAATTCATCAAGTTTGCAGTTGTGCGCATGTTTTCGTAACATAAAATAAAATACTTTAAACGTGTATAAACACCATTAAATATTGCAAATAAATATTTTCATATATGAATCAAAAGCTTTATATATTACTATTATATATTATTTAGATAGAAATTTTGAAAAAAATAGTATATGCCTTCACCAAAGACAGAGCTTTCATAAATTTATGTTACAGGAGACCTTTATCATTATCCTTAGGTGATATAAATTTTACAACAAATATTCATAAAATATATTCATGAGATGTATAGGTTACAAAATATTAAATATTTTTCATATAATATTTAAGATACATTATGTCATGTAGTACGTATTTTGTCAAATTAGTTAAATAAACGAATGATGGCATTTATATTGTAAACTATTGAGCCTCAAAGTAAACAATTCGAAAATTAGTCAAAGGTTTTTGACAACTGCAATAAAAATTAAATATGGAAAACGATTAAATTATTAGGGTAGGTAATAAAAATCGTTAAATAAGTTGTTTTTAGCAGATCTTTTCATTCCAAACAAAATCAGAATTACATGATCTAAAAAGGAGATATCATTTATATCAGCCAGTAAATGTCCACAGTCCCGTTACTCTCTGACGGAACCAAACAAAACTGTTCTTTTTCTCAAAACATAATAATATTTGACAGGCCATTTAGCAGCATACTTTTTTATTTAGTTATAACATAAAGCAAGACACTTGGAATCAGTGTTTATATTTAATATTTTATAAAATTTTGTTTTTAAAGTAGTACGGGGATGCCTTAAAATATCAGCAAAGTAGTATTTGTTGTATTGTAGAGTAATTACTTTTTATACTTTTACAAACAGTAAAAGTATAGTTAAGTAAAGATATTGGTGATATAATTACGTTTACAATAACAAAACAAATTCTAATCATTTATTTTCGTTTGACTATTTTTATAAATTATATTTCTTATTTGTATTTGTAATATTTCAGTCCACTTAACACTGTACATATAATTAGATTTTACACTATCAATAGTTTAAAATATATATTAAATTTACTACCGTATATCAAATAATAACTATATTACAATTACTACTAATATAAATGGTATTTAATAAAATTTAATATAACATGTCTTTAAAAAAAATTATTTTATCTACACAAAAACAAACATATTCTTACAAACTATCGTATTCTGGCGGGTAAATCACGATTAATTTATATATTAATTAATTAATTAATAGTTAATTTATTTATATCTAATACTATTATTTTATATATTAAGTATATAATATAATATTATTATATTAATGTAATATAATGTTAAACGTATTAAATTAAATACGCCTCGAATAAAGTTATTAACTAAGCAAAAAATCTTAATGAAAATATAAAAATGACTTTAAAAACAGTAAAAACGTTCGACAATTTTAATTACAGAAACCTTCATATATTTCGAGCAGAAAAATGGTGATATTCATTCATAATAAGTTAGTAAAAATGTTTACTGATAATAAAAATTAATGAGTGCTTAGCTAAGCTAATAATCAAAGTACATTTTACTGTTTGAAAAATAGAGGGGGACAGACAAACCAATAGTAAGGCCAGCAATAGTAAAAATTGTTATTTATTCCCTGAGGCTGGGAATCGTAAAAAAATTCGTTTATTGAGTATGTTGACTGTAATATTAACATAATGTCAAGGCATCAAGAAGTAGTTACTGGCTATTGCAATGAGTTGATATTTCTTTCTTTATAAGGATAGCATTAAAAGAATATTGTACAATGAGGGTGGGGTTAGAAACATAAGTAATTGACTTTTTTAACAGGGTATATTAACTGTAAAGGTCTAGTCAAGGAGTTGGGAATTGTAAAAATGTCATTGCTTCATCAAAATTGTGGTAAAAAAAGGTTTCCGTTCCAAGATTAAATGTTATCTAATTAAAAGTAAAAAAAGCAATAAGGTTGCAAATCATAACAAAAAAGGTTTATCCAAACATACCTTGTTGTTGAGTCAGTAAACGTGAAGGTTGGTAAATGATGTCATATCGTCACCTGTTCCCCTTTTCTACAATGTACAATAAGTATGCTATACCATAAACAGTTTAAACAAAAAAAAAATCTGACCATAAACTCAACTTTAACGAGTTATGCAACCAATAACCGTCATACATATTTTTACAACGTACGTACCATAAAAATGAAACACTAAAATAAAATGTACTCAACAATCATTAACGATTTGAAGAAATAAATGTAAACCACCCTAAGCATTGATAACTAAAGCAATCCTCTAATCAACTTATACCCTTAAATTTTACGACGTTCCTTTTCAGAAGACTTATGGTGTTTAGCAAACCTATTTTTCGTTTATAATATTTTGCCAAAGACATTCCCTTAAAAGTGGTATTTTTTCGAATAGATAAAGACTACAATCGTTGCATTAGTGTAAAACATCTCGTTTTAATGAATAGACTACTTGTCACTGTTATTAGAAGTGGTAGTATTTAAGAACATCAATACATTATACTAATCATTTTAATATATGTTATAAATTTTATTAAATATTACGTTTCTTGCTCAAATAATACTCAAAAAATATTTACAGAAGTTATTTTTGTCAAGTATACAAAGCTGTTCATGCGAATTGTTTTATACCTACTTGCTATGTAACAATGTTTGTACAGTGTTCTATTTACCCTCCAATATAAGTGGCAATCTTTAGTCTCTTCTAAGTATAGTTGCAGTAAGTATAGTTGTCCTACTTATAATTAAATATTAATAAACAAAATTAAATTTTATAAAATTTGTGGGTGGAATAAGGAAAACGTGTCCAAAAATTAATGTACCATGTCAACTTTATGTTTCCCTTTATCTCATCGGCAATGAAGTGTATGCTTACCTCTTCAGTGTAGTCATTAACTTGCACTACACCAATGTTTGGAAAACATCCACATTAGCCAAACATTCCAACATAAATGTGTGCATTTTGTATATTTTTCATTTCACAAATGTCGTAAGTAACCAACATTATTATTTAATATAGTCCACGTATTTTATGGAAACGAACTAAATTAATAACATTGAATACATTTTAGATCTGTTTTCATACACTTTATAGATGTAATATCATAGATCTGTTACAAATTAGACATACACAATGTTAATGAATTACTCTCACAAGTATGTTACGTATATTCTGAAAAATAATTATAGCAATAAAAGCTAAAATAATAAATGAACACAACCTTTTACTAGGTCAGTTCGTCTAAAATGGCAACATTCCTTATATTTTTCAAATTCACCCTCTCATTCTAGACATAAAGGTAAATGTACTAGTACAAATTTCGTAACTGACGTCTTTATGTTAATGTTTTTATTACACACTCTGAAATTATAAAGTGGGACTTTTAGATATTTTAAGACAGTTATTTACACTTTATTGAATATGGAATTGTATTCCCTAGTACTTTCTTTTTTTTTTAATATAAGAAAAATAAAATTGATGATTTCCTAATTAAATGTAGTGGACCTAAAATCGGTCAAAAATATACGATTTACAGAATATTTACAGAAAAGCTTAGCATCCATTTCTTAAGAAAAGAAAATTAGACAAATGGATTAGTTAAACTAGATGCATTATTTTACTATGTGTTATTATTTTCTTAGTGCCTCTGCAATTTATATGTAGAAAAACTTCAATCATGTTATTTATTTAGAAACTTAAAACATTTTTTAAATTTTTTTCCGGAAGACGTAAGTTTTTACTCATCATATAACTTGTAACTAAAAATAAAAAAATATACCAACTTCATGTTTGTCCTTATTAACTAATAATATTTTGACTTTTTTAAATTCTAATATTTAATACTAAATATATTTGTGCTTTTAGGTCAAAGGACTGGACTCTTCAAAGGAATAATGTATAAATAGAACTATAATAACAATTCAAATGAACGTTTAAAATAAAATAAATATCTAATGAAGAACTAATTCGTTAACAATCCAGCATCTCTAGATTTGTGGTACAAATTTGAGTATAAAAATATTCCAATCAATCCATATGCTTTATATTTTATTTTATATACATCAAATAATTACTGTTTTATACTAACGTTTCCTTCGTATTGAACAAACGCTGGGAAATAAACACCTTAAAAACGTAAGTTTATTATTAAATGTATTTGTATAATCGTATCAAAGGCTCTGTCGAACAAATATGCGCCCATACAAAGCCCATTGAAATATAACTGTTTTTATCAAACCATTTTATTTATAATCCATCACCATACATTTTAAGTAAAGTTACAGTTCTTGGTTTGTTTTATTTTATTAAGTAGAATCAATGCTCAAAACTTAAATAAAACAAGTTGTGTTAGCTGGAGTGGAAATCCTACATTTTATACTGCATTTGCTTCCCACGTCCTCAAGGAGTTAGAGTCATTGGTTTTAATGTCCATTGCATTTTGAGTGGTAGCTGCTATAGCTGGAAGATACGAAACTCGTGACAGTCCAGGAACTAGACATAGTATTTACTTTTAGTTGTTGTTATTAGCCAATAATTTTCACTGTGACAGAGACAAAGCATTTCTCAGTTTCAGAAATAGGAAAACTTTCTCTTTCTCGAGGGCCAAACTTTCTACTAGTGGTCAGCTAAACCTTTGGGAAATATATAACAATATAACTTATAAATATTTTACTTTAACTTACATATAAATTTATCTAATTCTTTTAAATTGTTATCTGTCGAGTAATTATGTATTCTAAATAGTTTTGGAATATAATAACATTTCCAGTATTTTTTTTAAATAACAACATATAACATATTCAATATTTGTATTACCGTTTTTAATTGATTTTAACTCATTATAGTTCCTCTATGTATAAATAAAAGCTATTATGATAGATAAATCTAAACTATATACATTCATAATTTACTATATATTGTAATAAACCAATGACTGGCTCACAACTTTCGATTTCGTCCCTTTTTACGCCTCGTTTAAAAATTCAAGAAATATGTGCAATCACAAAAATATGTGTTTATTTAATATCATGAAGTATCGTACTGTACGAAACTATCTCAAGACAATATCACCACACAGCATTGAAAGTGGCTGTTCCTAAAAATGATGACTGGAATTTGATCCTATCCATAGTCTACACACATTCCATCTGTTCGGTTCAGGAGGTGGTTTGGAAGTCCCCAAGTGATTTAAGAGGTAGTATTATATCGGAATTGTCAACCTCAAACTGTCCTGGTAAAATACAACTTTATTTAACATTGTTTTATGTGACCAAAGGATCTTATAAAATTAAGAGTGATTAGTTATAGCTAGACAGTATAAGAAAGAAAATCTACTCTTTATACTGGAAGTGAACTGTTAAAAATGTTCATACTAAATTTTTTAAACTCCCAATAACTACTTAAATGTACTCTAATTTAAGTTTTAACATATTATTATATATCAAATTTAAAAATATACTGCCAAAATTTATGACAAAATAATATTATAACGTTAAAATTAACAATGATTACTAAAGTCATATTATAGTATAGATATATACGTAAAAAAGGGTGGAAAGCTGAATGGGTTGATACAATGTGGAGTTTGTAAAATTAGGAAAAATATTTATTCAAACATTTTTTCCTGACAGGGTAAACCTGTAACCTGGAAAATTTTGACACATTACATCGACTGTACGTGAATGGGTGGCCGGGAGGGTCTGTACCACTATACGTGTATGGGTGGGTGGGTTGGTCAGTACCACTATACGTGTATGGGTGGGTGGGTTGGTCTGTACCACTGTACATGTATGGGTGGTTGGGTGGGTCAGTAACACTGTACGTGTATGCGTGGGCGGGTTGGTCAGTACCACTATACTTGTATGGGTATTCTAAACGTAAGAATAAGTTTTATCTTATTAGTTAGAAACTTTATTATCCTCTAATAAATTTAAAGGGGAACAATTTTACTTCATTCACCATTAACAATGCCAAAAAATTTGTCATTTTCAATGGCCAACGTCATGTACTACTCGTACAGCAACGTTTCAACATTGTTGTCAAAGTGCCAGGATAATCTAGGATTGATCCTGGCTGAGGGTTTACTACATGCCTCAAGGGAAACACATTTATAGGTGTTCTTGACCTAACTGTATTATACATAATTACGGTGGAGGCCCCTTCATTACTATAAAATAGGGCGATAAGGAAGTATAATACAGACGAAATCGTAGATGTTCTTCCTTATTTATAATTTGATTGAATACTTATTTTTTAATTATTTACAATTCAATAGTTACAACATATTTGCACTGAAAATAAAATGATTATTATCAAATGACATGATGGTAACATTTTATTTATGTAAAATAGAGTTATTATATTTGATTCAAATATAATTATTCACATTATTATGTTTTATAATAGCAAGCAGATACCCTAGTCTATATTCCATCTTCTATAAATATGTTTCACCCTTTGTTAGATCCTGTACTTAAAATTTACTCATATAAAGAAGTGTTATTCCTTATAGTCCCATTATACTTTGACTAACTTAATGAGAACTATGATATAGCATTTTTATACTGTTGAGAGTAATAGTAAATATACATAGAAAGTGGATAAAATATTCTGTAAATTTATGATTATTTAGTTTTTTACTTTTTTTTCTAATACTCATATATTAAGATTTTAATTTCAAGATGATAAATCAACAACAATAATTATTTCTGTTTTCTATGACACTTAAATAAAATAATTTATTTAAATTTGTCTATGTATAGGTTACAATAAAATTCCACATTAATTATTTTAATTACTATCATAACAACAGAGTACATTGTTAAAATAGCAACCTACTTCACAAAACCAAACAATTAAAAATCCTACAAGTAATAACAAATAAACGTTGGTTTTTTTTATTCCCTCAATTTAGTTGGCATTTCTTCTAAACTAAAGATAGCATACATTGTTTATAGAGATGGATTACGATTATTTATAAGTTAGCTTTGGGACGGTGGGGTCTTACATGTTCCAACATCCTACCGATTGTTTTTCATTGACCATTAACATTGGCCCCTTGAATAATCAATAATCCAATATATCACTGAGCCCCAAATTAACATAAATAAAGATATGAAAAATAAAGTACACGAGCTTGAGTTAAGTCACAGACCTAAGATGCTATCAATTTCATCGGTAACGTAAAATAATATTTAAATTTTAATGTTTTTTTTTTATGGGAAAAATCTATAAAGTGAAGCTTATTTTCAATCATAGCACATATAAGTACATAAGTTGTGTAAAATAATATTCATTTATTCATTCATAAGACGCCGATCGTCAAGATATGGGTGAATATGGATTTCAAGTGAGTGTGATGAGTGTAGATGAGCGAATGTAGTCATTGTTACAAACTAAAGCCGACTATTCCTTAGAAAGTGTCATTAATTAATAGCCCAATGACAAATGAATTATCAGCTGATTTATCAGCTAATCTCTTTCAAAATGTATTGACTCTGATTGGGATCGAACTGAGAACCTTTAGCACATGAAGCTGGGATTGAACCAACTACGCTACAGACCAATTCCTCGTCATATAAGTGTGTTCACGAAGCATTCAATAAAGAAATAACACTTCAATCACAGAGTGAAGAGGTATAAATGTAAACAATTTAAGTTAAAAGCCTGCTTACTTTACATCATACCCCAGAAAACTTTAGTATCCTAACAGCTGCATGCGAGTGTGTGATCATTATTGCAAATAAACATATCATACGCAAATTAACTGTACAGAAGTGATCAATTGTGTTTTTTATTGAAAATCATAACGCTCCCCATGACGAGACGCAATTTTTTCCTAGCTACATACGACAATGATTACATGTTTGGAGATAAACTGATAGTGCATGAGAAATCTAAGATTCTATACAGAACGTTTTTAAAGCCACTGACCCAATGGAAGATAATTAGTAAATAAGTAGATTTATAACACCTTAAAATAAATGTTTTGAATGTTTATGATTAGGCTGAAAATAAATTTTTAAAAAATTATTTTTTAAATTATTTACTTGGTGTCCGAACTTTAATACAGTTATGATGCACCCTAATTAAGTAAATGATTTTAGTACCTAACCATTAAAATTATATTATTTAAAACATGACCTAGACTTACTAAGTAGTTATTTAAGATGTTTTATCACAAGATTAATATTATAATAAGTCAAAGATGGATAATTCCTGAGTCAAAGGTATAATGTAATATTACAAGTTTGCTATCTTGCCACTCAAACATGTCAGTTTGTAAAGTTTTCAGGTACTAGCGCTCCAAGAGGAGTTATTTAACACTACATCTAAGTACATTCCAAATGAAGGAAGAGTTTTAGGTAAAAACTAATGTTAAGTGAATTATTCATTTTTTATTTGCTTTATTATTGTTTTTTGTATTTCTCAGGACAATTCTAGTATTATTTTTAACACAATGAGGCTTGTTACGTATGTATTTAGTGTAAGTCATAGCAGATCGTCATTTACTAAACGAATAGCTAAACCTGATTTACTAAATAAATCTGTTAAAACCTAAAATGGACGTATTTTAAAAAGTTATAATGAAAATTACACAAATTATATTTATTTTAATTGCTATGAAATTGTATTTTTCTTAACTTTGTAAAGTGCGTCTTAAAATGAATAATTATGTTCTATTTCCTCATACCGATAAAGGTACAATATTTCAGCTTGTTCATTCACAGTTCTTAGTGTTATTGTTTCAACACACTTAATTTAAAAAGTTATTATATACAAATATGATATACGAATAATGATTATATTTAACAGCAAAACTATAAGTTATTATCAGATTTAGTTTTATTTATATGTTGCTAGTACAATAATGTATATTCACTTATCATAACATACAACTCTATTGACACATTTATATCTTTTATGGCCTAAATATTAACAAAAACTTTTATAATTACAATATATTATCTAATAAAATTAAGAGGAAGTAGCTTAAAATGTAACTGTTCAATGAAAAGTACGAAACCATATATTTATATGTAACATATTTAAATAACACACAACAATTGAATCTCCTTGGATCAAAATCAACGAAGAGGGCAAACACAGAAGATACGTAAACAGAATTAATTTGTCATCTTGATGATATGAAAATATTTTGAAATATTTTTCTTCCTGAAGTTCCTTATATTCATACATTTAAGATGTTAAATATTCAACATTGCATAGTTTATATAATTTTTGCAATACTGTTTTCGTAAGTCTGCACTCTCTAACCTAATTGAACTAGATTTACAATTTAACTTTTTAAAGGTAAAATTATACCTTAATAATATTTTTAAAGCTGTTTTTAGTTTATTTTGTACGTGCATCTATGAATGCTTTGATGACTTAGTGAATTGGTTATTTTCAATGTTATGAATTGTTTTATGTTGTAAACATTCTGGGTTTGATAATATAATACTGTACGTATAAATATGGATAGTACGAACTGATGGAGACTGTTGAAATTCGTAACCTTTACGAAAACCAGTAATCACCTGTATAGCTTATGGATTTTGTACTGTAGTATGTAAAAATGGAAAACTATGAATATTTGGTTATTCCAGCTATCTCTAGATTATTTCAATAATTTGTTATGTGTATGAATTAAAGGGCACGTAATTTTCCTGTATTCTGAAGCCAAACAAGTAATGTTTTTTGCTTACATTTAAAATTCTTAAATATTGTTTTAAATAAAAATCTTGAAAAACTATTTATCTAAAATGTAAGGCACAAATTACACTCATTTATATTTTGTTTAGTTTATAAAACTAAAAAAACTATATTGATATTCATTTATAACAAAACAATAAATAACATTTAAGTGTTGTTCTTCTTTTTAGTTGTATTAAAAGTACCAATTAAAAAAATGTTTATCAAAATTAACTTTTATTTATATGTTTATTATTTGTGTGTTTTTTTTAATTAAAGTAGGTTTTGATAATAAATTATATTATAATATACTTGAAAAGGCTTTATAGTTTTATTAGAACCATGGTTCCTTAGTGTACTCTGTTCTCTCTGAATATAATTTCATAAACAAAACATAGCTTTTTTAGTTAGTTAAATAGCATTATAGAAATAAGAAAGTAATTTAGCCGAATAAATATACACACTTAAGACTCGTATGAATAAAACTAAAACAAAAATGCATAAATAATATAGTTTAAACTAAAAAACTTCAATTTATTTACTTATTTGCTGAATCGTACTTATTACACATTTATTTAGTTGTATTGACTGTAATAATTTTAAAATTTATAGGTTCATGTATTATTACTAAAGTCACAGATAAAGTCATTTATCTCAGTAAGTCTTTATAATGTTATAAAAACTAAGTTATAAAAGAAGAATCAGTTCAAGGCTGAATACATTTTATCGAAATACTGATCATATTGTCAGTAAAGTACACTGGGGGTTTTCATTATTAGACGACCTCTCGCACCACAAATTCCGTCTTTCATTTCTCATTGTCTCCGCTTCACATTGCCGTTTGGCTTCTCCCCTTCTCCCTCCAGCGAAAGCTTATTTTTCGATGGAGACTTTATGTACGTTTTCACATTTAAATATTTACCTTTTATAGTAGTCTTTCATAAAATGTTTTCTGTATCAGCATTTTAAAAAATTTTGATATTTTTACATTGAATAACATAAATATAAAACATATTTTCACTATAGGTAAATGTATTTGCTTTTAGTGAATTTTATACCTTTAATTTTATTATAAGTGTAAGAAAATAACTTTTTATTATAGTTCCTGTCAACATGTTCCTATATTTGCTTAATGGTTATTATGACAAATTTTGTTATAATTATTAGTAAACATGTCACAATGTTTTCCTTAAAATGATGTGTTTATTCTAGAATTTCATTTATTTTATATTACAATATCCAAAATTGTACGTATCCAAATATAATTGAACTAAAAATATTTATTTCATAATAGTTGATAGCAATTACGAAAGGTCATTAGCGTTCAGATTAAAAAACGTAGAAAAATGGAATATATATCTTTTATACACTTAGTATATTTTTAAAATATTTTGTTCTTTATACATTTTTAGAGATAAATGTTTATTAATACGTTTAAATGTGTGAATATGAATTCGAGTTATAATTTTCGTAGAATAATACAAGCGGCCGTAGATATGGGCTAAGGTACTGGCTTGCCACGCTCTCAGCCCGGGTTCGATTCCCGATGTGACCACTAATCTTTTGCCCTGCCGCTCCCGTGGTTCGGAAGTCACGTAAAGCCGTTGGTCCCCAGATTAAGTGTTAGAGAGGGCTACTGGTAAAATAAGACAATCTTTAACGCTTTAATCTTTAACTTTAGTAGGGCAACCACTCCACCTATCAACCCTCTAACCCCTAATGCCCAAACACGTAAGACTCCAAAGTAGGGACTAAACTAGCCGAGTTTCATTTCAGACACACCGTCAACAACTATATGAGACTTTCCACAATCGATAATATTCAGTCCAAAACGTTTCACGGGAAAAAAGTATCGTTCTACATGTAAGTATATTTACTGAATTATAAATGGAACCAACCTAATTATAATAATAAAAGTTGCTTACATCTTTATAAATTTATTATTGTATTTTTAAAGTCAGTGACAATGGATAGAATAAAATCACAAACCTTAATCTTCTCCGCGTAAGTAAATGGAGTCTCCATTTCATAGTACTTATAATAATAAAGTAATTTATGAATTCTTACGTTTTATACACAATAAAAGAATAATTATTCCTATTAATATTCCAAATAAACAAACAAAAATTTAATGGATAATGAATGAAAGGGACCTGTTATAGACTATGTAGTAGTAATACTTATGTGAGAAACAATGAATGTTGTGTTTTATTTATTTATTTTTTGAAAATGTTTTGAGATATATATTTCAAAAACTAGTTTTCCTACGAATTATAATTGAATTTAAGTTCAATAATTATATAATTATACTAGCTGAACCCGGCGGACATGTCTCGCCTTTCATTTTTCATTGGCATACCAAAATAAGATTTTTTAGGAGGCATGTCATAAAAAGTAAACTGAAAAACAAATAATTATTTATTTTTTATTTTCACGTTTCACCACATGTTTTAGTTACCGAGGAAAAAAGGTTAACACCAAATACAGATCACCTGATCAAGTAAAAGTAGTGTGTGCTACACTCTCAAGGTGAAATGTAGAACTACAATAAATCAAAACATATACAGTACTGTTGTTGTGAGAACTTCAATCTGCTTATGGCATGTGAAACTACATTAAACCACACAGTCATATGTTTTTTGTAAACAATTCAGATTCTCCATTTGAATAACATGGGATATTTAGGAGCCCGTGGGGCGGGGTCCTGTGGACGGATCTGCATCAAACTTCACAGAAACCATCTCGGGAGTATACAGGACAACATCCTAAAGATTCATGGCGATCGGTTGGATGGTTTGGCAGCGCATAAACTTTAAACATATATATACAAATATCCTCTTTTATAAATATAGATTAAATATTATCAATTAATTCATCTAGATTCTCATATGTTTAATAAAACACATGTTATGGCCAACCTAATTTCTTTTACTTTACTAAAATCTTTCTCACTTCTTATTCTACCAGTACAGAACTAATTTTTAAAGTCAAATCTAAGAGATTTTAACATAACCGTATGTCTTTATATATTTTTCAATAACATTGTTTACTGTAACTCACAAGTAACAATGTAGCATAGCATAACAATAATCTTTATGTATATAATAATTCAATAATTGTGGTATCATTTCACAACAATTTAATCTTAACCTAATTAATATTGTATTATGTGCTTTCAATAATTATGTAAATGACCTCAGGGAGGCATTGTTTATTTGTCATGGGTTGTTGTTGATTCATCGTCAAGCAACTAATATACTTTGTTAAACTAAAACAAATGTCTCTATTGTATTCAAATTGTTATTCTTATTTGGGAAGTAGATTAATTTGTATTTTCATCATAACAAGAAGTAACTTATTAACTAAAACCCTAAATTTGACTTTTTTAAAATTCATTTAGTATTGTTTTCGGTTTTATTAATATTAAAGTTCCTTGATTCATTATTTGTATTCTAAAATAACATTGAGTATAAATAATAAATAAAAACTAGTTATATGTAGCAAATAATGATCTATAGCAGTGAGAGATTATGAGAATGTCTTAGGGTTGTATAAATTTACAATGTTAAACTGAACGTCCTTGAAGATTATTTTTGCAAGATTTACGTAAAAACTTATGATATTAAATGAAACTGAAATATAATTACAATTAGTTTCAATTTTATTAAAAAAGTCATGGTCTATTCAAAAACATCTAGGAAATGTTTTATGTATTTTTCTCAATTTATCAGATTGGTGCCTAAAATAGTTTAAATTAGATGAGAATTCCCAAAACTTGCAATTACTTTAATTTGTAAATACGAGTATATCATGTTGATTTCATTGATTGTTTTTTTTTATTTTTGACAAAGTAGTTTTTTGTCCAAAATACTTGTTTTTTTGGATGAATGTTATCTTTAATCTACCTATTTAATAATATATCATTGATGAATTTCACAAATTAAATAAAAAATAATTCAAAGTCATATATGATTAATAAGGATGTCTATTTATTATTCAGTAACGTACAATGAGGGGTTTTATTAACATTGTTAATCTATAGTATGTCATGAAATTGTAACAAATAGTAAATACTGACTTGTTACATTGAAAATTTTTTAGTTTATAGGAAAAATATTTTGAAAAAATATTTCCCTTTAAGGAAAACAGTCAGGTAAATTTCGAGGAGAAAGCTAATTCAACGAGTGTTTGTACAGTCAGAGAAGGGATTGTATTTTACGGACAGTGTTTAATGAAAACAATCTCTCAGTGGACACGTGTTTTTATGCAAAATTCTTTCATTGAAACCATTTGACGGTAATCAAGCGTTTTACTTCGTAAAAACATTTATTTTCTCCTTTATCGAATAACACGATGAGAATACGGTTACTGAAAAAATTCCCGAATGGATTTTTATTTTGAGACAAAATATGATTCATTTTGTCACTATATTACGTACGTGCAAGAAATGGCATTTAACTTTAGTTTGAGTTGTGATATACTTAAATTATATTAGACTTTTAAATAAGCTAAGAATTAACCGTTTACGTAGCCTTCTTAGAGTATACATTTGATTATTTAGTATATTGTTCTTTTAACAGTTGATATTTGTTTACATTAAAATAGGTCTTTTATTTTGTTAAAAAATATGTAACATTAAGCTATTTAAGCCAATAAATATTAATAATTATAATAAAATTCATCCTCTACGATGCATTTTTAATATTTAACCTATCTAATATGTTCATTTTAGTTTGTTTAATTGCGTATTAAATATTTTATTCTATAATAATATTTTTATTTCAATTGTAGTATGCTTTCCTGTCTCAAGACTACCTCTCTAGAATTGTACATATTTTAAAGAGACATTGTCTTTAATGCAAACAATGTTGGGCTAAGTCTCAACTTCATTAAAAAAATGCTGGAACATATTGCTACGGAAACATAAATTATTTTGTATCCAAAATAACAGTTTTATGATTATAAAAATATAAATAAGATATTTGTTGAAGCTATCACTATGAGGAATAACTTTTAGTTATTATATTATGACAACAAAGTGGCAATATGATAACATAAAGCAGTTTTTTTGTTAATGTCTATTACTCTAAACTATTACTCTAAGGCCTTTATAAGCACAAAAAAGTTATAACAAGTACTAATAATTACCCTATATAAAATATAAGCCAATCCATTATTTCTTCTAGTAAAAATATTCTGCTGATTCACAACCAATCTATCTTTTTTTCATTTTTTTTTTTACGTAGGGTCCACAGAAAAAAGGCAGGGAACGACCAATAAAACCCTTACAGGCCGCGGGGTTCGGAAACCTTTAGGATAACTTAATTCCTGTGCTGCGTGTCATTACTTCCCTCAGGAGCGAAACTAATTTATAAAGGGCCTGTTAGGGATCCCTTTCATATTTTTCCCATATGTCACATGAACGGAAGCATGAACTGTTTTCCAAGCGTACTAGCTTTGTAGCAGTCCCTAAACGATGGTATCTGGTAAAATACCAACAATAATGGCGGTAAGCCGATTTATGAGCACGGTAAAATGCACACTATCTGTCATTTCTTGTTAATGTTAACTGTGTCTGTCACTTTCATTTTAGACCGAAGAGTGAACTGCCTCTGAAACCCAAACTCGTCAGCTCATAAGGTTCTGTCCTTCTGCGTGCTTTTCGGGGATGTTTTGGTTTCATATGCAGGCAAATGAACTGCCATTCACAATTTAGTAGTAATTGGATTAGCCTATGGATAGGGAAGTACAGAGCTCCCTCCGCAGAGATGGAGGGATGCAAATACCTGTGCAGTGTACCGTAATACTTACTTAAAACAAATATTCCTAGGAACAAATACGAATAGAATACTATACAGGGTGTTTCAGAACTATTTGCCAAACCTTTGAGGTATTGATTCTGGGCTAAGAGCGAATCTAAATATCACATAAATCATAATAAAGTCCTCAGTTACTCACAGAGCCACCATTTCTTCCAACAATTATTTTTTGACAAAAAAACATAAAACGTAAAATTTTGAAATTTTTTTATACACCTTATTAATAGTAAGGCCAACTAAGGAACAACATTTCAAAGTGTTCTAAACTAGGAATTCAAAACGGCGGCCATCCAAGCTTTTAAAATAAGAACAATTTTAAAAGAATAGCCATATAATACTTTTACTAAGTAGCTATTATTAGACAATTTAAAGGAAAATCTAACGATAAAATAATTATTTAGATCGAATAGAAAATAAACGATTTGTGGCACTTTATGTGATGCGCGGAAGATGGTGCAGGTCACTCCCTGTACGCAGCCAATACAACAATGTGACTATCAACTAACCCCTAAAATGACTTTATAATTATACTAGTTTCAATTTATTTAATATTTATTAACTAAGTTATGTTTCGTTACTATTTTTTTAATACAAATTAGCTTTTAAACAATCTTTTTGTATTTTCATTTCTGAATGTAACGAAAACATAGAAACAGTTTAAAGGAAAACAAATAAGTTTGTTTTAACTAATATTCTTATTTGTAATGAAGAAAAATCATTTGTAATAACTTATAAAAATCATAATTAGGGGTTAGGTAAATGTCACATTGTTGTATTGGCTGTGTAGAGTGACCTGCACTATCTGCCACGCACCACAAAAAGTGTCATACCTCATTTATTTTTATTTGATATAAATAAATAGAATGTCATTAGATTTGCCTTTAAATTGTATAAAAAAGTTATCTAGTAAAAGTGTTATCTGGCTATTGGGCTATTAATAAATAGTCCTTTCTGAGCCAGTCGAACTCAGATAGTAACTATAACTACACTTGTTCATATACTCTCATTACACTCATTCAACCCTCTATTCACAAAAATATCTACGATCGGCGTCTTATAAATGAATAAATGAATACTATACGACTATTCTTTTAAAAGTTGTTCTTATAAGAACATTTTGGATGGCAGCCATTTTGAATTCCTACTTTAGAAAATTTTAAATTGTTTTTCTTACGTTTGCCTTACTATTAATAAGGAGTAAACTGAATTTAAAATGTTGCGTTTTTTAGATTTTGAGAAAAAAATAATGTTTGACAAAACAAATGGCGGCGCTTTTAGTAACTAAGGACTTTAGGATGATTTAAATGTGATATTTGGTTTCGCTCTCAGCCCAGAATCAATACCTCAAAAGGTTTGTTGAGAGTTCTGAAACACCTTGTATATAGAACACATCTAAAGACTACTACAAATAAACATAAATTTTAACCTTAACATATCTTAAATTTAAATAACATTATAATTTTTAAGTAGTTAGTAAAATCAAATTGGCATAAGAAAAAATGTGGTTGTTTCTTAAAATTACTGTCAGTCTCAATAAATTATTGCCTTATTCAATCAGTTCTACGTAATTACAAGTCCTCAACTTACATAATAACATAATAAGTTATACAAGTACGCTTTCTGTTCCTGGTATAATTACATCCATAGAGTTTGCTACCATGTCAGTCAAACTTGTCAGTTTGAAATGACTTAGACGCCAGTCCTCTAGCAGGAGTTATACTTAACTTCACGTATATGAGACACATATATGATTTACGTCTCGGTCCTGGTTATCCTTTTTTTAAGTTGTACGTGAAATCATGTGAAAATAGGATTGTAAGTGTTCCAAAACTTTGTGTTAATTTAAAAGTTGTTAAGGAAAAATAGTAGATTATTTCTTAATAAATATTACATTAAAATTAATTAAAAACTCTAAATTATAAAAATACAATATCAAACATAATGTTTTCTTATTTTTATGAAGTTTGTTTCGTTTTAATATTACGGACGCCAAACAACAATGCATACTGTACAATTTGTTATTACCATTAGGCTATAACAATTTTGTTTTCTTATGTTGACCTTGAATAACTACCCTATACTGAAATATATTAATTTTTTTATATTTTATATTTAAAGTATAAATAACACTATTCTTTTTAATACAACAGAAAGCAACGATATAGTTTACGATATATGAACAGTAGTATTTAGTGTTTAGTTTAATTTAACAAAAATTAAAGGAATTATGACTGATTACTATTCACGGGCTTTAATAATATTGCTTTAAAGTTTTTCTTTATTATAATAATAATAATAATGAACAAATAATTAATTGCATCAAAACTTTATATCGTAATCTGGGTAGAAATATGTTATATGTGCAGATATGATATAAATAATTATGTTATAACACTTTTTTTGAATATTTCCTTTATTCATTAACTATCCTACTTTACACTATTAATTGAAAATAATTGTCATAGGCTAAACGCATATTCGTAAATCATTCTTGATAGTTTTATTTCAAAGCAAAAAATAATTAAAATATCTAAGTATCTGTCTCACTTTGATACGGATCTATTTTACTCACAACACACTGTCTATGACCTTCTAAAGTGTCATTGTGGCATTGTATATGACCTTGTAAAGTGTCACTATGACAATGTAGACTAGAAGATACTGACTGATTGAATCGTTGTAGGAGGGGTCTCCTTAGTATAAGGCACAGTTGCAGGTCTAGCAGGTCCCTCAGCTGTCAAGTTGGTACTGTAGGTGGAATCTTGGTCCTTCTTGGCTCCATTTCGGAAGGTTCTGCTCCACCCACAGCAATAATTGACTGCCATTCTAACACCTTATCGAAGCAATTGGATTGGCCCAAAGTTACGGAATTGCGTAATCACCGCTAAAGAGAATTAGAGAAAATCAGCTGGATGGTGGTCCTTGTAGTTTACACGATTCATAAAACTTCGTATTACCTATTAGTATTCAACTATATTGTATTATTCAGAATAAAAACGTCTATACATTAATGTTGTAGCAAAATAATTAACATTAACGATAAGTTGAAAACTATGTTTTGTAGAATGAATGTATAGCTAACTTAATTGCCATATTGATTTATATTTAGGCAAAAATCTTCATAAAGATCGTAGTACAATATAATTGTTTACATACGGATATAATTTTAGAAGGGATGTAGTTAGTTGATCGAATAGTTTCTTAAAAATTATGTGTGAATTTATATGATCCATAAACTTACTGATAATCTAAATAAAACTTACCAATAAGAAAGTATGTGTTATTTCAGTTAAAACCATCAAAATGTAAACAAACATTTGATCTCCGTTTAGTTCGTGAATAGTTTTACTGTGTGAAAAAAGAAATAATAGTATATAAGGAAATGCTTTTTCCGTTTATATAAAACCAATAGCTGAATTGGAATGTATGGTCTGGAAGTTATAACTAAGGTAATAGACAGCTGATAAGAAGTCAATTGCGTTGTTTGAAATGTTATCGAGAGTTTAAATTCATGTTGAATTAAATTGTTAAAATGTTAAATCATGAATGAATTTAAATTGTTAAATCATGTTAAATAGATGTTGAATATTATAAAACTACGTCTGTTTGTAATGTTCCGTTTGTAAATATCATTTTGTGATTTAAATATATGTTATGAACTATAAGAACCGTCGTGCTTGAAAATAAATTGGCAAAAATGAAACAATAATACGAAAAATAACTCTTCACTAAGAGCTCTTTTATTTGCTATTAAAATGAGATTCACTTCATATTTGAATGTTCCTCAGCAAAGACTCTCTTTATTAACATAGAGATTTAATAAATTACAATAAATGAATTTATTCAAAAGTATGAAAGAAGTTTATTATTTATACCTCACCTCACCACAACAATTAAAATGCTATGTAAAAGATTAGAATTTTCAGAGAAAGAGAATCTGGGTTTCATTATTTTTCCGTTCAACTTTATAAATGATCATTCAAAGTTACTATATTAAGGACCAAATGTAAGTTATTTTATAAAATGTAAACACAAGGCCTTTCCACCATTGGTTGATTCAAACCTTCGTCCAAACATAGTGTTATATCTTGGTATATTCTTTTATAATTAAAAAATAAAATACGGAATAAATACGCCTATTATACATAAATTTTAAAACAATATTTAAATATTTTCGTAAATGAGAATAATGTGTAAGTTCAAATTAATACGTTCATTATTTCAAATTATAGATATCGTTTGCCTGTAATCAGAGTGCTTTAATTGAGACACTTAACTAATTATGAAATGAGTTATAAATGGATTCTGTATATTATTTGGAAATATATATCGTAATGTATTTTATTCTTATTCTCTAACTTCACCAACTTTCACTTATGAAAAGTGAAAGTTTTGAAGTTGTCTTGTGAAAACAAATTGTATAAAAAAACTCCCAAAAATAAATGAAAAAAAACCAGGATTATATATTTGAATATTAATTGTCAATATAATTCTGAGTCAAGACGTTTGTAATGTAAAACGGAACTGAAATCAACATTCAATACAATGGTAAATGATGTTTTATCGATGGATAAAGCATTATATTATGTAAGTTATCGTTTCTATTAACTGTTAATGTGATTAGTGGAGGATGATTGTATGAAACATTACCTAATGCTGTTTTGTTAATTGTTTTGTTAATTTGATATCACAAGGAGCTTTTGCGACGGTTCAAAAAGGTTATTTACATATTTTAAAGACTAGTTATGATTCAAATTCTATAAATTCCAAATTAATAAAATAAGTAATTACTGATTTGTTAGAATGCAGTAGTAGTAAATACTATGAACTGTTATGTCAAACCCCATACGATGCCCCATATGTAAAATAAATGGTATTTCATGTACATAACATGCGATCGGGTCAGAGTAGGGTCGAGGCCGGACTAGATGAGGTAAGTGGAAAGTTGATCCTCACGGGAAATCTTGACTCAGGTGCTGCAGATAAATAACTTAAAACAGATCCCTAATACAGTTAGTAAACTACGGGGTTCGGTTTAGCTTAGGCCTACACCCGTGACACAGTTTAGACTCGTTGGGAATTTGATTTTTAACCCACTACTTAACTGTACAAATACAATACAACCAAATAATTATATTATACGACTAGGGGAAACCCCTGCACGCTTCGTGTACCAACCCAACCACCACTCGCTGCGCTCGTGGTGACAACGAATATAAATAATTGACAACGAATATAGGTGGTTAAAGAGTATTAAGTAAAACCATGTATTTACAGTATCTCGCTCACATTACTTGCGTTTTTACCTATTTAGTAGTATAAACACAACTTAGCATATTTAAATCGTGTTTATTTATTTTGATTGTGTTTAACAGCTGGAAGATGTATAGAAAATGTGAAATTAATAGTAATAGGATAATTGTCAAACATATAAAATAAACATGTTTATTTATTTACAAAACAGCTGTTATTAAATTACTAAAATCAAGCCTATTTTATACTTTATCGTTATGGAACAGTGTTTACCCCTTAAGAGTATGTTATCAGTTAGTGAATATTTTACCAACACAGTATAATTGTTACACACGGTATATTAAATACAGTTAGTTAAACATATTTAGCCTACAACAAACATGTTTACCACATTATAGCTTTATAGGGTAACAGGGAGAGTTAGTGATGAGTGAGTGAGGGATTTCTATGTTATATATAGTGATAATAAAATAGCAGACAAAATATTTCTCAATGCAAAACTGCAAAGATCTATTACCATCTAAGCTTTTAGTCCAAGAGAACATTTATTTAATGTTACACTTTTTTTATTGCTTTGTTCAAGATAAATTATCAAAGTACGAGGTTCTAATACTTGGAAATTAAACTTATTCACTTATACAGAGACCAGTTAATTAATTGATATTATTGGTCCTGAGGTATACATACTTCCATCACAATAACGTTGTTTGCTAATAAATATATTCTAAACATTTTTCTTTGAAAAAGTAGCATACATTGTTACGAACAGCCTTAATGGTGATAAAACATTTGTTAACACAAACCATCACTTATAATTTTTTTGAAAAAAAATCTTCAAAAATATTTACCTGTTTACCTATTTAACCTTTATTGTGTTTCTTATAAAAGTGGGAAAGGCAACCAGAACATAATATAATTCAAAGCCTTCCTACTTCTTTATGAATTTCCGGCTTAGTTTAGATGACAATGAGTTACCTTAAGTTTAAGGTCTTGATTGTTCATATTATTTAGATAATAATATCCTTTTAGTATATTACAGTATTACATCTGAACTTTATGCGGTTAGTTAAAATTAATCCACACACTACTTTATGAATATATGTATAAACGTATAAATATGCACTTTTATGTAAGGGGGGGGGTTAGCGTAATATATAATTTAAATTGTATTTTCACATTCAAAGTTTAGGTTTTAACTTTATTTACTCTATACATAAATATTCAAAAAAGTAAGCAGAAAATATATGGATAAAAAAGGACATTTCCTTACTTTTTACAATATAAACAATCGTTTATGAAATGAGAATATTGAATACTGTTTACTTTATTTAAAATTATGACGTATTATTATTTTACATTTATTGTGTACAAGTGCATATTTTCAACGCAGTTCTAAAGTTGCAAATTTAATAACTTTCTGTGTTGATGCCCTCTCTATGCATATAACTTTTTGCTATCAGAGACAAAAAGAAATATACTGGGTCCGCTTTTGCTAGCAAAATGTTGGCGTAAATACTCTCCAGGGCCTAGTAAACATAAAGTACCTTATATAACACTGAAATATGTTCATGTATTTTTAAATAAAGGACCTTCTGTGCTCTTTAATAATCCTATAACATAACACTAATCTGTAAGAAAATATATTTTATATATTGTATTAAACACGTGATAGTTCCAACAAAAATTTTTGATATTGAAACTATTTTAAATAATCAAGATATTTTAAGTTATTTTATTAGTTAAAAAAGGATAACAAACTGTAAGCTGAAGTGAATCGATTTAACGTATCATTATTAATATTCATCACACAGACTGATGTAGTCGTATGAATAATCATGCATATATTATCAATGGTAACAGTGATAATTTAAGTAAATATTCCTTGAACGTAACTTAATGGATAGCTCTTATCAAACAATACTTATTGATTTTATTTACTACTGTGCAATTTACATCGGCTTAGAATGTCTAAAACCAAACCATTTTGTAATAGTCAGTATTCTTCTATTTTTAAGCATGACAATATTTTTAAAAAGTAAGATATTCCAATTATTTAAATATCTTGCTCATTAGTTAAAAAAAAATTTAAACTGTCAATAGCCTAGACAGGAGGAGGCTTCCGAAGTTAATGGAAGTTAACGGCGTCAAGTTACATGGAGCGTGGATGTTCATTGGATAGGTAACATATGAGGGATCACGTTCTAGCACGCAGTCCACCTGCCCGGTTGCTGGTGGTAGTTAGGAAGTAACATTCAACCAATTTATTCGTATATTAAGTATAACATGAGACTTCCTACCCCTAACTTCACTATTTAAAATAAGTCATACTCTACCTTTACTTTTCAACCTAATTTAATTGTTAAGGTGTAAAGAAAATGTTTGAATCAGATTTATTCTACTAATTATAACAAGTCTAATAATTCTGTTACTATTTAATACGTTACGTTATAGCATAACTATTCCAGATATTTATGTCCGTTGTCATATTAAAATAAGCAATAATTGACAAAGAATAGCAGCAAAAGAATATAAATAAAAGATACAGAAATTGGGTCATGAAAAAAGTATTTTTAAATGCGTTTTTAACTATATACATGTTCCCCAATTGTACTTTGGTGTTTTTATTCTGATGTTTATGGCCTATCCTATGTTTTCGTAAACGTGTGAATTATTACAAGGGCCAAATAAAGATGGAATGTGCCGTCGTGATTTCCCAAAGGTGCAATAGAATCAGGGCTCCTTGCTTTCCTCAAACAATCAAATGGGAAAAATAATCCAATGTATGGTGATGATAACAGTGAGGCTTTACGGATATTTCTTTGTAAGAATATGTTCTTCCCAATTAACCTCTAATACATAATCAATTTTTTTTTTGTTTTTTTCTTAAGTACCAGAAATTCCATACGTCATATAATGATTAAATTCGTCATTAAAACAATATTTTTCAATCATTCATAAACAAATTAATAAGTGATTTTTATATTTATAACTTTCAATTCTATATTAATATGGAATTAAATAAACAGCTGTAGAAATAACAAATATTTACGTCCTGTGCCAGTAAAACTGCTCCTCACTGCAACACAGTAATACATTATAGCATATATATTATTGATCATACATTTTCTGCTATTCACTGTATTGTGAAGGCGACTAAAATATGTTTATTTTTAATAATTAATAGTAGAATAAATTCAAATTTTGAAATTATTTTTAGAAAAACAACACCATAAGTCAATTTCTTTCTGTTTATCTATAAAATATTTATTTTTGGAAGAATAATGAATAATCCTATATCTTATAAGAAAATGTTCGTTAAAATCAAAGAATATATTTTCACAAATGCAAATTAATCTCACTTTTAATTATTAATTTTAAATATAAAATGCACGCGTATGAAAATGATAAAAGGTTTAAAATCACGTCTAAAGATAACATAAATGGCCTATGTAAACAATGTGTATATCTAGATCATAGCTCATAGATCATAGTTTTAATGCAAAATTGTATATTATGTATACACAAATAAAACACAAAAATCCATGAAAAAGTTATTTTTTTTAAACTATTTATATTGATTTGTAAACATTAAAAGTTTATTGTTAGTTAGATACATAAATGTCAATGTCGAAAGGCATGAGTACAAAGTTTACCCTGGCTAAACCTCTTCAATCAACCCTTAATGCACTTCTCGCGTGTTTTATGGATAAAGACATGAAGACATGCATTAACACTAACTGACAACATTTATAAGGTAATTGGAATAGTCGATGGCTTTAAAGTAATAAACTCTCTGATTAATAAACTGATGATCTAAATAATAGTCAGTAACCTTATTAAAAAGGGGTTTTCAAATTTTTTTGGAGTAAACATTTCGAAATAGTGTTTTGTTATTGTTGGAATAGTTTGGATAAAGCAATTAAGATTTGTCATGTAAATTAAACACTGGAAATTACATCATAACCATAGATAAAATTATTTGATATACTTTATATTATCTAAGCATTTTTAAAAAGGCACGTGTATTGGAGTTTAGTGCAAAATATATATCGATAATTTTACTACATTTTTACTCAATCTGTTATTTAAAATATATACTATTTATACATTCTATATAGAATACGTTTTGAAAATGACTTTGTTTCCTTCATTTACATTTATCAATATCTATCAAATTAAGAACATTATTTTATTTGCTCTATTTTGGTGGACAGCATTACACAAAATAATGTACCTACATTTTTTAGGTATATTAATTTAATTTTTGTCCCAAATAGGTTGCCAAAATAATGGGAGCTAAAAAACATTTTTGGTCTTAAGTATTTTATTTTGCAAATTTTGAAAATTATTCTCCGTTAAAAATGATCTATTCACATGAATTGAGGAAAACATTGAAGAACTGGATGCAAATCCAAAAAGTAACAAATGTAGCCTATATTTCAAACAATTAATAACAATTAAATAATATAGGAATCGAAAATGTTTCAGATTGTAATTCTTAATTATTATATTTTGCAATTGTTTAGACTTAATCTCTATTATAAATGGTCTATTCGACTATATATGAGACAACTATTTAAATTGGATGTAAGTCCAACAAATTATTGAATATACCTTCCTAAAAGCAATGAATGCAAACTGAGCAATATAGGAATCAGACAGTTTTTCTTAATTCAATTTGTTTTTTTTTCTCCTTAACCTTACTCTGCCCATTCCTCAAAGACTATTGATCTGTGCGAGGAACTTATTGAGACAGAGTAAGGAGGTGAACCAGTACAGTAGAAGCTGAATATTACTGATATTCTTCCAGTCTGAGCCGGATTTGAACCAGCGCTATCTCTAACACAAACTCAAAGTCCTGAAGCTTTAGACCGCTCGGCCACCGGCTCGCCTATATGGGAAGCAGACGCTCAGATGCGTCAGTATTGTGTGGGCACTTTGCATTGGGGCACTCTAGCACTCACAGGGTTTAATCGAGCTAGTAATGATTGAAGGAGGCTGATTTATTGTTACCGTTACAATAATGGTGGATATATCATGACCTGCGGGTAATGTTTATAGTATATATGGGATTGATTAGTGGAGATTCTATCCCTACCGTGAAGTACATGACGGCTAACTTCCGCCTTTAAACTCCCGTCTGTGCTTAAGTTACCCAACCACACTAAGTTGTAAAAAATAACAGTATTACGATATAGTTGCAATGCTATAATTTTACGGTTAGCATTGTTATTTTCCATGTGATTCTTATTTATAATTGTTTTTTAAATATGAAATATAGATTTAATTATTGTATCAATTAAAGCTTGTTTTGTTAATGCTGATAAAAACACTCAAGTGTCACCGCTACGAGATAACCAATGATGTAAGTATACCACATCCTACCACCTACCCCTAATTCTATAAAAACTATTTATTAATTTAAAATAGTGAGTGAATAGTGGGTTTCTCTCCCACGTCAACCACTCAATGCATCTCTACCACATCAGTGCTTTCACAACATCACAATTTAAACTACTTAAGTATAGGTTTGCTTTCTTACTCAATATGTAGTGCGATAAAGGCTTTTTTGAGAATTATTTTAGACGATTGTTGAAAAAAGTTGGCAACGTAAATCACGTTGTGAAAATCATGCGTAACCTAAACACAAATAGACTATTTAAAATATACTGTGTTTTGATCATGCTATCATATAAAATACAGTTTAATCTTTTAAATATTAATAAAACTATATGGTTAGTTTAATAAAACCTTAGAGTATAGGAGCGTGTTTACGATTATTTTAACTCGTTTGAATTAAAGTAAGTATAAAGGTTAAAATGATATAGTTTTAACTTTGCCTCACAAATTTAATTATATGTGAAAAAAAAATAATTATATGTGACATTTTTTCGTTCAAAGATTTTTCAAAATAAAAAAAATCTTATATGGATATAACTTTTACTCATATACTAGAAACTCTTTAGAATTACATTTGATTCCTTCAGCCGTAAAGGGAAGGTTTAAAAAAACACTTTCGTGTTTCTATGACAAATAACTAGACCTGTTTGGCTTTGGTTCGAAAGTTAATTGTGTTATTTAGATGAAACATCAATGGGGGTTGTTATTCTGGACAAAGTTTTACACCCTTTATCCATCATGAGGCTGATTTCAGACAGGTAATTTGAATGCTAAGCGTTCAGTTGGGGTAACAGGTGGTGGAACGTAGGAAAGAAACAGGGTCAATCTACAACTTTAGGAATATCGTTACTACATATATTTTCTATATAACATTGAATATACAAAAAGAAAAAGAAAAACTATTATTTTTCAACTAATAAGAACTTGATAAAAACTACAAAACTCTTCTTTCATCACATAACTTACTAATTAATAAAAAATTTACTTTAGAATTGAAAATTTTACTATCCAAGTAGCTAAACATGTAGTTTTTTTACATTAATCTTTTACATAAATTAAAAGATATCAAAGCGCATACTGTACACTTTCGGTATTTTGTAAGTTAACTGCTTTTCATTACATATTTAAAAACTAGGTATACATATTTGTATTTCAAATGTAAAAATGTAAGTTAACATCCAGAGGTGTGGCTACAACATTTTCAAAATAATTTTGTAGAGCGGATATTACTTAAACATCAACATTACTGTAAAATAAAGGTGTCTAAGTGTTAAATAAGGAGTATTCATATTATTACAATGCAATATACCACAATATAGGGTAAAGGCAGGTATTATTGTCACACACTAGTTATTGGAAACCTCTTTTTAAAATTAATGCTTTAAATCAACAAATCCATCTAAAATCCCCAAAACTTGACTGAGTACTCATTAGTTTATGTCTTATCACCTGCAGTCTGTTTCAGTGTAGTAAAAACTTCTGTTCCCGATGTTATAAAGTTATAAGAAACACGTGTCATGTTAGAAGAAATTTAGCTTCATTTCTTAGCAAAATCATAAGTGAATTGAACTATTGTACTTCAGTATACTCACCCTCTGTAAATACTTCTGTATTGGGAATGTTATGTATGGATTCATTACGTACTATTGTTTACATAATCTTATAGATTTCGTATCTTTACTTGCAACTTATGAGTCAAAAGGGGGGTGCCAACAACTGATGCTGATTTGTGTTTATTTTCAGTTATTGGCACCTAACTACCAGTGCTGATAGCTCGTATTATCGGCATGCCAAAAGCTGGATCTTTTGATGTAATTCTATTTGGCAGTGCTAATTACTGATATTATTGGCATGTAAAATAGGGTGAAGGCAGGTATTATTGGCACACACTAATTATTGGCACTATATTTTGTAAGTTTAAAATTTAGTAAGCATTCTATACACCCAGACAGATATCCTATGTATGATTAGTGATAAGTAACAGCTCAAACATTGCAAAAATATGGATGACAATAACTAGTATATCTATGTGCCAATTACTGGGAGTAGGGTGCCAATAACTACTGACACAAGCTATTTTTACTGAAAATCAGTAAAAAAATATTATATGATATCAGATAACACTAATACCTTTAAAAAAAAATAAATAAATAAATAAAATTAGTTTAGATAACACTCAGTGTTTCTATGAAGTGTACACGAAATTGAATTGCATTGCGTCCCTTAAATTGCCAATAACTGGTGATTTAGTCTATTCCCAAACTCTTACAGCTCAAGCCATTTGAAGTCTTGACGTTCGCAAACATTTCTTAAGGTAATCAATTCATAACCATGATCATATCTTAACTAAAATTTTAAATTACATTTTTTTATAGAGACATAAATATTAGTAGGTAGATACAATAGTAAAGGTTAGTAAAATTGAATACGAACTACTAAATTTCCATTCTTTATCACTAAATTTGTATATTAATTTCAATACGTATATTTTTCGTAAAGTATGTTCATAATGTGTTTATAAAAAACGAGGAAAAAGTATTAAAAACGTGTAATCAGTTTTGGATTCTCGGCATTATCAAAATAATAGTTAATACAACCAAACTATTTGTAAAATTACATTATCTTTGTTAGAATGGTTAAAACAGTTTAATAAAATGTCCTTAACAAACTATACTGTGGCAGTCAATATCAAATAAAAGATTAAATTAATGATACAACTGTACATTGCATTTAATAAATCAACGTAAAAACATATAGCTTAGCTTGGAATTTAGTTATTTAAGTTTTAGGAAGCGATCTGGATTATTCGTTATAAGTGATTTGGTTCATTATAAGTCTCATAAACTAAAATGTTTATAAGTATATTATTTACAATTTTATGGGTAGCTTAATTTATGATTATAACTTATAATATATTAAAGTTATTACTATGAGAATATATAGTTCCGTTAAGTTAAATGTATGTTACAATATTTTTCACAAATATTTCTCAAATATCTAATACATTTCCAAAAACGTGCTACACGATAGTAACATAGATATTTAGAATACTTTAGAAGTCATCTATATTTTCCCTAGATATAAATGTTAGTTTTAAATTATAAGGCTCAAGCTGTAATGGAAAGCAAACAATATGTCAAGTATTCCACAAACTTCATTTGACTTTAGACAAGTTATACTACTGCTTATACTAATTAATTTTCAATTTGGATTACCGTATTAATGACGAAAGTATAGTTAATAAACGCCTTTTTAAAATAATACTATAAGTAGTAATATATATAAGTTCTTAAATATGCATTCAAACGAAAAATAAAAATAATATAAAACTTAAATCATGAAATCTTTTATTACAATAAAAAATAAATCAAATGTTGGGGAGGGGGGATTAAGTGTCTAAGTGGTACAATTTAGAATTACATTTCATTGGTTAAATTCCCATGGTAGACGTTAAACAATTCGCATCACTTGTGTCCTTTACGTTTTAACAAAGCACAGCTAGGAAATTATGGTAGATTTCTAAAGTTGATTTAGAATAACGATCTACTAAGCTTTTGGATGTAAGATAAAAATTAATTTTGAACAAAAAATAAATTATGTTAGCTTTTTTATTTCATGTATGTTTTATTGGAAAAATTTAAAAATATTTCCTTGAGATAATTCTACCTAAAGTGGATAATTTTGATGAAACAGTGTGATATATTTAATTAATTAAAATTTAAAGAATATAATGTAAATGGTCTTAGCCATTCTGGTGTATAGTAAAACGTTAGTAAAATATTTTGTCAGCGAAACATATTATTTTTCTACAACTGACATACGTACCAAATTTCTGTTAAAATTAGTACTATTATATTTTCAAAATGAGTAGATTAATAACATGTAGGCAATGATGTTTCTATAAATGATGAGCCAAATACTTTTGCAAAATTTTCGGCTGGATGGAGCAGGTGGGAAGAGTGAGGGAGAGAGATAATGGAGGAGATCATGTTGTGTGTGTTAGCAATGGATACAAGTATCTACAGATTTGTACGTTTCAAGTTCACCGTACGAGTATGTGTGTGTGGGTGGGTCAATACCCTTGTACGTACATGGGTGGGTTGGTAGGGGCGTATTCAATGGTATTAGTGAGGCAGGCTCCTGGCTAATCCTAGTGACAGATGCGATACAGTTTAGAAATAAATTCTTTAGTGCAAATAACTATTTTTTTTTCTTTTATGAACTTCTTCAAACAATGGTAACTAGACTGAAAATGCTGATTATTTTAACAACAAAAAAGATATAATTTTTTAAAAATAAAATGTATATTAAGATTGCAGTTTTGAGTACTTTACCACTCTTAACCTTCTAATATTTTAAAATATCTAACAAAATGAAATATATTTCCTTTTCTAATATGTTATTCATAATATTAGGTTTAATTCTGCAGTTACAACCAATTAGAATTTACTAAGTGATATGTTAAAAGTTACACTCTAAAAGATAATATAATGTTTAAATCATTACAAATAAATATTAGTTTATCTAGTAATTTTTTAAAACTGTTATTAAAAGTCATAACCAATGTTAGGTGTCATAATTAAAATGTTTCATGCATGAAGATTGTTAAGTGTTATTCTTTTAACTTGGAATTTGTGTTACGGTGCCTATTTTTTACATGATTAACTGATATTAAAGTTACAAGGGAGTATCAGAAATTCCTTGTATTTTACCTGAGTTTGAGACTGTTGTGTTTTTAAAAAGATTTTAATAACAAATTACAAAATTTAATTGCATTTTGCACATATAGGCAGGACGTTGATTATACGGCAGGTGCTTTATGTATTTTGGAATGTACCACTATTTTAAATCTCTACTTATAATCAAGAAACAATAATTTTATAATTTATAGTCCCATATGTGTAGTATTTGGACTGTTAAATTTTACATAGTAAAATCTATGAGTAAATCTCTACATTCTACTAACATTGATTTTGTGCCTTCTGAATTTTTTTTAATTTCCTGTATATGAAATGACATTATATCGTTTTTATAAATATAAAAAAAGAAAGAAAAAACACCCAAGCTTCCTCTCGGATACTTATAAACCACACAATAATTTATACGATTTTATCTTCTACTGGAAAGTCTCTGGAGGGTGGTTAATCTCATCTACTGGAAACACAATTATTTGCTGTTCGGGACAAACGGACGTTTTACTCAACTTCTAACGAGCTATGATATTTGATTACAACAATTGTAATATAATAATCAATTTTAAAGTAATCAATATAGTTTTAACTTACTCTAAGATCATTCTAGATGAGCCATGGCCAAATATATGCATTTAAACATTTACAAACATGGAAACGAACATATTTTATTTTGATATTTATTTAAAATTGTAAGAAAAATATTCAGTATGGTATAAAATATCTGCATATCCTGTAAATGTGTACTAACTGACCTCTTTGTGTTTAATACTAAAAACACTTTCTTTCAACTGACAAAATTATAGTTGTATGTAGTTATAAGTATACTGACAGACATGTAAGTAAACACATTTGGAAGAATTTGAAACTCATAAAATAATTAAATTTAGATTGTTTGTAACAATAAAACATTGTATCGCTATAGTTATTCTCCATTACATAACAACTTTACAACACAGTATCTAAAAAAAAATCGAATTTCTTAAATATTTTTTTGCTACATTATTCCAGTGCACGCCATGACCTCTTGTCTCCTATATATGGTTGAATCGTGTTTTACCGTTGTGCTACATTATTCCAGTGCGTGACCTCATGTCTCCCATATATGGTTAAATCATGTTTTACTTTTGTGCTACATTATTCCAGTGCGTGACATCATGTATCTCATATATGGATGAATCGTGTTTTACCATTGTGCTACATTATTCCAGTGCGTGACCTCTTGTCTCCCATATATGGTTGAATCGTGTTTTACTTTTGTGCTGCATTATCCAAGTGCATGCCATGACCTCTTGTCTCCCATATATGGTTGAATTGTATTTTACTGTTGTGCTGCATTATCCAAGTGCGTGCTATAATCTCTTGTCTCCCATATATAGTTGAATCGTATTTTACTGTTGTGCTGCATTATTCCAGTACGTGCCATAATATCTTGTCTCCTATACATGGTTGAATCGTGTTTTACTTTTGTGCTGCGTTATCCAAGTGCATGCCATGACCTATTGTCTCCCATATATGGTTGAATCGTGTTTTACTGTTGTGCTGCATTATCCAAGTGCGTGCTATAATCTCTTGTCTCCCATATATAGTTGAATCGTATTTTACTGTTGTGCTGCATTATTCCAGTACGTGCCATAATATCTTGTCTCCTATACATAGTTGAATCGTGTTTTACTTTTGTGCTGCGTTATCCAAGTGCATGCCATGACCTATTGTCTCCCATATATGGTTGAATCGTGTTTTACTGTTGTGCTGCATTATTCCAGTACGTGCCATAATCTCTTGTCTCCTATATATGGTTGAATCGTGTTTTACTGTTGTGCTGCATTATCCAAGTGCGTGCTATAATCTCTTGTCTGCCATATATGGTTGAATCGTGATTTACTGTTGTGCTGAATTATTCCAGTACGTGCCATAATATCTTGTCTCCTATACATGGTTGAATCGTGTTTTACTTTTGTGCTGCGTTATCCAAGTGCATGCCATGACCTATTGTCTCCCATATATGGTTGAATCGTGTTTTACTGTTGTGCTGCATTATTCCAGTACGTGCCATAATCTCTTGTCTCCTATATATGGTTGAATCGTGTTTTACTGTTGTGCTGCATTATCCAAGTGCGTGCTATAATCTCTTGTCTGCCATATATGGTTGAATCGTGATTTACTGTTGTGCTGAATTATTCCAGTACGTGCCATAATCTCTTGTCTCCCATATATGGTTGAATCGTGTTTTACTGTTGTTCTGCATTATTCCAGTACGTGCCATAATCTCTTGTCTCCCATATATGGTTGAATCATGTTTTACTGTTGTGCTACATTATTCCAGTGCATGCCATAACCTCATGTCTCCCACAAACTGTTGAGTCATGTTTTACTTTTGTTTATCAATAATATGATTCTTTGTTAAAAAAATATAATAGGTTTAATCATTTTGAAATACTATTTTTGATTAGTGTAATTATTTTGAACTTATTAAACTTTTGGGGTGGATTTTTTCAATGAATTTCATGATTTGTATTTACTAAGTGTTGTAAAATATATTTTTTTTTAAATTTATATTCTTATAACACAAACAGTTATCAATCTATAAGTTTAGAAAAAACACATATAATGGATCTAGGATCTGATTTTCATTAGATATAAAATTAATAAGGGGTTGAAGGTGAGTGTAAAAGAAGGTCAAAAGGAAAGTTTATCATTGATAACTTGTCATGGAATAAACCATTCAAAAACTTGTGACTGTGAATAGTTTTAAATTGCCTACATTTATAAAATAGGTTTTATACGAAAAAATTACTTAAAAACTGATGAAGTATTCAATAATTTTTAAAGATTATTTTATGATTTAGGCTGATATCTGTTGTATATAAAATTATGGTTTGCGTATGTATGAAAAATACAAACGAGACCTCAAATGATTCTGTAATAGTAAAAAAAATATATTAAGCATTTGAGGCACCATTTCTGTTTTTATACATACGTATCTAAATTACAAATATGAAAAAAAATAATGTAAAATGAACTAGTCTGTAGGGCTCTACAGTTTAATGACAGCCTGAGGGCTACTTACTATCTGAACAATATCACAGGTTGTTTTACTTTGATTGGGAATCTCGCTCTTATGTTTTATTTAGTTTATTTAGGGCCTTTTGCCTGGTTGATTATTTAGCTACTCTGGTTGTGTGGCATTAACATTTCCTACAAAGATATTTGATATTGGATACAATTATTATTGGATCATATTGTAGGGGACATTTTTTACTTTGCGTTGAATAAAGTTAGTAAATTCGTTCTCAGCTCCCAAAACACGTCTCTTAGTAATATTGTATTTACGTAACCTACCAATTGGTAGGCTATATACATGTAAATGTATTTGTTCAGCAGTGAAGGGGATCGTTCCAACACCCCTTCGCTGTACATAACAGCGTGAATAACTTCCACCTTCAAGCTTAGATCAGTTGGGTATGTGTTCAACTAACGCAACAGTGTTTACTTGCGATACATTTTCCCTTAAGTTTAGTGTTTAAAATATTATTTATTGTGTACAGTTTTTATTTTTTTGCTATTTGAGTAATAAATCGTGTTTTAATTTAATTGTTATAATCTTAATTCGTTAGTGTTAATCGAAGAAGCCTATAATCGTTTCTGCAGTTGACGTAGGGGGTGGGGCTATCTTACGCACTGCCAGCATAAGCCTAATTATTTACAGTAGTTAAGATGAACATTTTAAATGGGATGAACTAGGAAGGAAAATGTAGTTCTCTCTATATTTTTCACCAATTAGTGCATTTCTCTCTCTGCTTTCGAAAGATCACAATCCAATTGGCTAGTCTATAGATACCAATTTAACTAATAGGCACATTATTCAATGTATCAATAATATTATGCACGTACATAATTCTCTCAAAAATAAGTTCCATATTCACAGGTGTATTTTTAAAAAATAGTTTTTAATGATTAAAAATAAATGTGATTCCATAATTAAAGTTTAATATTTTAATAACCAAATGAAGTAAATAATATATAGCTTATCTTAAATTGGTTTAAGAACTATTTATGTATTTTAATCAATCTTTGTTTACCAATTTATACTGTAAGAATGCTAGCTATGAAGTTTTTTAATTTAATTTAAATATTACTTTCTATTATTCTCTTCACATTGCTTGGCTATTTTACCAGGTTTAAACTGCTTGTTGCTGAATGTTTCATTGCCAGAACTCACTATTGAAACTATTGCTTCCAAAATAATTTTTTGAAGGCAATCTCGGCATAGAAAAATAGTCTAGATTGCATTATATTTTAGGTTCTCTTTGGTTTTATTATAACAATGCAGATTATTATTTACAAAATATTTATTATATACAATGTTTCTTTATACACACTTATTCGTTACACATTTATTTATTACACGTTAATTTATTATAAAGTTAAGTGGAATAAGGGACTTTCTGGTCCCAACTTCACCTGAATAAATAAAGTCGTTTTTCATTTCATATCACACCAATGAATAAATATGACTTAAGTGTTTTTATAGTTGTACTGAGTATAGTTTTTATATAATATAAATTATTTTTTACTATTGTATATATATGTTTACAATTCCTTTTAAGGATGAAAACAGAACTGTATAATTCTTTGTATCTATCTAAATTTCATCTTAACTTAACCTTGTATTTAGAACCATACTTCTAAACAAACAGGTTTGATTGCACGGGTAAACTGGTGTAAGTTTTCATGCTCACTCTCAACCCAATTTATTCTTAAAATACTTGTAACATTGTAGGTGATTATTCAATATTTTTTTTAATAAATAAATTATTTACAGATTATTTTTTTATTCTATTAATATTTATAAAATTATATTTTTCAAAACTATATAACTACTTCATCAATGAATCATTCATCATATGGTGGATCAAATATTGCTAACTCACTAGCAAACGTCCAACATAACATGCACCTACAACAATGACTACTTTGTGTTTATATGATGACAGAGACGGATGGCAATTCCCACTGGCAGTAATGGAGAAAGTTTCTCTTTTCGGAGTTTCCAACTGATGATTGGCAAAGTCTAGCCCACAGTTGACAGAACGACAATTACTGTTAACTTTTTTAAGCATTAATCTATCTATCCCACTTATTTTAAATCTTTCTTATTGTGCTATATACATTACAAAATTTTAAGTAACCGTAGTATAAAATAATAATATATTTAACCTCAGAGAGAAGACATTTAATTTAATGGATGAAAGTGTGCTCTGGCGTATGGCAAGTCATGTTACGGTTATTTAAAACATGAAATATAAAGTAAAAATATTATTTTATTCTTTACGTTAGTATTTTCCACTAGCCACAAGTCTTAGTACAGTAATCCAGCTACTTTCCAAGAAATTATTTTAGTCATACGATCTAAGGTCCGTCCTATTTAGGATGTCGAACCACTTTAGATAGTTGTGGTTAAATCTATAACTGAATTCCTTGGAGTGCTCTAAAGGGTGTCTGGATGAACATTAGAAGACAAAAATAATGCCCACACAATGTGTTTCTTAGTGGAAACAGACTAAGATCTGGTTTTCGGAATCCCATGGTAAATCGTAGAATGGATTTAAAACCCTCGATCCGGCAGTCATTTTTGCCCAAAATGTCGGGTCATTTCTGGTGATTTTGCAGTGATGTTTTTTAAAATTCATAAAAAATATTATACTACAATAAAAGTACAATTGTATGGTATCAAACTTTTCACAAGAATGTGGGATATCATAAAATACATAATTCATAACCTATAAAAATTATTTTTTATGTTATGAAATATTTGTAACTTTTTTTAAAAATCGTGGAAAATAGGGGGGACCACCCCCTATGATCAATGTTGTGATGATAAAAAAGAAATGTGAGATAGCCAAAATGTTTTAAATTTGATCTAGTTTCAGAAAATATATAGTTTATATAGGTTTGTAAGTAAAAATTATTTTTTATAAAATTTTAACTGGAACGTATACAAAAACCTGAAAATTAGTAACCACGGTTACTATAACATTCAAAAATATGATATAAATTTTCTATAAACACTACAGAGTTCTATTATATACTAAAACTTAGCTAAAAACATGCTCTAATACAATATAATACACTTCTAAACACAATAGAAGTGATAATTACACTGTAAACGATAATTATTTACCGTAGTTGAAATCAGGCCCGGCAGACTAAACAACAACAAAAATGGCGAGACTCAGAGACTGGCTTCCTTCTTCAACTTTCACTACGTTTTAAAATACCGCCGATAGAGTGCAGTGTGCGTTGTTGCATACCACTGGAATTGTTTGTTCACGCTGAGTACATAGAGTATAAAAACATCGAAGTAGCTCGATTTTTGCGCATTTTAAATACGGTAAATCTCCGACGCTGCAATTGTACGAAAATTCGTACAATTTTTTGGTGACGAAAAAATTTTACGAAATTTCATAAAATGCCGGGTCAAGGGCTAAATAGCTCAAAAGCTACTCCACACTCCAAATATCGTAATGTATCACCAGAAATAAGAGATGCCGAGGATGGCAATGTTGGTGTGTTAGAAAAGCGTACAGGCGAGTGGCTGGAGCGTATTGGGCCTGGCGCTGCTGAGGGAGAATAGTCTCCATAAACAGGTTTTGCATGGTTTATAATATTCTTACATAAGTTTATTAGTTTTTTTTTTTATTATTATTATTAAAGGACAGGAATCTAGGTTCTCCGTTTTGGTGGAATTAAGGTCCGGGTGTTGTGTGTGGACAATAACTAAGTATCATGGTTCTCAGTTAGCTGTAAATCAAACTAATTCTACGTGGTTAGGATTCCACGTAGATTGTAGGTCCTCAGTTTCTCTAGCTATTGGAATGTTGATAATGCATCATTCTAGGAGACAATGAATAAACTTGATCATCTTCAAATATCATACTTAATTAACCCTTATATTCCCCACGTATACACGATCAGCACAATAATATTGAATAATTAAATAAATTACAGTTTTTGTGCTAACTTCTACATTTTTTACAGTTTTAAAATGTTCTGTTTTCAGAAAAATCACTAATTAAGCATCTTATAAACACGGTGCTGACTTACTAATGTTACTAAGATTATAGTGTTTACGTGACGCAAAGTACGTCAAGTCTTATAATTAATTGATCTTAGCGAAGACTTGTTAATGTAGAAGTCAAGTAATCTAGATAATCCTAAAAGCTATAATATATCAACTATTGAATGATTAATTTTTATTAAAATTTACGTATTTACTTATAATAAATAATAACAAATACCTATCGATGAAATAATTTATACATTTTCTTACCTAAAAAGTATTAATTTACAAGCTGTAACATTACACTTAACATTTTAATACTCGCTTAAGAAATCAACAATGTGTGTTATTACTTTAAACTTTATGAAACTGACTTTTAAATACTAGATAAACACATGTTGTCATTAAAATTTTAATTACTATTTTTATAAATTGTAAAAATAATATTTTAATATTTTTCGATTAGTTAAAATAAAGCATGTTAAATTCAATTTCGCTGTTTACAGATAACATCCTATAATATTTTATTTTTTCCCAGCTTCTTTCTGTAGAACTAACTGAAACTATGTTTTGCCAGAAAATGGTACTGAAAATGTATCCTTCTGCCATATTATTTATTTATTATATGTATTACATTATTGTTTTTTAAAAATAATGTTAAGCTTTTGTTCTGAAGTAATTTTTTTATGATTTTTATTGCATGTTCACCTAAGATATTATTAATATTATCCCTGATTAATTTGTTTAAAGTCAAGTCGTTAATTAGTTGTATATAGTATATTTATTTTGTTAAGTTTATGAGCCATTATAAATGTATTTTTGTTCTATTTCATATATAGTTAAAATGTAAATGTTCTTGTTATCTTTACTGCTTAGTTATTATGAAAAAGTGAATACCCATAAGCAAATTTAGTATGAACTGTCCTGCTTGAACACTGATGCTTTGCTTTCATTTAAATTTATAATTTTATCATGTAATTAACTCAATAATTTGACAGCATTGTTAATAAATAAAGCTTTTCGTACATACTGTTTAGTAATTCATTGTTAAATAAACGTGTTGGTACATTTTAATATTTACTTTATATAATATAATTGGTAACATATATCTTGAAGTTAATAGAGTTGCAATTCAGCATATGTTAAATTTAATAACCAAGCAATTAATGTTCCTTTAAAATATTCAACTATATATAATTTTTTCTAGTAAACTAAAAAAACGTGTCCAAAAAAACTTATCTACCATGTCAACTGTATTTTTCCCTTTACATCCATCGGCAATGAAGTGTATGCTAACCTATTCAGTGAAGCCATTAGCTGGCACCACATCACTGTTTGGAAAACATCATTATTTGATTAACATTAGAGCACAAATGTTTGCGTTTCGTATATTTTTCAAATTGATAGTTTATTTGAAATATTTTTTATTATTTAATATAGTTTATTCGATATATGTTTAAATCATCGTATTACTGGAAATGCATTCTTACTAGATATTTGTCCATATTAGTAATTAATTTTGGTCACTTTATCTAATCTAAAATCTAAATATTAAATACAAAATGGAGATGGGTTCAGGGACTGGGCTCAGAGTAGGAATAATGTATCGATACAATGAATACACCATTTAATTTTACCTTAAAAGTACATTCATATTGTAATTAAGAACGATTTCGCTAGGAATTAAGTTTTTCATTTATGATGTGCTAATTGGCGCATGCAAATATTCATGTCAAATGATCAACAATTTATTTGACATATATATGTAAACAAAATTACATACACCATAGATTTGTGGTAGTGTACGGTCTGGAAAAAGCAAAATAGAAATGAAATTGTATTATCAATGTTTATTTAAATCTATACTAAATGGAATATTGATTAAAAATAAGTTATACAAGGCCCACGTTTTGTTAAACTCATCAAAACATATTTATTTATAAACATGCTATATTAAAATATTCTGTGTTATAACTTCCCCCAAACATAATGTTAGACTTGGAGTTGAAACGGTTTTGTTTTAGAAGCACCAATAGAAATTATCTTTTTAAAACATAAAGTTTAAGTAAAGACCCAGTTTCTGGGTTGTTTCATTTTATTAAATAAAGTCCAAGCTCAGAAAGAATATAACACCAGCTGTGTTAAGTGGACCGAATAGTCTACATTCTATACTGCACTTACTTCCGATGTCCTCAGAGAGATAGTGCGATAGTTTTTAATATTCGATAAAGCATTTTTATATAACATTCCGTATCGTTTTTTTAATATTAACATGTTACGTATTTAGGCTATTAATAATTGTATTTTTTCATATTGTATTGTTTTATTTATTTTTTTACAGTGATTTTTATCACATTCACTTATCATAATTTTATTTAACATATACAAAAGTGTTGAATATTCAAACCAGAACCATGAATCATAAAGGCTGTGTTTCCATTATTGTATCGTTATTCCCTCATTCTAGACTAATTCATTCTATATTCTCTCTGAATCTTCTCACATTACAACCTCTATCTTACATTTACCTTTTATTTTAATATATTTGTATTTTCTAAAACAATTATCGTTTTATCTCAGCTAAATTGTATGACTTTTCTTTTTTACTGATGATAAGCTAAATTAAACTACCTACTCTTAATCATTTATTCTAAAGGCAGGGCCCAGTGTATACGCTAATGAAAGAAACGTCTGGCCCAGGCAGAAGAACGAAGACATTACTCAAATTATGTATAGTAAAACAGAAATAATTTATTAATCATTAATTGTACTATCATTCATCATTGTCATTAAATCCGGTATCTATTCATTTGCAGCGAAAACAAAACTATATCAACCCAGACCTAATATCTTTTCATTTCTCTCATTCCTGATACTTTTCAGGTGGTCCCCCTCACGATTTATGAAAAAGCAACACTAAATATTAAAATCAGCACTAGATATTTTCTTTATATGTTAAATTATATTATAGATAATTATTAAACATATATTTACATAACTTGTTCAAACGTTTGTGTGACTTGTACCACTATCATTACTTTTATATGCTAATTTATATTATGGGATTACATTTAAAAAGAATATATACTATAATCAACTTTATTGTTTTAAATGATGCTATTCATATTAACTGTATCAATAAATATCAATAAATATAAGAGTCTCAGTAAATATCACCTTTGAATATACATTACTCTTCATTGATTAATTCAAAAAAAAAATATATATATATATATACTACTAAAATTGCTTATTAAGGACCGGATTTTATTCTAGTTTAATCTAAAGAAGTTATGTTTACCTAAATTGGAAACGTCTTAAATTGAAAGAATCCAAAGAGCTCCAGGAAGCAAAATATTTTCATATCATCAAGATGACAAGTTAATTATGTTTGCTTCTCGTCTCTGTTTGCCCTCTCCGTTGATTTCGAATCCAACTTTAGCTTGTCCTTTTATTGTTTGTTAAATAAACCAAGAGCTTTACATAATACTATTTAAGGTAATTCATGAACTACTATTTAAAAATCAACTTTTTATTATAAAAGACCTATTATACAAAATACTAAAATTATGCCCATAGAAAGTTGTAAACATTTAGTATTTGCAGGATTGATAAAATTATTAAAGTTGTTTTAAAATGCCCATTAAGTATATTCTTTTTATTACTTGTTTAAAATATTTAAAAAAAGTTGTTAACACTTGGTATACAAATGTTAACATCTGATTGAGTTATTTACTAAGCGGTAAGAATTTTACATTAAAGTTAATTTAATTAGAGCAATTACGATGTAATTAACTGTACATATTACATAATACCATCTAGGAAAATCTTAATAAATCATGACATATTTTATTGGCATATTATATATTTTTACAACAACGTAAGAATCAGAAGTAACTTCTGTACATAATGACAGCAAAAACGAAATGTTCTAAATTGTGTAAAAATGGTTATTGGTCCCTACATGTGATGGATACAAATACACATTTATTCATCTTTAATAATAAAATAGTTAATTTGTATTTCGTATTTTTACAGTAAAATTCAGTCAACCTTCTCCACCTCTACCCTAAGTAATACATAGGCCAGCCAGGATAAGATATTCAAAGTTCGTAATCACAAAGGGTCATGGAAGAATTTATGATACCTAAGAAGGTTATTTTGTGATAAATATATTTATAGAAAGAAAATGTGTATAACCCAGATATGCCTGAATTATTTTTAAAAATTTTTTTTCTTAAAATTGTTTTAAATCTCTTTTAATTAGTTAATAAAATACATTTTAACAGATTTTTACTAAAAAACATAAATATCCTTTAAAAAAAGTGGCGTCCTATATATAGGACACTAGGCACATGGGACGGCTATTGGTAAGAAACTGTAAATAGGAGTAATGGAAGAAAACTATTTTTTCCAATGTATTTTAATTGATATTACTTATTATAAGACATTTAACATTCATTAGAAATTTTACTTTGGGTTTTTAGCAATTGTATGGATTATAATAAACATTCATGGCTTAGTATGGTAAGTAACAAAACATTTTGTGTGCAGTCCAACATCACATTTTTGGCACCTAGTTGTGCACTTAGAGTGGCACAACCCACACCGTGTTTGTTTTTCTTGAGGAATAACATAGTGATCTACATGGTCAAATCTGGAGTCTTCTTTAGAGTGCTTCGATGGCCGTCCTGCTTTAGATAAGCGCCCTTTACCAAATGTCTCTAGCAAATTGCAAGTCAGTCTTCTCCGAAAAGCTAGATGGTCCAGTTTTCCACCAGCAAAACGGTGTAGTTGCCAAGCATTCTGCTCTGCGCTGTCGATACAATCACTTATCAAGGGAAAATACCATTTCTTGCCTCGTATTTGAATACGATACAAACTCACATTCTGATCGAATCTGTCCACTCCACCCATTTTTTTGTTGTATTTATTGATTAGGTTTGGCTGTGGAATAAGAACATGTTTCTTTTCTTGGTGAGAGAATCGTTTGACTTGTTGCATTGGTTCCACACCATCAACATTAGAAGCTACTATGACAGTGCTGTTATCATTCCATTTCGCTATGATGATTTTTTTGTTTTTTTCACTTTTGTAATCTAGTGCACCTCTACAAGTTTTTTTGAAAACCACATTACTTTCCAGCAGACATCTCGCAATTCGGTCTTCCCACATTGTACATGTTGCTCTTATGTTTTTTTTCTTTAGTTCTTCTAACAGAGGCAAACCACCAAAGAAGTTGTCAAAAAATAAATGGTACGGGAAGGGACCGTTTTGTTTCAGCACATCGGTGTATTGCAACACAACAGATGCTCCTAGCCCCAAATGAGCATAGGCTGGGGATAGAGTTTGAGATTTCCCTTGATATGGGTCTTTCCAAATTACATAACCTGTAGTTGTTGATCCAACCCAAATTTTGTACCCATACCTTATTGGTATATTTCTTATAAATTATTTTAGGCTGTGCCGCCCAAAATAGGGCACCATAGACTCATCGACAGAATGGAATTCTTCATGAGGTGCATTGTCAAAAATGTTTTTGTTAAGAATATTATACAAAGGACGAACTTTACTATATTTATCATTTTTATCTAAATCGTCATTGTCACAGACGTGTAAGTTAGATATGATAAATTCAAATCTGTCCCGTGAAATTGATTGAGAAACTAAATCATTGTGCGTGTCAAGTGATGATTCCCAAAACATTCTTCTTCGAGGTAATTGGACATATCCACTCAAAAGAAGAACACCAATGAAACATTTCATTTCCTCCTCTGTTACATCTCCCAGTCGGTTACGTAAAGCTGCATAGCGGTTTGTTTTATCAACTAACAAAGCAACTACATCATCATCAAAAAATAGCGAGAAATGCTCCAATGGAGTTAAATTGTTATGAACTACTAGCTGCTGAGACCTAATCGTTTGATCCGATTGAAGATCATCATTGCACCAATCGTAAGAAATTGTTTTCTTTTTTACGTTTTTAGATAAATGCATTTTTTTACAGTTTTATTTGATTTATTTGATGACATTTTAGCCTTTTTAGGGGGGTTTTCAGGAGATTCACTATTTTCGGGCAAAATGTTAGGTTCTGCATTAGACAGATCTTAGGCTTGATCATCTTCACTTTCTTTTCCGTCATTCTCAGCACAAGCCACACAAAGACGCGTACGGGTATTGACCCATCCACCCACCCATACACGTACGGAGGAGGTATTGACCCACCCGCTCACCCATATGTGTACGGTGGTATTGATGTACAGTGGTACTGACCCACTAACCCACCCATATACGTACAGTGGTACTGACCCACCCACCCACCCATACACTTACGGTGGTACTGACCCAACCGCCCACCCATATACGTACGGTAGTAATACCACCGTACGTGTATAGGTGGGCGGGTGGGTTAGTACCACCGTACGTGTATGGGTGGGCGGGTGGGTTAGTACGGTCAATAACTTTATCAAATTGTGCCGAGTGGCTACTACCTGTACTTGTACTACACTCCTCATGGTCAGGTTCCACATATACGTGCCGCAACTCAGCAGGTGCCAAGAGCTGATTTCCTGGTAGGTTGTTGACTGTAGGGCTGTCCTCATCCCCAGAATCCTCATCAGTAACATCCTCATTTGCATTTATTGGCGGCTGAATGTAAATATTTATCTGATCTTGAGGTAGTAATGGAACGTCATCCTCTTCTAGAAGAGTAAGAATTTCGTCAAGTGAGCAAGTCCTGAAATCAGACAAAATAAATTTAAACTATGTATTTTCCATAATATGCAAAAATAGAGATAATATTTTAGCTTTATTGGGCTATCGTTTTACAATTTTGCACATATAAGGTGGAAATGCCAAAATATAGTGTATGTGCTTACTGTCCTATATTTAGGTCAGTCAACTTTGTATCCCTGTCAAAATCTTGAGAAGTGAATAACTGGTTATATTTTGGTATCAATTGAACTATTAGAATGCCTACAATTAGAAACCCCCAATCAAAAATAAAACTATAAAGATTATTAGTAATTATACTTACTTTTCTTCACGAACACGTGGAAAAGCAGCCATCACTATTTTGGAGGTTAGGAATGCAGCTAGTATGACAACTAAAAGCATGGAGCTGACCAGCTGAGTGTTGTAGTTAGTTGCCTTTGACCTACTTGAAAACTGGATAATGCTGACACCTAGCAGCAGTTTAAGGAACTCATAGGAAATAAAGCTAAATACAGAGTTGTACTGTGTTCTACATGTAGGACGCTAGGCATATATGGGATAATATGTAACTGTATAAACGAAGGGAATGACACAATTTTTGAAATTTTAAGAAATTCTTTTATACATAATTATCATTTATGTCATGCAATTTTTGTAGGTTATGATTTCCCCCCCCCCCCAAAGGTTTTAGGTCCAGTTTATTAGCACTTTACCCCACTTTTAAGGTTTTCAAGGCCTTAATGGTTTTAATTGTTTACAAGTTATATCATTTCAATGATCATCAGCAGTTTAATAAAAACAAATAAACTTAAAACTTATGAAATTAAAAAGTAATACAATTTTTTTTTTTTTACTAATACGAATAGATAGATAGCAACACTAAGTGAACTGAGTAGAAATTGCAAATAAATTGACATATTGTGGTTTTGATTGATTAAGTGTATATAATAATAATAATTTAATTTTAAATAGTTTAGTTTAAAGTCACGGACCGAGGTCGTGCAATAATGTGTCACGATCCTATCGAGTGACGGCATAAGTATGCGAAGCGTACAGGGTTGTTTTCTAGTATATGTTAATAAATATTATTTCTTTTATTTCTCTTATTTACTTACTGTTTTTGTTTTGGAAGCTAAGTGTTACTGTATGGTTTTATCACTATAATAAAAATAGTGCTGCAGCGGCTTTTACAATTCATTTTAAAGCTATTGGCTGTATGTTTTTGTGCAATTATAAGACTCTATGAAATAAAGCCTTTGTAAGAACCTGGTTTATGATCATTTTACCTACTTTTACTTAAGTTTTACCGATGATACGGGATGAGGTTCTTGCTAATTTCCAGTGAAAGTATCAGATAAAGTATTAATACCGTATTCAAGTAGATGGGTTTCATAATGCATGGAGAACTGATCAGAACCACCGTTAGTTAACACAACTTGCCGAATTCATTCCACTGTTAGTAATGGTGTTTTACTATCTAAAAAAATTACCATATCCTGATGTCTATAGTGCAGTTGGTCTCAGCAGAGACTACAATCAAATAAGTTCAATTGAACACAGTAGCACGTTACGTTAGTAATGAATGTTATTCATGTAACATAATATTTATGAAGTGAAAGTGCTCCTAAATTTTGGATTTATCCTCAATTCACATTACACTAACATTCAGTGGTCTATTATCCTCCATACAACCATAAAGGCAGGTAAGAAATGTAGAAAATAGAAACCTGCAAACTGCAATGATCATTACAGACATTACGCCTTGGTTGATTACTATACGTGATTAAGGTTATTAAAAATTACGTCGCATAGCTGGTAAGTAGGAAAAAGTAGCGAAAGCCGTCTTTACGCCAAATTTACTTTTTTTGGATAATGGATTTTCCCTGGCGGTGATGTTACATCTTCACTAGAAACAGGGCACTAGATACGTACAAACAAAGAGGGTTGTTTGTGAACTTTATTCTGACAACATTGCTGCAGCTATGCTTAACGGGAAGGAAAAAACACAAAATAAGTCTCTCTTTAATGAAAACTATATATTTAATTAAAAATTCCACGTAATTTTTTGTGGTTCAGTAAATATTTCTTTTACTGCAAGAACGGTAAATATAAGATTACAATTACCAAATTTGGGTCGATATATTTTCTTTTGTTTCTATGTTTCATCCTATGTGAATAAAAGATATCTTTTGTAAATTTCGTTTGTAATAAATATCTTTAAATATTACAGGATGTCCATCAACGTGTCTCAGCAATTATGATTAGTCTAATAAAGAATAAGCACGCATTGTAATATGAATTCTCCAATATATTTTAGCAATTCAAACAGTTACGACATTGTAGAACCCTAAATTATCTTTATAATCGGTGATATTTTTCCCAGAATTCGTTGAAAACATGGAACGTTGTAAAGTGTTTAACCCTACAAATCTGTTAGTTACAAATGGATCCGAGGGCTAAGCGCTCCTTAGTGAAGCTACCACCCATTTGTCGTTATAATCCCAACAACGAATAACAAATGAATCCCCTTGGAAAAATCCCTTCCCGGGATACTTAATTGTTTAGTGGTATTTACAAATATATATTGTCTTTTTTGATGTCCTGTTAAATAATTATTCATTGGGGTATAATTGTACGAATGTCTCGTATTCTCCTTCTCGTATTTCTTTAACCACTTATTGATTATATCTTAATTAGTAATTATACTTTCACCTCTCATACTTGTCAGATTTATTTGTAGTAATTATTATACTTTTCATTTGTGGTAGCTACCATGGCTGGGAGATCACACATTTGTGAGGGTCCAGCTACCAGTTTTGTCTCTCGTTTAGAACAACCCAGGGAATACGTACAGCTCTAAAGATTTGCTGTGGACGCGAACAACATCACACTCCATGCGCTGTTTTACGGGGAGATTAGCTAGCATAAATAGAATCAGTGAGGCAGGTCTTAAATGGCTTGATGAACTGGATTTAGCTTTGTGACAGGAGATCATTTGTTTTATATTTATACATTTTTAATTTCTATTATAGTGTAATGACTTTTGGTTTTTTTGTACAACTATGAAACTTAGCTTCGACATAATTTAAAAATAAAAAAAGAAACAATAATAATGTTAGCTGACAAAAACCATATATACATACTTTTCATGTATAGGCCTACGTATCCATCAATAATACTAAATTACTGTTCAGAAGTATACCCACCAACTTTTTCAATGTAAATTTAGGACTAACTGGAAGCTTAATATCTAAAAATTAACAAGTAAAACTTTAAAGTATATTTCGTATGCTTCGAATGCTTTTAATTTTCAAAACGTTGTAATCAATAGGGGTTTTTTAACTATAGACGAATAATATTTACATCGTTTGTAACAGGTAAATATATATAGTTTTTACCGAATTCTCAGTAAAACAATAATGTTTACATCCAATTTTAAATTAACAACAATGATTTTCTCTTGAATCAGTAAATAAAAACATAAATTCTACTTGTCCTTAAAACTAACAATCGGTACTTTGCCCATCAAATAGAGGACAAAACTAATAAATTTTAAATCCCATCTTTGAGTTAACAATCTTTCGTTCAAGAACTAAATTTATAGTACAAGAATGGCCTTTAGATCCGTATATTATAGCTAATTTATGGTTACAGTATCAACAATTGAATATTTATATCCTATATCAGAGTATACTTTCTATTTTTTAGCTATAAAATAGTGAATATAGTAAGAATCTTTAGATCCTATATAAAAGCTAATAATTCGTAGTTTTAGCCATCCAATAGTGAATGAAAGAAGAATACTTATAGAATTTGCAATAACATGTGTTTTCTGTCATCAAACTAGGAGTAATTAGAATGTTCAATTTAATTAGATTGAAACCTTTATTTTATATTTTTAACTTATATTAAAAATACTTGAGAATTAAACTCAAGTCGTTGAATGTTTAAAGTCAGTATTCAAATCAATGTAACAAACTGGGGAAATTACGTTAAAAACGCATTTCTGATTATTTCTCAAGAACGACTAAAGGTAAAAAAAGGGTGATCAGAAGAGTTTGTTCATCTTAACAGGCCTTTTAAATGACATACATGATGTATGTTGCTTTTTAAAATGTTTTACTTATACGAATTTTTTAATTTTGAATAAATTCGAGTTAGGGGACTTCCGTCAAAATAAATTTAGTCATGAGGCATAATATACTTAAGCTAAGTATTGGTAGGTATTAGTTTGAAATTAGGATAGACGTACCTTAAATGCTCAGAAAGTTAGAGGGTAATCAGTAAATGTCAGAGTGTTGAATAAAAAGTCCACCATATTGAAACTAATTTAGATCAATGAATAATGTTTACATCAATTAGCCATTTCAACGTGGGCATTAAAAAAGGTGTATTAATTTTCCTAGTTTTACTTTTAAAATGTCAAGATTCAAACCCACGTAAACAAATTTGAAGGAAACTGTACAAAGATTTTTATGAAAGTATAATTAAATAGACTTGAATTAATTACTTTACTTCAAGTTACTTTAATTGGTTTGTAATTTAAGTGTTAGTTTTTCTAAGAATTTCTTAAGTCATGAAATGATTTAGAATTTTTGTCTGTATTGTGTGCCAACAAAATATAGAAGATTGATGATCTATATTGTCCCCAAATAATATAAAGTTTTACTTACAAAAACATATATTTCATTGAACAACAGATTAATATTCCTGTAACTTAGGATATTTATACGATATTAATACAATATGTTCTTTATGTAAATTTTGTATTTTATAAGAAGGCGAAAATGCAAATTAAGTAAAGAAAAGAGTTTAATACAAAGTTCTGGACACACTGTTAACTTTCCATTATACGCCAAACCTCTGAATTTAAAACCAACAGCAGAGAGAAAAATACAACGGAATATCTAAAGTCAACCAATTATACAAGTTTTCTTTTCATTATCTCAACTGTTCATGATTTTTTAAGACTGTTACTACTAATGGAATATTTTTCAAGCTTATAAAACAAATGTGAGGCATATATTGTATGAATTATTCATGTTAACAAATACATAGAAGGTAATAATAGAGATATTTTAAATGATATATAATTTTATCAAATTTGAATAACATATTTTCCAGCTTAGAGTTTCCCATTAAACAAAGAGTAACGTACATCAATACTATTATATCATAACTAAGACACGATATCTTACATATTGTTACATATCAGGGGCATCACCTGAGCGCCGTCCAGGTATTTTCAGTCCCTCCCTACTTGGGGGGACGTCCGGGCTTTGACCAGTTTAGAGACCGTCTGGAGAGTACTATATTCATAAATTTCCTATAGTTGGAGCTAGAACCTTTCTGAATTTGCTTCCAGAAGAACCTACATTACCATTCTAGACCAACAAGTATCAGCATCAGTCCAGTTTAAGTTTGAATTCAGATTGAATTTACAGTTTTTAAAAGTGAAAGTTCACGAACATGGACATATATTCTGATAATATTAACTCGATTTATTATTGTTATTGTTGGTTTAATTTCAATCCATAAATTGTGTCATTATAGTGATACAAATGTATTAATATCTCGTAGTATGTAATTTAATTAATTAGTGAAATAATCTACATAGATAAAATAAACAGAACAAATCTAATTCATAAACCGAAGTAACTTGTGTCAGTAAATATTGTGCTGTGTGGAATGCAGCAGACGAAGCACTGGAAGATAGACTGAAGACACGAATTAGAGAGAGAGGTTAGGTAAGGGATTGGAAGGGGGGAGTCCGTAGTAGTATTGGCTGGAGGTTGTATTATGACTAATAACGGGTTGAGTTTGATCTTGGGAGGCTGGGTGGGGATCTAAGAAACTCAAATTTCATATGACAGGAATTCCCGGCAAACGCTTGTTGAGCTAAAAACAGTGTGTGTATATATATACGCACACCACTCGCTCGGATGTAAATGTTTGCGTATATAATCGGCATACGCTTGCGAAGAGTTAAGCTGGAAAACGATCCAACGCCAAGCTTACACCAATAATTTATATTTATGAATATGGATAGTTGTATTAATCACTTTAACAACAACTTCAATTGAAATTTACTTTATAAATTCTTTAAGGTACACCTATATATTTGTCAATAAGTATTTAATTTCAGATCCATTTTCCAAAACTATAAGGGATTTCGTTAATTTTAGAAATATAACTAGAGTTAATGTGATGGGAAAATATCTCGCATTTTGTTCTAAATATTCTGACGCATTATCATTCACAATCAGTGTCTACGTCGTTTGGTAGTAGTAGAGATGTTTTGAATATAGTTTTAATAATATTCTTTGTTCCGGCTATAACTTACTTACGCATTTACGTATTCGAAATAAATATAATAAGAAAATCTTATTACTTAAAACACTTTTGTGACATTGAGTTGCTTTATAGTTTGTATTTTGCAATCGTTTATTGAAGACTGCGGCATGTAATCACCCATTGGATAGGAGGTTTAGCCTAAAACCTCCATAAATTGTTTAAGAATCTCTTAAAAGAGATTTGTACGGATAATTTGTTTGTTTAATTAAGTTTAAATCTTTTTGTAATCAACAAAAAATGCTTATTTTCAATGGGCAATACTGTGTTTTTTTTATTTTACGTTTAAGTCTAATGTAATGAAATTTTTTTTAAGTGTAAATATGTATCATCGTATAAATAAGTATAATTTTACCCGTTCGTAGTTTTTCATATAGTACTTTGTTTTAATTTTTTTGTGTACATGCTGCAGATAGCTGCTTTAATTTTTTTGTATTTACAATGGTTTGCCTGTAAACTTTATGAAAAGAATGATGTATATTTTATTTTATTTAGTGTTTGTGAAGTCAATTCTTGTTATTGTTGTAGCTAGTAAGCTGCTAGTAATTGTAGCCAGTGAATTATCTCCTTAATATTTGTTGTGTTAAAATAATAAAATAAATCATTATTTCATCATAGGAACGTTTTACAGATATACGAAGACATGACGTACTACCTTTATTCGGGTGTAAGCAATAAAAAAGATGTAAGTTAATGAAGTGATTCCTTTTATTGTTCCATTGTATCTTTTGAAAATATACTGTGGGGAAAATAGACAGCTAAAATAAAGTTGCTTGAAAGATATACAGGAACACTGTTGTTTCAGAGCAGACGAGAATTTTATCGTTGGAAAGAAGTTTAGAATTAATGCATGTTTAAAAATAACCCACAAGAGGCATTTGATTTTACAACTGATATGAGATAGAGTAAATGAAGACACTCTAGGGAATCCAGTCCGTTAGAAACTTTACTGTCATAGTTCTAGACTTATGACGAATGGATGTAGAAGCACATAGGATGCCACACAAGTGTAATACCTGAAGGCCTAGAAGTAAAGAGATATTATTAAAGAAAGAACTGACACTGTGTTTAATGTAAAAATAAAACTTAGTTTCGAGTGAAGGAGTAGAAAATATGAAAACTTCATAAGAGACTCATAATACCACTGTCATTGTGAACTGTGTTAACTACAACTGATGGCCAAGACGAACGTGGACGTCACGAAAGGTGAGTTTATTTTAAAGAACCAAGAAGTCTCAAGGTTTTGGTGTCATGATTTATAATTTGGAAAAACATGTTACCCGCCCATCCTACATTTTAGTTTTAGTTTTTATATTTTAACAGATTTGGAATATATAAAATGTAATTGTTGATTACATAATAAATAAGTACGTACACAGCCTCCTAATTACCTAACAATGTTTTTCCTCGATGAATGAGACTAAAGTATTTCTGGAGAAGCAGAAATATAAGTTAATGCCACACTTCGAGGTATTTAATATTTAACTTTTTAGTACTACCACTAGTACACAATACTACCACTTCAAAATAAACAACTTCAAACCCAAAAAACTTCAATTTGTTTTCAAATAATACCACTATTCGTGAACAATTATTACAAAACAGTATGAATTCCACTGCAGGCCATATAAAAAAGGATTCACAAAGCCACTGAGACTGACCGATTTATCTGCTGACGAGTGCCTTTATACAATATCCAGTGCAAGTATAACGGGTTCTGTAGCTATTGTCAAGATTTGTCTGGAATGGCGTTGTAAATCATCCGAACAACATTTGAGAAGATTCTAGCTCCACCTACAGGCACTGCCATATTATTAATATCTAATAGCTCCTGGATTGGCCCAGTGCTGAAAGCTTTGCAATTTACTGTGTAAGCAGGGGAACCCCCTGGGTGATAGCTCTAATCAATCACCTGTGTGATTATCTCGGTAATTGTCATGGTCCGTATCACGTTGATAAGGTAAGCACTGTTTGTATATTTGTTTGTATTATTGTTCTTTACCATACTTTAAAAAAAAATATTTTTAAGTACCATACTATTTATATTTTCGACACGGAATTAAACTAGTTTTTTAAAATCGTTTTGCCAAATTAGGGTAGTCACATTTATAAATAAATAAATATTTCTGTATACATTATGTGAAATATTTTTTTAATGCTTTACATTAGTTCATTAAAACGAAAAGTAGGAATTATTGATTCAGCCCAGTAATATCCTCCAACAAATTTAAGTGATATTATTTTAAGGAATCGTAAGATGAAAATAAATCCAAACCAAAATTATACAAATGTTTATTGTAATTAGTAAGTAAAGGAAAAGTAAACGTAGTTTTGAACACGATTAGAGTGATAGTGTTTAATATGTGCAAGTATCTAGTATTTTATTTGAGGTAAAAATAAATTTAAAATGTATTTTGAGCTACCAATAGCTTATAAGAAGCATATTTAAGCTAACTGTACAAAAGCTTAACAGACATTATTATCAATGTAGTTACTAAGTTGTGAACATAATCTTACTTTTAAGATGATTACAAATATATCCCAAAAATCTCAAACCATAAACCCATAGATAAAAGATTAAAAGCTTACATAAATAATAATTTTCATATCTCATGATAGGCCAAGGAATAATTTAGTTAATTAATATTAAGCTTAAATATTTGTTATTACATTATAGTTAATGTATCTTGCCACTACGTCTCTTTTATATTCAAGGGTTTTCGTGTTATCAAGCCACTAATTTGTGTGTACATATAGGGGTGGGTTGGCAAGCCACTGTATTGTGTGTGTTGCAGCGTTAGTGGTGTCCCGTGTCGGACGTTGAATGTTTTAGTCACGTGTGTGTGTCGAGAGAAGGTTGGGTGAGCCAACCTATCATGTTTCTTGAACAGTTTTATGTTCAAAAAAATATTAAAATACTTTTCACAGTACATTTTAAGTTCTGAAATTTATTTATTTGTTCCTGAAAATAATTTACAAATAACCAAACGACTGAATTAAAATTAGTAATTGGACAGAAGTAATTTACATTTTAATTATTTTTGAAGTGCTATCTTCTTATAATATTCTAATAACTTTAAATATTTAGTTTACCATATGAAGTATTGTGATGTTTTAAGCCGTTTATGGAAGTACCATATGTCCTTTCATTACTGGTCACTCTTATGATATGAAGTTATATCTAATAACATAATCATATCTACTTTCTACTGCTCTACTAATATATTAACTCTACCCCATAACTTTAACTTAACAATTTATCTCTTCAAAACTATATATGACTAGGGAATTTCCATAATCTTCCATTTTCGTGGTAAAATATATACCACTGGATTCATGTAAGACAGCTACTCAAATATTGTAGGGCGTGTCAGTAGTAAATAGGAAGCACTTCTTGCATCATTTAGTTTACTGTGTTACTGAAGCAGCGAAATCAGGTTTGTACTCTGAACACTTAAACTGTTGTCGCCAGCTTTATGTATAACTTTACTGTTATTGAGTCTTATGTCTACAGTTATCTTTAATGCTCCTCTCTTCAATGTTCCCTCTTCAATGCCCCTACCAACCAACACTAAACAATACATATTTAAGAGAAGCAATATATCACATATTATTCAAAATTTTAAAATTTCAAATAAAAAAAAATAAATTTTATTATTAGCGATGCCTTTCCCAGGAAAGATGGCGTTATCGAACAACTAAACCTTATTTATTTGTAAAAAAGGCAAAACTAGTTTGTTTTGTTCTTATAAAAATGCAATATCGCATTACTTTTAAAACAGTGTCAACACCCTCCCACCAGCTCACAGACGTAATTTTGTAAAGACCTTTCCACCAACTCACAGACGTAATATTGTAAAGACCTTTCCACCAACTCACAGACGTAATTTTGTAATGACCCTTCCACCAACTCAAAGACGTAATTTTGTAATGACCCTTCCACCAACTCACAGACGTAATTTTGTAATGACCCTTCCACCAGCTCACTGACGTAAATTTGTAATGACCCTTCTACTAACTAACATACATAATTTTTTAATGACCCTTCTACCCATTCATAACATTAATTCGTTAATGACACTTCCACCAACTTACAGACGTAATTTTGTAATGACCCTTCCACCTACTCACAGACGTAATCTTGTAATGACCCTTCCACCAGCTCACAGACGTAATTTTGTAAAGACCTTTCCACCAACTCACAGACGTAATTTTGTAATGACCCTTCCACCAACTCACAGACGTAATTTTGTAATGACCCTTCCACCAACTCACAGACGTAATTTTGTAATGACTCTTCTACCAACTAACAGACATAATTTTTTAATGACCCTTCTACCCATTCATAACATTAATTCGTTAATGACCCTTCCACCAACTCACAGACGTAATTTTGTAATGACCCTTCCACCAACTCACAGACGTAATTTTGTAATGACTTCCACCAACTCACTGGTGTAATTTTGTAATGACCCTTCCTCTAACTCACAGACGTAATTTTGTAATGACCCTGCTACCAACTAACAGACATAATTTTTTAATGACCTTTCTACCCATTCATAACATTAATTTGTTAATGACCCTTCCACCAACTCACAGACGTAATTTTGTAATGATCCTTCTACCCATTCATAACATTAATTTTTTGAAGATTCTTCTACCAACTCACAGACGTATTTTTGTAATGACCCTTCTACCCATTCATAACATTAATTTGTTAATGACCCTTCCACCAACTCACAGACGTAATTTTATATTGAACCTTCCACCAACTCACATACTTAATTTTGTAATGACCCTTCTACCAACTCACAGACGTAATTTTTTAATGACCTTTCTACATATTCATAACATTAATTTTGTAATGACCCTTCCACCAACTCACAGACTTAATTTTGTAATGACCCTTCTACCAACTCACAGACGTAATTTCGTAATGAACCTTCTACCCATTTATAACATTAATTTTGTAATGACCCTTCCACCAACTCACAGACGTAATTTTGTAATGACTCTTCCACCAACTCACAGACGTATTTTTGTAATGACCCTTCTACCCATTCATAACATTAATTTGTTAATGACCCTTCCACCAACCTATACACATCCGATGGTATTTTGGGATGGTTTTTTTTAATATACCCTTTGTAATACATTTCAATCACCTGTTAATAAAATATAAATATTTCGTTCAAAAATGTATTTATCAAACAACAGAATAAAAATATTATATAGGAGAACATTTTTATTTATGAAACAAACAAAGAAATCTATGTGGCAATTAAAAGACATACTTATTTTAAAAGTATAGTTTTATATTATTTTTAACAACACCAACCGTTTTTGCAGTAAAAATATTTTTTATTCATGGATTCACGATAGCTAAACAATAGTTGGTAAAACATTTGTAATACGTTAAGCCTGATAATAGCAATAAAATCTAGTTATATATGTTTTTATTTTGTAAAATGAGACTAAATTTAAGAATGAGACAGTACTTTAGAAACACAAATTCTTAATTATTATTTACATATGATTATGATACGTCAATCCTTGTCTTGCACGTATCTTTGTCTACATTCACCTAATTAAAAGGCCAAAATATAAAGAAACTTCTTAGACCATACTCCTAACCTTGTTTCTAAACTAACTTTTAATACGTAACACAGGTTTAAGCAAAGTGTGCTTGTTAAGTTTTATTATAATTGCCATTAGCCTAGCTTGCACTACTGTCGGCACTAATGGCAAAAAAAGATTTGATATAACTTTTTGATCGCAGATGAACACTAATAAACCCCTATTATCTGAGATTTATGATGAATCTCTTACAATTACAACGGATTTTATCTACCTCTGGATAAAATATCACGGACTATTCAATGGATATAACACTTGTATTTATATTTATATTATTTTTTAAAATATAAACGCTACAACAGCTTAACAACTCAATTACAAAGTAGCATTTTACTTACAATAATTTTATTATGTAGTGATGTACATGGATTTCAGTGATCTTTTACACAAATTACTAAATTTTAAATTGTTTAACAAGCATTGTTAACAAATTTCCACTATACCATTGATATTATATAAGTTTTTTTAATTTTAAATAAATAATAAATTTACAGTGTCAACTAATACAAATAATAAACATTGATTAGCAATAAAAAGAAACTTCTAAATATATTATATTCACAGACGTTTTAAGGTTATTTTTAAAAATTAAAATCTTGACGATCGGCGTCTTATGAATAAATAAAGGAAATAAATAAATAAAAATATTAAATAGGCCAATTATAAATGGATTGTCTTGCATAATTATGTAAACAACAAGTAATTTTGTTATATAATATGATATTATTTTGTTTAACTTAAGCTTTTTTTTCTGACATATACTTTATTCCATGAATGTAGGTAGTAATGGAATATATGACGACACTTAAATGGGATTATTTTACCTCAAACTGAAATATTATGTACGTCATGGGGCTCAAATAGCACAGCTGAGTTTAGTTTTTTTCTGCTTTGATGGCAGAAGCCAAATATAAAGATGCTTATTAATTTTGTTGTTTTAATCATATCTAAAAAATACACCCTTATATTTCTTGAATGTAAAGAGAGTTAAACTATATTTCATTTTCTATTCCCTCCCATTACATCACATATTTTTAAACCAAATTTACATAATCGTGAATAAAGAAGTCGTTAGTTGAACAAAAAACTATTTAATAATTAAAGCCTTACATACATAGTATTAACTATTTTTTTTAAATCTTACATTTTATATTTATTTGTTTAAACTAAGAAGAATTAACGGAAATATAATCAGATTATTTAATTAATGTTGATCAAAAGCATTGACAATTATATAGCTCCTGTTTATTTCATTCAAAACATATTGGTAATTTTCTTTTACATTTTACATTTTAACGTATAAGTTTATTACCAAGCCTAATTAAAAACTAAACCGCCTAATTAACTCATTATTAATTTATTTCTAATATTTATTTTCACTTTTATGATCAATATAAATATATATCAGTGATGGTATTAATACTTATTAGAATTCGGTTACCATTTGACTAAACATTTATCATTTAAATTAGCTGTCCAATCTCTGGGATCATGATGGATGCAGAGAATTGCGCTCAGAATGCATATTCCAAAAAAAATATTCACTTTCAATTAGGCATGGTATTTGTTCTAAGTTTTGCCGGCGTGGTGGCTCAGTGGATAAGGCTTTGGACTGTGGAGGGTTTTCCCAAGGTTCGAATCCCCACTGAGCCAACGGTCGGTATTTCACTCGTTGAATACAGTTTACACACACAGCCTTGCAACCACCTTTGAACTGACGAGTGAAGTTAAAAAAAAATTGCTTTGATTGATTTTATATATTGTCGTTTTTTCTTACTGCAAATTGATTGTAGGCAATGTTGTATTAAATGATCCTTATTGATACGTAAAGAGTTAATCTATACATCTTTATGCACTTTCTTAAACATTTTGGTAAATATGAGGGGTGATAGTGATGAGTGTATATAGATTAGTGTACTAACTAAGCTCAAATGTTTCTTAGAGAGATCCAATAGCAAGAGTAGACAAGATATCTACAGCTTCACGTAGAATAAAAAGCACACATATTCAGTTTACTCGTAGGCCTGATAATTTCAGTTATATTTCCTACACAACATTACAACATCCACACAGACTTCTCTAAGTGTGTCCATGTTCATGAGCGGACGCTACGTATTAAGAGGACCTGACATAAAACCTATCACCTATAATTTCCACTTTGTAGATTGGTTACAGCAGTCAATACAACTGCCGATATTATAATAAATAATAATAATTTATATTAAAAAAAAAAACACAAAATTACAAATTTACATACAATACAATAAATATATTATCTAATAGTAAGATTTTTGTGGCATAACATATGCCTTGTGCTCAGGCTGACCAAAGAATATACAGTATTGAACAAAATTTCATTCACTGATTATTACAAAAATACTAGATAAAAAGTTAAGTAAGAAATAAGCGTTTTTTACTTGAACAATAAATAAAGGTTGTGTTTTTGGAAAATAAAACTTTCAAGGTAAGGCCTGTTTGGAGGAAATAGTATATAATAATTATTCAATTTGTTGTAGTCTACGTAATTCGAGGATTTAAATAGATAGTAATGTAAGGCTTTATTATTTTATTTACGGCTTTTAATGAAATTTACTCTAACTTTCATTATAAAAATACTTTAATTTTAAACAAGCATATTTATTTTTAAAAAAAGTTAAAAAGTAAACAACAAACAGAGGATAGCTAAAATTAAATTATTATTTATAATACCAAATAAATATATACATAGTATTATCATATATTCTTAAATACATATATGATATTAATGTTTTACTATTATTACTATCAAGATCATTTAGCTGATAAAACGGGTATTTCAATGCATAAATATTCCTTAATATTGCGTAAATATTTATTTTATGCAAACATAAATCTTGCATTTTATACACAGTTCTTATAAGCCAGTGTAGCCAGTGGCGGTATCATGCGTCAACACTTTGAACTTTATATGACACCATGCTTAACGGCGTACAACGCTCTATATAGTATTGTTAAACCAAAGTTTTATCTTGATTACTGAAATGAATCATTTTTTAAATAAATAAAGTTTCTGTTCATGATGTATAAAAATTAAATATATGTAGTATAATAGAGTTAAACTATGTGTAAAGGAATTGATACTATTTTTAATTGCTTGTTTGATGATTGAGGCTGGGCTTTAATTTCATTATTTATTTTGTATGTTGATTTATATCCTGACCATATTTGTAAATAAATTAGATTGACATTTTTTAATTTGTGCATATTCTTTAAAACTTAGATACTTTGAGTAATAAATTGTTTACCATTATATCCTACTTCGTGCATTATTGAAAAAGGAAATACGAAAATAACGATTCAACTGCATAAAATATATAATTATTACCAAAATAAATACCCAAAATATAAGCTCAACTTGGTTTCCCACCACTATATGCCACTACAAAGAGACATTTTCCCTTACGAATAATGAACACAAAAAAAGGATATAAACTATTCTGATATCTAAAATTCTATTCTGCTTTGGATTTAATCAGATGGAATTTTTATTCCTTCAGATAGTTGACAAACCTTCATTTTCCCAATTTAATTATTTTTTACCAAAGCTTTAATCAAGGTAATCTTTTACTCTTGCGATGTATGTGTTTTAATTAACTTTATTAAATATTTTATTATATTTTTACCATTAATTGACATCACCTAGCCAGTGGCGGTATCATTCGGTAGATCTAGAAAGTTTGTGCGATAACGAGTGTATGCAGTACAAGTGATGTATTTTTTATTCATTAATTTGTATTTTGGTTAGTAAATATTTGGAAGATGACACGTTAATTAATTGCCAATTATTCTAATTACGGATACATATGATTTTATCGATATAAATTAATGATGGCACAATATCCCGATAAATTGTAGTCTATTTTTACTGATTTTGGATTGACGGATAGTTGCTGTCGGCTAACTGATAAATTCGCTCGGCCAATTATCAGCTGCAGTTTTCCCTGATGATACCATTTTCTAAGGTTAACTCATCGTATCTTGATCAGCCAAACATTTTCCATACCAAGCTTACGTTTCCATACAAACTGTTGTTCCATTTTACTTATGGAACCATTCCATTACTAACCCTGTCTTAGAGATGAAGAATCTAAGAATAGACGCTGTTTTATAATTCACTTACTACAAACTGGCTTTGTTCGTATTTGTGTATGCAAGTTTTAAGTTATTAATTTTGAATTTAATACTAAACGAATTATTTATATTGTTCCTTGTATATTTAAATGTTCTCACAACATAATATGTATTAATTTAATTGCGCAAACATAAATATAACAATTAGTCAACATATTAGGCTTATATTCCATAATGGAAATGTTAAACCTGTTATCGAACTGTGATTTAACGATTCGTTTGGGACACTGTCATTTGTACATCGTTTACAAATGCCAATAATTCAAAATGTTTTATTTCTTAAAAAGTTTTGATCAGGTAAGAAAGAAAAATTGATGACCATTAGTTTTTTAATTTATTATTTTTAAGACCAATTTTAACGATCGAAACTGAAAACAATATATACTCTAGTAACTGTTTGTTACGCTGTTCCAAATTATGTAAAAATTATAATTTTCCAAGAAACCACAAAGTCACATAAGCAAACCGCATTTAGCATTACTCTTACATGATATTGGAACTGTACCAACATGGACACATCACATAATCGTGCGTGGTAAGCCACGAAACAGCTGGTCATCGTTAGAAGGGTAGCAGGTTTCAATCCACCTGTCAATGTGGCAGCAGTGTCCACCCCAACTCCCGGACGGCATACCAAAGGATGTCAATACCAAAGCATCATATAGTTATTATGATGCTTTGGTATTGAGCTGTTAAGTGTGCTATAATAATTAATTGTGGTAGTGTCCAGACCCAACCTTACACGTACAATAGAAGCAACAAGCCAGTGGCGGTGTCATGTGTCAGATCTTGGAACTCTGTGTTATAATAAGCTTAATGCAGTACAGAGGCTGTATACTTTTATAATTTTTCATCGTGCAGTAGAAAACCGATGATGGATTGCATTATTATAAATAATTTAAGGCTAGTAGTTTAATGCGAGCCGGTGATGGAGGGGTCTAAGCCATCAGGACATTAAGTATTGGTGAGTGATAGTGTTGGCTTTAATCTGCAATGGATTGGATATATTCATAAGTAATATTGAAACTCTTCTCTACTGGTTCATTCACTTACTCTGCCATAATCAATTCCTCGCACAGATCAATAGTCTAAGGGAATCGGCCAAAAAGTCTCCCTTAAACATAATGAGCAAGCTGTAGTAGTTACAAGAGCATTTTGTAACTAATGTTAAGGAATGATTCTGAAGAAAAGTATAAAAGATAAGGTTTTGGTTATTTTAATTTAAAGTAAAAATTTTCAAATAAATCTGAATGTTTAATCAATAATAGGCCACAACAAATGCTGATGAAATGTTAGAAAAGTAAAAGAAAGCCACCTCTAATGAAAACTAAGACATTTATAATTGTTTATGTAATTTAGCTCACTATTTATTAAATAAATATAAAACTAGAACATTATTTCAAACTTTTGCCTTCAATATTTTTATTTACTTTTCAATAGGTCACTGAAACTTATTAAAAAATATAAAAAAAAAATTTTTAAACTTATGCCTATAGTACTTTTATACGGTGTAAAAGTACGGGATTACTTTTAATTAAATACCACTATATGATGTAAAAAACTATCGATTTTGGATTATTTTGAGTTATGATTTTAATTGCGAGAGGGAAAATATTGATATGTGCGATATTAAAAGAATTTAAACTTTTTTAGTGCTTATTACGTTTTAAGGCATATTATTGTTTTTATCTATGAGTGCAATTCCATTTTTATGCTGTAGGAAAATATATTCAAAATTAAAAACTAAAATCAGAAAGTGTTTACATAACAAGGGTCATGTCACAGGAAGGATAGGGGTGATTAGCAAATGTTACCAGTAAACTCACTTTTAAAAAAATGTCTAAAATACATCAATGATGTCTCCATTTTATGTCTAAAAATAATGTGTTATTATAAATTTAAAACGTAAAAATAATAATATTTTTCTTTTACTATTATAATTGAATAAAATTTTAAACGGTATTGTCCCTAACGTAGTGAGTCGGTGGTGGTATCACACGTCAGAACTGAGAACTTTGTAGAATTTCAAGCCTTATTCAGTACATATTTATATGAAAAATGTTTCCTACAATTTTATCGGATACTAAACCAATGTAACATAAAACATCAATAGGAGAGCATGGTTTGTTTGAGATTGTTTTGTTGTTTGAGACATAATAGACTTATTATGTCCAACTTATCATTAACTGTAGGTTTAAGGCTGGCTTTATAAGAAATTTAAAGATGTACAAATAAAGTATTTGTTGTTAAAATTAATATGGGATTTTAAGGTGCAATTATTATTATACTAAGTTATGAAATATTTTTGTAATTAGATTTTTATACATGTTTCGTTACATTGTTAAGTCTTTTAATAATATTTTATTTTATTTTAAACTTTTTATGCATTTTTATTTACTTTACATTAATGTTCCACGTTTTCTTTATAATTTTAATGTAATATTTTTGATTGTTCATTACACTATAGCTTAAATGTGCTATTTAATGTGTTTATGATTAATGTTCATATTAATGGAAATTATATGAGTAAATATTATAATAATGGAATATGTAACTAAATAATTACATTTATTCTTTCATTTAGCCATTAGGCTCGGTGAAAAAAAAAAACTGTTTTGAACAATATACTGCAGTAAATAATAAGCTACTGTATTAAATTCTTTATATACGGTGTTCAGACTAGTGATTCACTAACCTTTAAGTTTCCAATTCAGAAACTGTGATTTTGATAATTCAAAGAAGAAAAAAGTCCAATAAAATAAAGTGCTTACAATGGATATTATATTTCACCCTCTTTTTATTATTGTAAACATATTTCACTTACCTATTTGCTTTTCTTCGATTATTTTAAGGTTTAATATATTTTTCTCCACATATTTCTTCATGTTATATGTATATATTTATGCAAATTTAACAAAATATTGAAGCAATATTTTGCATAGTAATATTAGTGTATGAAATACAAATTTAGTAAGTAAATAAATATTCTATAAAGATGCAAACCATAAGACCGTGAGGCGTCTATAGTTTCAACAATTATAATACACAAACTTTCGATTCCGCTTATTAATACCATTGCATTGATACAGATAAATTAAAGATGTTTGTGAAATGTTACCTGGGATCATATAAAATTCATATGTGAAATTTACGTTTTAAAACAAATTTTATTTCTTCGTGAAAATTCTATTAGTTTTAGTGTCTTTTAGTTTAAAATACAAATAACACATTATTTTTGTTACATTTTCCTCTCCCCCATTTTGTAACTTTTTGATTACTCACCACAATATTTTAGGCTTCAAGTAAGTCAGAGTGTATTTTTAGCCCCTGCCTTTACGCCTCTTCTGCCGATTTACAGTTCCAACAAGTTATAGCTTAACGATGTTCCACTTTTCTTAAGTTATGAAGCCGACATCTTTATAAGTGGGACAACATTTATTTTTTACTTCTTAATGACTTAAGCAAATAAATATTTGAAAGTAATTCTATATCATTATTATTTGTAGCTTTTTAATATATTAAATCTTAAAACACATACTTAAATATAAACTAAAAAGTAATTTAAAGTTATTAATACTTATTATAATATTAAATTCATATTATATCTATTGTCATCATGGGAGGTTAGTGGCGGTACCTAGTGGCATTTATTTAAACTACGTAGCGAGACAGTCCATACACAGAACAGTTAATTTGCTAAATACTTGATGTTTAATATGAAAATGTTATCCAAATGATAACTATACAAACATAGTTAAAAAAATAAACATACGTATATATAATTGTGGGTGTATTTACTCATTTTTGTTTTAAAACTTCCAAAATTTATCACTCTTCTGTTGAAATAATCTGATGCATTTATGCATTTTTATGAATAAATGGACTAAATGCTTAAGATATTTTTGTAAATTTTACTTGTTTTCAAATTGAGGGAAAACTATTGCTGTCACTGTAAAGTTGTATTAAAACTTTCATACTATTATGATTGTGTAGAATCCTGAAAAAAAGTTGGTATTTATACAAAGTAATTCGTTTTCTATGAAATTAATTTGGATAAATTATAATTACTGCCTAAATTAAACTATTTATGCAGATTTTTCATGCATTATTTAATAAACTCCAACTGTTTACTTTTCTACAAACAAAAATATATTTTGTTGTGTTTTATCTTTGTGTACAGTATGTTTATTTAATGCGGTACTTATACGGTGTTTTTGAAAGTAAAAAAAGCACTGTACAGTAGTATGTAATTATTATATTTAATTTTGAATATTATAATAAATTGCTGCAAAATTATTATTGATTATATTGTTGATCCATTATTAAGAGATTTGACTACAAAAGAATTGGTTTCAATTACTTGTACCATTTTGAAAATTAACTTATGTGAATTGTTAGCAACTGTGGATGGAGTAATCGTTTTTATTTGTTGTTAATATGTACTCACTATCATGTTAGTAATGGAAAAAATATTTCGATATCTCCTTATCACAAACAATTTAAAGTTGGAACACTAAATACAACACTTTAAAAAATAAATTCCTTAAAATTTCAGTACGAAAACAATCCTTATATAAAGTTAATATACCAACTAAAAGTATAAATAGATAAAATTTTTAATTCTAAGTTTGAAATGTCTAGAAAAACCACAGTAAAAAAAAGAAAGAAAGAAAAGCCATAAACGATACAAACCTGCCAGAGTCGTAGTAGTAAATGGATTAAAATTTTAAATAATATTAATAAGTAATATAAACAGAATTTTGCCATTTTCTTACTAATAATTGTGCCAAATTTTTTTTATTAAAAAATATGTAAAAATTAGTATAAATTGTAAATACTAAACAATAATTTGATCGTTATAGTTATAAAAAAACTATATAATTTAAATATAATTTAAATGAAAAATATAATTTAAAACCTGGTACTTCAGTTATACGCATTAAGATTATAAAATAAAACTAATAAACGTAAAACATTAAGGGGATTTTAAGTTCTCCGTGTTATTATAGGTAAGTATTTTTACTTTTACTGTATAAAAAATTTCCAATCAATATTAAGTTTTAATTTTTGAGGAAATATTTTTTTCTGTGTTATTGATTTTTATTGTAATGGAAACCTGCAACTAAAATTAATAATGTAAATTCTGCATAATTTAAAACGATTATGAAGAAAGGCAAGCAAGTTAATAATTGTTTGAATGGTAATATATGAAGTAGATTAAGCATTATATGATTAATATGAATAATACATTCAATATATACATAATGTGGTGCTGCATATCGGTGAAAACTGGTACTCATTGCATATAATTCTAAAAAGAGAACATGTCTCTGTTGAAATTCATATCATTCTGGATATTATTTCCACAGTGTAATTTGGAATCTGGTAAATAGTAATTAGTATTTACAATTGATGGTAAACTTTACCTCTTTTGTTCCGCCACCAATCTTCAGTTTTTACTAACACTACCGGTTTCGGAGACTAATCTCCATCTTCAGGTGTTCACTGTTCACTACATAATCTGAACAGTGAACACCTGAAGATGGAGATTAGTCTCCGAAACCGGTAGTGTAAGAAAAAACTGAAAATTGGTGGTGGAACAAAATAAGTAAAGTTTACCATCAATTGTTAATATTAACCAATCAGGATAAAATACCGATAGAATAATCATGAATTAGTATTTGTTTAAATATTTTAACTTCTACAAAATTAGAACTTTTTTACGTCTAATTAATTCTAACTTGACCTTCTGATTAACAACTTTTAATTTATTAACAATCATAATCCTCTCGCTTTTCAAAATACAAAACTGAAATAATAATATTTAGTAAAGGTCTTACCAACAGCAGTGAACAAGTAATGCTTTATCAAAATAATTTTATAGCTCGCAATGACCAACTACATAAAACATTCCTAGTCACATTGAGACACATTCCTAGTCACATTGATACACATTCCTAGTCACATTGAGACACATTCCTAGTCACATTGAGACACATTCCTAGTCACATTGAGACAGTATAGATTATCTCATTACGACGGTAAACATAACGACAAGTCAAATATTCATTTTATTTGTAAGTGGAAAATTCTTATTCTGATTAACACTACCATTTTTCAAATTTTAGTTTAAATTTTAAAATTCAATATATAGTAATGCAATATTTACAGTTTCCAAAATATGCTATGATAACAGCTATGCATTTTAGTATACACTCTCTAATAAAATAAAGTCTCCGATATTATCAGAAATAAACAATCAGATAATATAATAGAATAGATTTAGACGTAGATATATTATTTTGTCAAATAAACTATCGATTTTATATTAGGGTTAAACTTCCACATTATGCACGCTAAAAACATCTTTGTCTGTCATGCGTTCCTTTGCATTATGTATCTAGGTCAATGGTTGTGTAAATAAACATATTTATTTACAGATAATATAGGTAAAAAGACTCAGATATCTCAAACTGAGTTATAATGAACAAAGAACTAGTTATAAGTGATTTGTTTCTATTAGGATATCTATTTAGATAATTTCAACAATCTTAAATCGTAAAAATGTGGGGCATAAAAAAATGAAAAAAATATAAATTGTAGAACAGAGTTTAAATTTATTTCCCTTTTTTTATTAATTTAAAAGTAGTAGGGTATTGTACTTTTGTAACTAAAAACCATGACCAACACAACAATGCTGTTGGAATGTGTCTCATGCTCTGTAAAGTCATCAAAGAGATAACGGAATTTTATAAAGGTCCTTTAAGAAGGTTAAAGCCAGGATAATCTTGGCTTTGGCTGATTACAGCGTACATAATGTCTTCCGTTTTAATGCTGGAGCCAATCTTCCTCTTATATTGTCAAAACAAACAAGTTCTTGGTATGAAATATTTTAACGAGTTGAAAAAAAGTATGATCAAAGCCTTATCTCCTACTTTATCAATTAATAACTCCACTAAGTTATAAATGCTCTTATGAGATCAAAACAGGGAACATCTTTAATTGTAATGCTTACAGATTACTTACGTCTTCCTCATTAAAGGCGGAGCCAAGCCTACTCTCACACTACCACACAAGATCATTCACGACGGTAATAAGTTCTTGAACCCTGTGAAAGCATGGTGAGTCTTAGATTTGGCTGGTTCCATCTTGTATGCGTCTACCTTATTAATGTCGGAGCCAAAACTTATGTCATATTGTCACAATAAATGACTTCAGGAAGGTTAGAATCATTGCCTTAAGGAGGTGAAAGCAGGGATAATCTCGGCTTTACATGCTTACTTATGTGTTCCGCATTAATGAAGGAGTCAAGCCCTCACTCATATTGTCTCTATACCAACTTCATTTAGGTGCTTAAACGAAGTGAAAGCAGGGGTAATCAGGGCTTTGCACATTTACTTATGTGTTCCTTGTTAATTATTTTGTGAAGCTCTCTCCCCCCCCCCTATCTCTCTCTCATATTGTCACTATACCAACTTTATTTATGTAAGAAGTGCCTTGACGATGTGAAAGTGGGGATAATCCCAGCTTAAAATGCTTTTAATCTACTAATACCTCCCACATTATGACGGAGCTAAGCCATCTCTCATACTGTGACTTTAAACTATTGCTCATAAACCAAGTTAGATCTTTGGAAATTTAGACCTGACGGAATTGTGATTAAGGGGGAAATGGTATCTGATGACACAAAATGCAATATTTTATTAATATTCAAAACCAATATGAAATCAAGTTTAAACAAAGCTGTACTTGAAATCGTCTTTAATGTATATGTGTTAGGATTTTTATTGACAGATCAATAAAATGTAACAGTTAAATGTAAAATACATTATACTAAAGATTTTTCAGATATTTCTGTCCATGTTTTAGCGATATTGATTCTACATTTATTATTTAATCTGGTTATACAAATTTTAACAAAAAACGCTCTTTAAAGGACGATTTCGCTATCAATTATTTTAAATAATAAAATTATACATTAATTGAAATTTTCTCATATTATAAATGTTCAATGTCAATATATATATATACATGTGTGTGTGTGTGTGTGTGTGTGTGTGTGTGTGTGTGTGTGTGTGTGTGTGTGTGTGTGTGTGTGTGTGTGTGTGTGTGTGTGTGTGTGTGTGTGTGTGTGTGTGTGTGTGTGTGTGTGTGTGTGTGTGTGTGTGTGTGTGTGTGTGTGTGTGTGTGTGTGTGAAAATGAAAATTTTCATAAACCCTCTTTACGACAAAAATATTCCCAAGAATTACTAAAATAATTAATCAAATCTCAAAACTACCAACAAGTTGTATGCATGAAAAGTATGATTAGGCCGGACAAATTGTGAGCTGCTTGTTATATTAAGCGCTAATAGGTGTTTAAGCAGCGGAGAGGAACGTTCCACCGCTTTGATGCCATACATCACTGACATAACTAAGTCCGCCTTCAAGCTATGGTGTTGTGTTATACTCTGCTACAGTGTTTGGTTGTAAAAATAAATACGACGAACCGTAAAAGTTTGGTTTATTGTTATTACGTTATATTATCATTTTTAATTCATATTCATTGTTGTTAATCAACCTAACAAATGTCTCTTATACAAATGACGTAATGGGTGGGCTGCCATCTACCTACCAGCCTATCGTCTACTTACTTCCCATGACAATTTTTTTATAAAATGGCAAGTGTGGGGAGAGTGTTTCTAAATCTAAATTGCATTACTCAGTGCACCTTTATGGCATTAGGTCTTTCATAATTCACAATTGAGTAGAGTTGCATAATGTCAAACAAGCCAGTGACATGAGGAATATCTGTTCAACGTGTTCTTTAGAAAATGTATGTCACAATAGACCATACAGATCCAGCGTAATATTACTCACATGATTGTGTTAAACATAGTTCACTTTGATAAATTTTAAGGAATTAGAATTTAAATTTATTGTATTTTTTTATAGTAAGTAATGCCAATAAGGACAAAATATTTTCGAGTGGAAGAAATAAATTAAAGCTTAAAATTAAACGAAAATGTTTCACCAATTATATATTGTCAGCACTGGTGGTGCAGTGCTGTAACCCAGCTACATGGGGACAAAGTGTTTGGGAGATTGTAGGCGATATGTTGGATGCTCGGTTCTCTTAATACCGACATGGCGTTCGCTTGATGGTTGCTATCGGCGTGGACACTACTAGAGAAGTCTGGGGTGTCCATGTTGGGTGGTAATCATTGTGCGGATGTTGTGTGGGGGAGATAACTGAGTATCAGGCTTGTCAATTAGCTGAAAATCAGACTAGCACTACGTGGTTCAGATTTCACGTAAAGCTGTAGATCCCTTAGTTGCCCTGGCTGTTGGACTATTAATAAGTTGCCCTTTCTGAGGGACAGTTGAACTCAGTTAGTAACCAGACTACACTCATCAACACTCATCCTACACTCATATAACCATTCATATTTGCCTTAAATACAAACAACGTTGTGTGGCGTCTCATATGTAATAATAATAATAATATTTCATTACAGGTTTCAAAAAATTATATACTTCAGTTTAAATACCTAAAACTCTAAGTAAAACAACTAGTTTATGCAAAGTGAAAGTAAAATGTGTCAAGATGAAATTTATGTCATTTATTAAACAATTACAGAATAATCTTGATCACAAGTATTGTAAATATACTTTCCTAAGTTCAGCCACAATCAACTACAGGGCTGATATTTTTTATATTGCAGTTCTGGCCATATATAATATTAATAGTTGCCTAATTTTATATCACAATATTTTAATGTAATTTACAACCATAATGAAATATATATGTTCTAATAAGTTCTGGACTGGTAAATGGTATTGCCTGTAGATTAATTGGAGTAAGTGATCTATAAGTTCTTGGTGTTAACAGGGGTCCTTTGATGCTACAGCTCTCACATTAGTCTTCCGATACTATCTCCAACGCAATTAATTGTGTTAGTAATTTATTTACCTGTTACTTTGATAATTATGTATATTATTAATACAATTGAACTATAGAGTTAGGTAAGGCTTTATTGTGTACTTAAATATACTTATATAATTTTAATAAATCAAACAATTGGTTTCTTAAAATTGTATTATTCTAATTGCTTTTTACTGTCAAATTACAGTATGATTTTTGGTAATTATTTGAATTACTGTTAAGTAGGGAATACATTTTTCGTAATATAGTATCACATCTTATAAATAATAAACTTGTACAAGCTGTTATATGAAGGTATTCTTATTTTGACAAGAGAACATCAACAACTCCAGCTACAAGAATCCAATTTATTTTACCATCGAATGCAAATAAGTGTACAAAATTGTAGAGCAGCTTTATAACTTTACCTTATTTTATTTTAATAAATGTTAATTTTTAATGTATAAAAAACGTAAACAATGGTATTAATTATACTGTAAAATTGTTGATATCAGTTTACACAGTTCATTTTCAATATTTTGAGCTACAAAAAGCCATAACAATAGTTAAATTTTTTAAATTATTTAATAAAGTAATTGATTGTAACATATTGGTAATCTTGAAAATACGAGATGACGTTGATATTTGATAATTAACATGGTTACAACTAAACTCCTCTTAAAGATATCACCATATGAAGATATCGTTAATCAATAGTTCACAAATATAATTTGGAGTAACTACTAGAATAACAGTTTTCTCAGTTTAAAAATAAATGACCCAATACTGATTAAAACTGCATTGGTAAAATGAATTATAAGATTTATGTGATGAATAAAAAAAAGCTTTTGACAATCAGTGATGTAATTATGTAGTATTTTTATAATAGATAAAACTTGCACGTCTATAGTTTAATTTAAATATATGAATATTTAATTAAAAAATTAAACCTTTTATCGATATTATAATCATTAGTTATTGATTGAATTTCAGTTTAAGAATATTAGGATGTAATATTTGAAAATATTTGTGCCTACAATTTGGTTATATAGTGAGGTCAACAACCTCAGCTGGCTCAACTAGCACTGCACAATAGACTAAAAAAACAGGTAATAATTTAATTTACAAATTTTAGCCTTGGATGTGAAATTCGTTTGCCTGTATTTATTTCATCCTTTATCTAACATCGTATGTGACACCATTAGCAGAATACCATTACTAAAAACAGTACCATTTTTTTAATTTTTTATTATTTTAAACAACATTTCTAAATTCATAATTGCAGTCCTACTTAAATGTTTCTAAATATAAGTGACTCATTCTGTTGGCAAGTCCACATATTTACTTTAATAGTGCATTATTATAGTGTTAAAGCCGTTTAATAAGAAGCACTACTTCATTAAGGTATTAAGGTAAGGATCACCTAAGATAAAAGCAGACATTTTAGTGGATAATCTCGGCTTTGTCTGCTGTTTATAGTGAGCTTACTTCATTTACAATGAAGATGGGAGTAAATATCCTCTGCCTAAGTCATCATGCAAGCACTTATCATGTAAGAACCTTTTAGTAATATAACTAAGAATAGTTTTTCTATAAATGGATCAAATGTGTTTATTAATATACATTTCATATAATTTATTACATTGTTATGCTTAAATAATACTTACCAAATGCCTACGTATCTACAATTTTCGGTTGTAGACATCTAAAATGTAAGATAGTAATTACTATAAACATATAAAGGGTGCAAATAAAAATATACTATTCTATTTTTTTCATTTATCTGTAACTAATATAAGTACAAGAGTATAAAGATATAAAATAGCTTATATTTTATAGTAAAATATGGATTGTTTATGTCTGCAATCTTAAAAAGCATTATGCCAAACATTTAAATTCTGCCATTAATTTTCTCAAACTAACATAGTTATCGCATAATATTAGGGACATTTAATAGTCCGTATAAAAAAATCAGACCCTACATAACCATTAAATGAATTTAAATTTTATTGTGCGTTACCTTGAGGTTTACATCGTTATAATTTGAAAACAATATGATAAATAAAAATGTGTTATTCGATTATTCACAATGGAACATTCTTCTTTTGTTTCATAACCTTATAATGGCGAATCTAACTTCAAATCTGATGAAATATCACTATCAAAATCTTAGTGGCTCCAATCCATGTCTGCAAATCCTTCTTTAATTGAAATCAGTTGCAGACGAAAATTCCTGTATCCTAGAAAACTTTGTACCATTTGTTTGACATAAAAATAACAAACAGTCTACACATGGGTCACTTTTAAGTACGGTCACATTTTTGTTTTACTATGTCTACACATATACAACATTGAGGTTTATTTCATATTATACATTTAAAAATTCCAAATTTAAGATATTAAATAGATTCCTTTAATTGAAAACTAATATATATATAAACATTTTATAGCTTTTTTATACCCAATTTTATATAATTTATCAATTTAAAGTGAGTCATGCACAGGGTGTCAATAGAAAGGTATCATTGATGTTTATTTTAGCATTCTACGCCTAATTAAGAGCAACAAATTAAGGTTAAATTACTAATTAAATTCAAATCAAATTAGTGTATATATTTTTTGTTTTGTTAAAAAAGTAAATAAACAAATAAGAACTCAAAAATCGTTTGACCGACTAACTTGACTTCTTGCACAATAAGTTTTCATTGTGTTATCTGTAGCCATTAAAAATGGTAGCAATTTGAATAATTGTAATAGAAATATTTTCAAAATGACAAATAGTTAAATATTTTAAAGGCTGTTATATAAAAATTGCTAAAAATAAATCAATAAATATGTAAGGTCTCAAATCAGCTAGTAAAAGTATTCTTGAGTTATTATTTCATTTTAAAATACACAACGAGACAGATATACACTAAACGGAGTGGAGTTTGAAAAACATTATTCTTCATTTGTAGCTCTAAATTTAGTTAGAATCTAAATATATTAGCAATGACACATATGTTGTTACACCATGTATATAAAGCCAAAAATTAAGTATTTTGACTTTAAAAGTAATAAATTAAAACTTGTTATTAAAATAAATTAAGTTTACCTATACTTATTGAACATTATATTTGTACAGACACAGTTGTATTATATTTATATCCTAATATATTTGTTTTATGTTTAAGGATATATTTGTCTAACTAACGGGAAGTGTACTGATATAATATACTATGTTTTAATCAGTGAAATGTAGTTAAGTATAAACTTATAGGCAATTACAGCAACCATATCTAACTGATGATTGTATCATAAGGTTAACAAGGGTTCACTTGACCTCTTGAAATGGACTTTAGGTATCGAATTATCGGATATTAACAACTGAATAGATTTTATAATATAAAAAAGCAGTAACAATGAGTATTATAAAATAAAAATTAATACTTTAACATAACCCTTTAAATATTTAGTATAATTGAATAGCATAATTAATTAGTATAATTGAATTTTCAATTCAGTAATATTAATGATGAAGTTCTGTAATTTAGTTGAAAAAATTAAGTGACCATAAACACCATAACGTATGTAAATACGGTTCATATAAATATTGTATATTTATATTTTTTTTTTATTTGGGTTATTAATATTTTTAAACAGCCATAACTAGGAGAGAGAGAATATAAAAAAATCATAATTTACGTTTTCACAAAAATCTAAATTGTTCCAATAGTCCGGGTTTGTAATAAAAGTTCTCTTTTAAATCAAATTGTGATTTTAAAACATTCATCAGAATAAGATACAGAAATGTGTAAAAGGACTTATTTATATATTAGTTTACCCTTTTAGTTTTATTTTATTTGCATGAGTTTGTATGTGAAATATGTTTAGAATATACAATATTCTAATGTTTTGTTATAGAAACAATTATAAAATAAAGTATTATGTTTGTGTTTGTTGTATTTGTTAAAACATTGTTTTATTAAATATTAAGAAATACATCAGGCCAGATGTCATAAAAAAATTAAATGTATCATTATATCAATATAAATATTTAATATTTACGTAACTATTTACAGAGTGAGAAGATGTCCACCCCATCTATCACTATTTAATAATTGATAATGTTAATGTTTTAATTGATAATAATAATTTTGCAATTAGGCATGGTAATATTATTACTTATTTAAACAATAAAGTAGGCCTTTATGCATTGTAGAATTAAATCATTTATTATTGTTGAAAAATACTTACACTCAAGTTATAATCAAACTATTACTTTATAGCTTAAAATTGTCATTGGTTGTGATAATAAAACAATAACTGTATCTGTTGCCAGAATAATTAAATATTTTTCTTTAAAGTATTTTATATTTAGTATTAGTGGATCATAGATGATTAATTCTCAAATGCCTTCTTATACTTTACCCATTAGACCTACTTTAAACAATATCGACCTAGTCCCATCTTTAAAACTCGTTAAAACGTTTTTACTGAGACGTTTTTATACTAATTGTCTAGATTTATGCTGCTTTTATAAGGACAAACAAATTTAATATAAAAAAATGACAACAAGTAAGTTAAACTCTTTAGAAGTCGTAATGGAAACAATTTTTTAAATGTTTTGTAGACCAATCCATTTATTTAATACATTCCAAGAAAGAAGTAATTATTGTTATTCAATATAATATATATTCTTTTACGATCGATTTTGTTCTAACTTATTTTACTGTAATTAAACATTTTACTCTAGACCGATATTAAACCTAATATTTTATCTTAAACCACTGCTTAACTCATGTAGTTCACTATGAACTACATACTACGTAGTTTGTGCACTATATTTCCGTAGTAAGAACTAAGATCCCACCTTATTAAAGAGCTGCCATGTACGGGACTTTGATGCAGGATTTGTGGGACCTTAATGGAATCTACCTTGGCAACGTTCCTGGTACTCACCTACCTAGTTAATTATACCCTTTAGACAAGAGCTTTCTGGAAACTGAAATTAATTTAAAGTGCTGCAAAATTTATCAAGAAAATTAGATTTGTGTTACTTTATTGGGATAGAGAATATAAGTTCATATTAAAAATCAACAGTCTTATGAGCTTGGTCAGGATAAGGTCAAATATGAGATTGATCTGTTTTTTAACAATAAATAAAGAAGGCCTACACAACATTAATTTAAAAACATGCTATTTCAGTTAAACGTTTTATTCACAGCTGAACATTTTATGAAATCAATCAACTATTCGTTTTAATTGTGTATTATTTTAACACTTAATGAAAATTAAATAGGAAATATTTAAGATACATGTTTATGGTCTCATAGCAAAATTACTTAGTTAAAGAAAGGGTTTTAAATATTTTAAAACAGGATAAGGATTTTTAATATTGGATGTTTCTTTCAAATTATATTAAATCCATCTTAGTATTAAAAGGCTTTAATTTTTTATGAATATTGTAAGAGTTATAAACGTTCTTACATATGCTATAGTGAGTAAATGATTGTTTTAGATCTATTAAAGATATTCAAAAGCTATGATTCAGGAGTTTACCTTTTGTTAAGAAATGTTGCTTGTCCAAACACGAATTATGTATTCTTCAAACCACTTGTGGTATTTAACATTGTACAATTTAGTTCTTTCTTGGATTTGTATAATGAAAGAAAAAAGTTACAATTGATCATTAAAAGATTAAGAAATAAGAAAATTTAGAATCCATGAAGTACTTAAAATATATTTTGAGAACGTTAACATGAAATTAATTAATTAAATCTCTACAATTAAATACATTTCCAATGTTTAAATTTTATTTGGCATATTGATATAGTTACACATGTGATTTTTATTCTATTGTATTTAAGATAAACTGATTAAAAATCCATAAAATACACAAAATAATCTATAAAAAAGCTTTAATTTCCCTTCTTCAATAAGATATTTATAGAATTTATTTTATACGAGGATTTATATCGTTTTGAACAAAATCCATTTCCATTGCCGAGAAATTAGTAAAACCATTACGAATAACAATTATTGGTAGAATACAAAATCCCTAAGATAAGTGCTGGGAGAAACACAACTGGCGCTGACAGTTCAATTAATTTCAATACTTAAATCATGGGAAACTGCTTATAAAGTACATTATAATTGACAGTACGTAATATTCTTGTTTTATATAAAATTCTGTTTACGTGTACCAATATCGCATTATTAATAAACCTTTATTAAATTTAGGTATCATATATTGACAGAAAGATATTACATTAGCACCTAATTATTCGTTTTTTTCAATAGCTTTTTAAAACATACCATAAATACAGGTTGGACTGAAACATAATGCTATTTCAGTCATAATATTTTTATGAATACAATTTTTAAAAAATTTGTAATTTTTTAGCACAATTTACTTGCAAAAAATATATGTTTACATTATTGTACAAGAATATTAAGTCTCATGAGAAAGCACACAATACAATGTTATAAAAATTAAGAATAATTTTATTTTCTCTAAATGCAAGTAAAATGATTATACAGCATAAATAAAACTCCTTATCTAGGTATATAGAAGATACATTTACAAACTCTATTATTCAAAAATTTAATATTATAATTAGCATAAATAAAATTAAGACTACAATTTAACCAAGACCGAAACTGTAAAAAATACTCAGTACGATAAAAAAAATGTTCATTTGTTCACATTATTGACTGCTGTGTAATTATATGTCAGCTTACACGAATAAATTTAATAAAATAACAAATAAATATTGTATATATAGTAACAATAAACAAAGATGAAATATAATAACAAATAAATAGTAAACGTTAATTTAATCCATTATGATAGATTATTATGGAATTAAAACGTATATTATACACTGCTGTGATATAACAACAAACATCTTATGGACATTTGTTGATTTTAATAGAATAATTGTTTGTTCAAATGCTTTTCATGTTATATATTTTAATTACTTACATTATAGGTATACTACAATTTAAACTACTTTATACTCTTACATTTAATTAACTTTTTTACGCTTACTTACAAACAATACGTTAATTTATATATTAACAAAAATAAACGTGTAATTTATATTTAATATAATAATGATTGAACTTTAAAAAATATAAACATATTGTATAATAAATCATGACAATTTTTTAAGTGTTATTGACATGAACTCATAAAAAATATGTAAGATAGACCTGTGTAAGTCGTATAGACGTAACTTATAAGAGAACATCTAGTACGTAGATAAATTGCCTACGTTATTGTCAACCCAGAACCTACAATAGATGTGGAACCCATATTTACCCGTCCTCGGACATAAGATTAGACTTGGATTTATGGGAACAAACACAGCTGGCAATGTTTGAACAGTGATAGTATAGCACTTCGGTTTGGTCTACAAACCACCCATGAATCCATATGAAGATAATTGTATTTAGCACGCTATTTATATAATACTTTTTAATTAAATGACATTATACAATTTATGAAATATTTGAATAATAGTATAGCTAATTTTACAAAACTTATATAACTCACACGAAATACTGTATTATTTGTTTTCATCTTTAATTTAAAACACTATTCCGAATCAAGTGTTCGACCTATTGTGGTTTTATAAGTAAAATTATATAAAGATTTAAGTAATGTAAATAACTTGGAACATGAAGAAGAAGAAAATAATAACAGAATAACAATAATTTGATTAGTTTATTGATAATAAGCAGACTGATCTAATAAAGAAAATCAAATAGAACAATATAAATGTAATAAAAACATTCATTGATTAAAAACCAAATGTAAAAATATCTTCATAAAAGTAAATTTGAATAATTCTCATATTGTAGAATGTGAGTGCAACTGTTTTTAATTTTCTTTCAAAAGCAACTCTAGCCCAATAAAAAGACACAATAACATAATGGAATAGAATCATACAGTAAATACTACTAAATAAAATTTGATCCAGATGTGCAAAACATAAGGGTTATTTCATCACGTATTAGATATTGTTTAGTGACAGGACACAGTTAAGTTTTATTTAATCATAAAGTAACAAGATACTGGTGTAAATATTGAGAGAAATGCTTTATTAATGGTTTTCCTTAGTCTATGATAAATTGAGTAATAAAAACTTTCTACACTATTATAATAAAATGACTAAGTTTCTTTGAAGTTATTTTTTTATAATCGTTTTAATTGGTATGAAATAATCAATTAAAATATTATTAAAGAGGCTGCTCACACATTTTCAACCTGGATTTGATTATTTATTTTTTTTAATAATCAAAGTTTCTAATTACATAATGTACTTTAAAATATGCAAATTAATAATTTTTCTATAAAAAACAATAAATTATAACATTAAAATGACTTTTGCCAGCAAAGCCAGCATCATCAGGCAATACAACTGTAAAATTTTTTTAATCAAATACTATAATCAAAATAGTTAAATAACTGGAATATAATTAAGTAACCAATGCAAACTCGAGCTCAACTTCAGAACTTAAACATAATTAAAACATTAATACACATTATTAGATAGTCCTCTCAAATTGTAACTATTTTAAAACTCTTCCTAGAAGTCACTGTTGTGTATAAGCTCACAGTTTATTAATAATACAATGAGATCTAAATAAAGAAAATAATTCTGAACAAGGTTTTAATATCAGTAATTAAATCATTTTTATTTGGTTAATAATGAGTAATGCAACAATAATTAATTGATTATTGCGTTTTTTACATTTATAAATAACGTACAAACATATTTACTTACGTAAACAAATATTTAAAGTGTTTCAACATATTAAGCAGATCTTTAAAGAGATTGAAAAAAATGTTTTCATTAAATGTTATGGTTATCACAACTAAATTCTCTTCCACTAAATATAACCCTTTTACCGGAAATGGAATATATCCTGGCCTCTTTAAATAGCTTTATTCACTAAATGGAAGGCCTGTTTTTGTCATTTTACATGTAAAATGGAGAATAAGTTGTATGATATTTAAGATATTTTTAAAATATTGATCAATTACACGTAATTGGAATATTGTTACTGTAAGCTATACTTTTTAGGGAAATCCTTAAGAATTTATATTAATATAATTAAGAATAATAGTATAATATATAATCAATTCGGTATGACGATTTTGTTCTTGGATTAGCATGGCCTTCACTTATTCCTACATAAATAAATTAAAGAAAAGGTTTGATTGAAAATGCATACATTTTGTATATTTATAGAGATTCCAAAATTATTACTGCGTTATTTGTAACCCACTTTAAAATGTGTAATGAATATCACATATCAATGCTTTATCTCCACTTTAAACATAATTAAATTCTATTATATACATCCTATGCAAGATATTTAATTAACATAGATTTATATACGTAAAATTTAATAAATATACCTATAGTTAAATTTAACTACAAAACACAATAAATAATAAATAAAACATCAACAGGGGTTTGGTAAGAAAAAAATTACAACTATCAACTCTTATAAAGCTTCTATTGAAACTAAACTTTGTCCTTGTATACTCTTTCTAAAATATTTACAGAGAGAAGCAGGTGCATTCCATATTGGTTGAAAGAGCTCGTGTGCATAATAAAATAAAATGGTTTACTCTATGATCAAAGATTTACGTTGTAGAATGAGTTTTATATAAACACGTGGACTACTTTGAGTCTTATACAAAACACATCAAGGATGTGAACTAGTTTTTATTTCTTTTTCAGTTTTTGTAAGAAAATATAGAATATAGATTTATTAGAAAAAAATTCCAAAAAAGCTTATTGATTATTGTGACAAATTAGATTAATTTTACAATGTTTAAGTGGTATATATGATACCTAGAAAGTCTTTGTATAAATTAATACTTTTTGTAACTGTAATCACATAATTTATTTAATGCAAAATTAAATTAAAAATATGATTATAAAAATATGTGTTTTTTTATATATTTACTAAAGGAAATATATTATCATTATTAACAGAGCATAGATACGATAAAGCATAGTTCCAATGCAGGGTCTATTTTATATGTTTATAAGAGGATCCATACAAAATAATTTTTCGGAATAGTTTTTAATAGATGGATTATATAATCTACAAATAAAATCATCTACAAACTGTGTTTATATTTCCTAATAATATATATTACACAAATATATAAATTGTTGGATGAAACAATAATCTAAATTTATTTATTTTTTTTATTTGTATTTATTTATAAATTTATTTATAATGTTCACTACGACTCATTTGTAAAACTAAATTCATTTTATATTTTAATTGCTCAAGATCACTTTGCACATTTACTTTTCGTGTTCTTTGAATATTCTTACAACTATTTATGTAAGTACCTACAGTATGTAATTTAAAGTTTGAGAAATGTAACTAGATATGTTGTTTTCCTTTATTAATTAGGTTAAAAATAACTATTTTTTTTTTTTTGTAAACACTTATGTATCTACGAAATAAGTCAAATAAATCAAAATCAATTAGCATATAGTATATTCTAAATATAATATATAAACAGTATATTTTAAAATTGAAATCAGCCAATACACGCAAAATACCAGTGGTATAGTTTTCATGAGGCATGATATGACTCAAACATTCGATTAATAGCATTAACATCTTTCACTAGTTTGGTTGTTGATGACCTGAGTACCTATAGCCATTTACCATACCTGCAGGGGAGGTTTAATATGTATGCTTTCATATAATGCATTAGTTAAACACGTAAAATATCCTTTTCATACCCCTAATTATTCTGAACATATTTCGGTGTTTAAGTAATACTACATGTGCTAAAAGTACAACGTGTTACTTTACGCTTTGTATTTTATTTACAACGTGTGCTACAAAATATTATGTCACTTTTAATGTGTGTACATAGACATCCTGTGTCATATTTATTGTTTCCATTTGCTAAAGTTGGAGACTCAGGAATAAGACGTTAGTTTGAAATTTACCATTTAGTTGCAACATAGAACGACAAAGGTAAAGCTATCATGAATCTTACGGTTTTCACTATAAAAAGTACTCACAGTAAGTCAATGGTCCTATTTTTGTAACTTTTTGAAATTTAATATAAGTTTGTATATAAGTGTTATCGTACATGTTCAAGCAAATAATTTACATAATATAACTAACAAATCTTACACTTTTTATTACGTGGTAATATTTGAATTTTTATGTTATTATATTTAACTGAGTATTTTAGATTTAAATAAGTTTTTTAAACAATATTACTGTATCAATTAAATATATATATTTTTAAATATAAAATATAATTTTCCCTTTCAATAGCAAATGATAAATCTTAATCTGGACACCAACTAATTTAGTACTAACTTTTTAAGAAAACTCTATATTTATTTGTAAATAGTTAACTTAAGATCTTTTTAATCATAATTTAATATTCATTTCTAATATTTGTTTTAACAATAGGTGTAGAAATATCAAATGATTGACCATTCGCGTAGCTATACAGCGAAACTTTTATTTTAGAATGGTAAATCCTTCAAACAAAAAAAAAAAAAAAAAAAAAAAAAAAAAAAAAAACATATTTACTACACAACAATAATTATTACAATAAAATTTGTTTGACTAATGTACAGTATATGATAATATATAAAGTTTGATAAATATAGTGATTGGTAAACAAATTCATACACCACTAAAACTTAATAAGGATTTCATTTTTAGTTGCAAGTAATTTATTTATAAAGAAAATATTGTAATTAAAATATAATTTAAGCAGGGGTTCTATACTAATACTTTTAAAAATACTGATTGCTTTGTTTTCTATGGTAGGATTACAACTTAAGATTAAAAGTATATTATGAATGTAATTTTTAATCAAACCATGTTAAGTAATTTCATACTGAAACGGATCTCAGTGAATTCATCCAATTTGTTGTTTTTTGTTGGTAAAAGAATAGTTTTTTCTTGAAAACTTTAAATTGTTATTTTATTACAATTATATTTACTTTTATAACAGAAAATATATATTAAGATTCATAACTTTTACGAAATTACGGTTATATTTTGTACAGGCCCAAAACTTCAAATTCTTAGTTACTAAACAGCTTAGTTTTCTAGGTTCTCTCTATGTCTCTTTCATTAAAAATTTTAAACTCTCATTTTCACTACATTTCTCGCTAGTTTAAAACTAGTATAAAAGTAATACAAATATATATATATACATATATATATATATATATATATATATATATATACTAAAAAAATTATATATCATTTGCACGGATGCCTGACTATATCACGTATGTTTCTATTCTAAACACGATTGCCAACCCCTCCTTCATACAGGTCCCAAATCTGTCCCCAGACAGCTGGGTCTCTGGTTGATATCGTGTCTTAGAATACAAATCATACTAGGTAAAAGTGAATCTTGTTTCCCAGAAAGTTGATTTAATTGCGTTGGTACAAAAATTTAATATTTCATAAATAATTATTAAAATAAAACAATTACATTACATTTTTAAATTCAATACTCACCACAATTATTTTGTCAATGTATTTAATTTATATTAAGTAGAATAAAAGGTAAGTTAGATAAAAATAGAGTTAATAAAGCTAATGGACGTTTAAAACATTTTAAATTTATACAGAATTAAATAAAACTCAATATATTTAGTTATTTTATTTATTAATTATCTTTTTGCATGATATAACTTAAAAAATGATTCACCAAAATTAAAAATTAAACTTCTCATACTTTATACAAATATAATTCTTTAAATAAAATAATATTGTTTAAAGTTGTTAGAATGTTTATAGTTTTTTCGTGTGTTGTCCAAAACGGATTAAACAGTATTTAATTAAACTTTAATAAAATAAATGCATGACCAAAAACAAAATCAGCCATGTTAAAAGGACCTTGGTACAGTAAATGAATAAAAATACATTTAGAACAAAAATTATATATATATATATACTATGATAAAAAAGAAATACCAAGGACATATGGCATTTATTAAAAGTTACTTAAAACATAAGACCATCGACCAAGTAAAATAAAATAAAACAGAGTTGCTAAGTCTTACATTAAAGCAGAAAAATAGTAACCATTTACAATTGGGAGTTAAAGAAACACAAGAACACATAAGATGTTAAATACTTAATATTTAATATAAATATTAATAAATAATAATAAATATGAAATAAACAATAAATATTAATAATACTTAATATTTATTGAAATGTAGTATAGTTGCCGAAAAACTAATATTTAACAGTCTGAACACTATTTCTGTGATGGATTTATAAACTACATTAGTTTTGTATGAGAAACTAAGCAAAAAAAAAAAAAAAATAAAATAAAATAAAAAAAATTACGATGTGGTAATCAGCTTTGTAGAGTCACAACTGAATTCAACATGAAGTATTCTGGTATATTATAATTAATTTGACTCATAGAAATATAATTTAGTTAAAAATGTATAGTTGGAAGTATCTTCAATTACACTTTATGGCACAGAGTGTGGCGTCTTAAAAACCTAATGTAAAGTAGTATAATAAAGGCGAATTACGGATACAAAATTTAAAGTGAACAATTATCACAGTAGTGGTAGGCTATCGGTAAAATGTAAAATACTTATTTAAGTATCTATGAGTAAATATAATTAAGGAAAATCCTTATAATATTTGAAGAAATGATGAATTTTCACTCACATAATTTATAAATTTTAATTTAAAACTGAATAATCATGAACTTGAGAGAAACAAATTTGAAGATATTTAATTAACAATTTTCACTATGTTACAATGTAAGTTATCTGATAAATCCAACCATTTGCTCATTGAAGGCAAACCAATTTGTAGTTTGTTAGAATTAGTGAAGTTGTAATCCACTAAAGTACTACGTTATTAAGTAAGTTCCCCGAAGGTTTGTTTATAAGGGATCTTAACTGGACATTCACTTAGCCAGTTAACTTTTTGTTGTAAAATGTCACTTTCTTTTATGTTTAAATAAAAGTGCAGTGTTTTTTCATAAACTCCGGATACAATGCCCACTTATTTCACGTTGGAAAATATAATAGTTATAATATGAATAGAAAAAATAACCTGCTGCAGGGCATTTTCATGTATTAAATTGCACAGTTAATAATTTTCCTTTAGTAGCTACAATAATAGCAACAAGTTTACGCTACGCTAGCGTTTAGTCCTTCTTATGTAGTACGTAAAACGGGCATAACACTAAGGTTTTAATGAAATCTTTACCGATATACTCTAAAAAATGTTTAATTTTTACGTAATATAGTAGTGTTTAATTGGTTCTTTTTCGTTAATCAATACCACTACTTTTTTTGTTTCTATTAATTCACTACCAATAGATAAATATACCATTTACTTTGTATTGACAAAGTTAGATAACATTTTAGTTTACACTATTTATATTAAACAAGTTCGTATGTTTCTCCACATATTATTTTACTATCTTGGTGGAAGACATTTTACCATAGTTTAGATGAAAAATTTCAAACTTTACCCTTAGTAACGTTTAAAACCATTTACCTTTATTTAATATATTTGAACCTTTAATTTTAAAAGGAGATAATCTCCTTTTTCACCTTACTCTACCCATTTCTCTTTGAACTTTGATCTGAAACTTGCCAGATAGTAGGAGGGAGAACTAGCATAGTGCAAGATGAATATCACTAACAAAACTAACAGCTGAGACGAGGATTTGAACCTTGCTGTCTCAAGCCTAGGTAAAAAGCCTAGACCCCTTCTACTTTTCGACAACTGGCTCTCCCTATTTGATAGTATATTTCAATATCCGTTTGATGTATTTCGATACTAATTACAGTACTTTATTAGTCTTAATACTGTCATAATACATTTGTGTTATTGATTTGTTTTAGTAAAATAAAAAGAATATTTGTAAATGTTTATGTTCATTTAAAATGTTTCTGTCATAAAATAAAAATCATACCAAACTTAGTTAATATCTGTTACATACTAACAGTTTATATCTGTTACATACTAATAGTTAATATCTGTTTCATACTAACAGTTAATATCTGTTACATTATAACAGTTAATATCTGTTACATACTAATAGTTAATATCTGTTACATTATAACAGTTAATATCTGTTACATACTAATAGTTAATATCTGTTACATACTAATAGTTAATATCTGTTACATACTAATAGTTAATATCTGTTACATACTAATAGTTAATATCTGTTACATTATAACAGTTAATATCTGTTACATTATAACAGTTAATATCTGTTACATACTAATAGTTAATATCTGTTACATACTAATAGTTAATATCTGTTACATACTAATAGTTAATATCTGTTACATTATAACAGTTAATATCTGTTACATACTAATAGTTAATATCTTTTACATACTAATAGTTAATATATGTTAGTAATTGTTTATAACTCGTTATTTTAATTTACTGGTAAACATTTCCTGTCAACTTCAATTATAATCTAAAAAGGAAAAAAAATACTATTCAATATGTGAGTACACTAATTAATTACATTATTACAAAGTTAAATTTAAAAATAATTATTTTAATACATTACTGGTGAATGTTATTACTGGCCTAAAGGTAACAATTAATGTAAAACATTTAAATGTTTTAGTTCAAAATTAATTTTAATTCGTTTTACAATAAGTATCATCTTTTATTACAAAAGTTTTAAAAACGTCTCGTTGTGTTTTCTCCTGGAAAGTGTTTAAAAATAAAAGCAAATTTTTTTATGAAAACTTTTATCATTAAAAATAGTCTTTACTACAAAGACTACTTTACCTATGACAGTGTAGATTAGTGCAATGATATCGAATAAACTTTGTATACGTTATATTGTATAACATTTTATTTCCTTAAAAATTTAAAATTATTTTACTGTAAATAAATACTTATTTATAATGACTTAGATATGTATGTATATGTGGCAATGTAGATAATCTACATTACACTAATGTGTAATTTTATACATATTGTATATACTTTTATTTCATTAAACATTTAAAAATATTTAACAGCAATTAAATAATTATTTATATTAGCTTAAATATATAAATGTATTAATAAAAATACAATTAATGACTAAATAGTTATAAAAAATTAATAATGTACGTATATTTAACTATACTTTCAAATAATATGAAAATAATAACGTCTAAATAGGCAGATTTGGATTCTCTATTTTATATTTTCACATTCTGGTTTCTCTATTTCATAAGTTTTTGTGATAAATTATTTTATCTTATTTGTCTATCGTTTATTAATATACCAGGATAGTAATATAGAGTTTGTATTTCAATTATAAAACCGGATGTTTATTTTTAGTTCATAACTAGAGGTGTTTAAATTAGTACAAAATAATATACTTGAAGAATCTAACTTTTCAAGAAAACGCTTGATACCATTGTTATATAAAAAATTGGTTTATTCAAATATAAAAAACTTTTCAGATTTATAGTTAACTGTAAGTATAATTAATATTTTTGTTACATTTTTTATTCATAATATGATAAAATTATTCACTAATTGTGATTATACTGCCCTGAAAAACCTATTTATCTCAACGGAATATTCAATTACGGATAGAGGGAATATATGCTTGGTATACACATCTGCAAAAACTAGCTATAATAGAAGTAATCCATTAAAACAGAATCATGTTGGGTATATACATAAACACATTAGTTGGTTGGAAGGCCTGCATTATCACTATCGACTGGTTAAGTTATACAGTGGGAGAGTGTACGTGCTTTGAATACATATCGGCAGTAACTAGCTCCAACACTGTCATCCATTACAACAGAGTTTAGGGGGATATATATATATATATACACGAAGTACGTGGTAGGAAGGTCTACGTTATCACTATCAACAAGATGAGATATAGCCTACAGTAAGAGATTGCACATGCTTGGAATACATATCGGCAGTAACTAGCTCCACAATGTCATCCATTACAACAGAGTCTTGGGAGATATATGTATACACGAAGTAGGTGGAAGGAAGGTCTACACTGTCACTATCAACATAATAGTTTATAGCATACAGTAAGAGAGTGCACGTGCTTGGAATACATATCGGCAGTAACTAGCTCCACAATGTCATCCATTACAACAGAGTCTTGGGAGATATATGAACTGTCACTATCAACATAATAGTTTATAGCATACAGTAAGAGAGTGCACGTGCTTGGAATACATATCGGCAGTAACTAGCTCCACAATGTCATCCATTACAACAGAGTCTTGGGAGATATATGTATACACGAAGTAGGTGGAAGGAAGGTCTACACTGTCACTATCAACAAGATGAGATATAGCCTACAGTAAGAGAGTGCACGTTCTTGGAATACATATCGGCAGTAACTAGCTCCTACACTGTCATCCATTACAATAGAGTGTTGGGAGATATATGTATACACGAAGTAGGTGGAAGTAAGGTCTACACTGTCACTATCAACATAATAGTTTATAGCATACAGTAAGAGAGTGCACGTTCTTGGAATACATATCGGCAGTAACTAGCTCCTACACTGTCATCCATTACAATAGAGTCTTGGGGGATATATGTATACACGAAGTAGGTGGTAGGAAGGTCTAAGTTGTCAATATCAACAAGATGAGATATAGCTTACAGTAAGAGAGGTCACGTACTTGGAATACATATCGGCACTAACTAGCTCCAAAAGGGGTTATCTATTACAACAGAGACTAGTGAAAAATACTGTATGTACAATGCACAGTAGGAAACGTAAACGTAATAACTGTCAATGGTATAAGTTATACAGTAATACGAGTGTACGTGCTTGGTGTTCATATTGGCACTAACTAGCTCCAAAAGGGGTTATCTATTACAACAGAGACTAGTGGAAAATACTGTATGTACACTGCACAGTAGGAAACGTAAACGTAATAACTGTCAATGGTATAAGTTATACAGTAATACGAGTGTACGTGCTTGGTGTTCATATTGGCACTAACTAGCTCCAAAAGGGGTTATCTATTACAACAGAGACTAGTGGAAAATACTGTATGTACAATGCACAGTAGGAAACGTAAACGTAATAACTGTCAATGGTATAAGTTATACAGTAATACGAGTGTACGTGCTTGGTGTTCATATTGGCACTAACTAGCTCCAAAAGGGGTTATCTATTACAACAGAGACTAGTGGAAAATACTGTATATACAATACACAGTAGGGAACATAAACGTAATAACTCTCAATGGTATAAGTTATACAGTAATACGAGTGTACGTGCTTGGTGTTCATATCGGCACTAACTAGCTCCAAAAGGGGTTATCTATTACAACAGAGACTAGTGGAAAGTACTGTATATACAATGCACAGTAGGAAACGTAAACGTAATAACTGTCAATGGTATAAGGTATACAGTAATACGAGTGTACGTGCTTGGTGTTCATATCGGCACTAACTAGCTCCAAAAGGGGTTATCTATTACAACAGAGACTAGTGGAAAATACTGTATATACAATGCACAGTAGGGAACGTAAACGTAATAACTGTCAATGGTATAAGGTATACAGTAATACGAGTGTACGTGCTTGGTGTTCATATCGGCACTAACTAGCTCCAAAAGGGGTTATCTATTACAACAGAGACTAGTGGAAAATACTGTATATACAATACACAGTAGGGAACATAAACGTAATAACTGTCAATGGTATAAGTTATACAGTAATACGAGTGTACGTGCTTGGTGTTCATATCGGCACTAACTAGCTCCAAAAGGGGTTATCTATTACAACAGAGACTAGTGGAAAATACTGTATATACAATACACAGTAGGGAACATAAACGTAATAACTCTCAATGGTATAAGTTATACAGTAATACGAGTGTACGTGCTTGGTGTTCATATCGGCACTAACTAGCTCCAAAAGGGGTTATCTATTACAACAGAGACTAGTGGAAAGTACTGTATATACAATACAAAGTAGGGAACATAAACGTAATAACTGTCAATGGTATAAGTTATACAGTAATACGAGTGTACGTGCTTGGTGTTCATATCGGCACTAACTAGCTCCAAAAGGGGTTATCTATTACAACAGAGACTAGTGGAAAATACTGTATATACAATACACAGTAGGGAACGTAAACGTAATAACTGTCAATGGTATAAGTTATACAGTAATACGAGTGTACGTGCTTGGTGTTCATATCGGCACTAACTAGCTCCAAAAGGGGTTATCTATTACAACAGAGACTAGTGGAAAGTACTGTATATACAATGCACAGTAGGGAACGTAAACGTAATAACTGTCAATGGTATAAGTTATACAGTAATACGAGTGTACGTGCTTGGTGTTCATATCGGCACTAACTAGCTCCAAAAGGGGTTATCTATTACAACAGAGACTAGTGGAAAATACTGTATATACAATACACAGTAGGGAACGTAAACGTAATAACTGTCAATGGTATAAGTTATACAGTAATAAGAGTGTACGTGCTTGGTGTTCATATCGGCACTATCTAGCTCCAAAAGGGGTTATCTATTACAACAGAGACTAGTGGAAAGTACTGTATATACAATGCACAGTAGGGAACGTAAACGTAATAACTGTCAATGGTTTAAGTTATACAGTAATAAGAGTGTACGTGCTTGGTGTTCATATCGACACTAACTAGCTCCAAAAGGGGTTATCTATTACAACAGAGCCTAGTAGGAAATATTGTATATACAATATACAGTAGGGAACGTATATGTAATCACTGTCAATTGTATAAATTATACAGTAATAAGAGTGTACGTGCTTGGTGTTCATATCGACACTAACTAGCTCCAAAAGGGGTTATCTATTACAACAGAGCCTAGTAGGAAATATTGTATATACAATATACAGTAAGTAGGGAACGTATTTGTAATCACTGTCAATGGTATAAATTATGCAGTAATAAGAGTGTGAGTGCTTGGTGTTCTTATTAGCACTAACTAGCTCCAACAGGGGTTATCTATTACAACAAAGACTAGTGGGGAATACTGTATATACAATACACAGTAGGGAACGTATATGTAATCACTGTCAATGGTATAAATTATGCAGTAATAAGAGTGTACGTGCTTGGAGTTGGAGTTAATATCGGCATTAACTAGTTATAACAATGGTTATATGTTTTAATAACACTTATTGGTCCTAGTTTTTTTTTTTTTCATTGATTACAGTACAGTATAGAGTGATATATATAAATGTCAAATACTAATCTTATTTATATATTATTTAATGATAATATAATGCAAAAACATATTTCAATATGAATGAATGGTGCAGTTTAACATTTTATTCTTATACATTGATTAGTTTATTATTTGCCTCCTCCGAGAACTATGCATGTAGATGTGAATCTTAACTAACGTTTTAGTTAATCTAGGATATTGAAATTCAGGCATACAACAAACACTGCAACACTGTAAAACTATATCTTTGCAACCTGGTTCAAGTTTCTCTTTCACAAAACTTGAATTCACAATTCAAGTTTCTCTGAGCACAAAATTCTCTTTCAAACATACAATGAAGGTCACTCAAATATCCCACACTCACTCTTGCCGATCATTCCCACTTTCAGAAACGGTGTCAGTCATCGGTTATAAGGTCTCCCAATTATTCGCCATGAACTCTTCTACACTATAAAAAGCGTGTGAGGCTAAAAAGCCTTTTAGGCGAGTTTTAAACGCCTTGGGCGTTGTGGCATATTTTATTGTGTTGATTAATCGAACATACTGTGTGGCAAGTGTTACTAAGTTACTGTTTTATGCATCCCAGTCCTATAGTTATTCCTGCCTCTTGTGTTATGTTCATGCACGTCTCGCCCCCGAACTAGTGCTTTTGCGGTATTAAACAGTGACGTTTCAAAAATTTTGAGGCTAGGGGATGCTAAAATTTTGAGTTCCTTAAAAAAAGGCTTGCAAGAATCTCTGTATCCAATTTTAGCAACAAGGCGGATTGCCTTTTTTTAGTCTAAACACTCTTAACAATTGATTCTTTGATCCTGCTCCCCATAGCACAAGGTGGGGATATATGCGATGATCAGTATCTGAGTAGAGCAGTATTTAGCTAGGGATCTCAGGACACAAATGCCTGATGATAATTTAGCATATACAGCATCAATATGACAGTTCCATGTCAACCCCCGATCAAGGTGTATTCCAAGGAATTTTCATATGTATACTTCCTCAAGCATGGTGTCTTCTAACATCACACTAGGGTGCCAATAGGCCTTCAATGAACAGTTAGAGTTAATGTGTAATACTTTTGGGGGAATTTTTGCAGAGACAAACGTTTCAATGAAGATATCATGTTTAGCAAGGGATGGTAAGCAACTTGAGAAAACTGACAATACTTGTCTAGATGAATTTATTTTTAAATATGTTTCAGCAGTAATGGGAATTAGTGAGGATAGCGTGCCTGAAGCCCGTCCTGAGGCTCTTACAATAGAGGAGCCCGATCTCTCTATTGAAGGTGTCATCACTCAGTCGTCGGGAAACGTAAACAGCACCCGGGGTCGAACACCAACATAGCCCATATCAACATTATATCCCTTAATACTGGTTTTATAGAGCTGTGTTCTGACGATTTTCATTTCGACATATTTGGTATTTCTGAGACATGGCTCACCAATATAAATCCCTCACAGTGTTTTAATGTTCCAGGATATTATTTCTTGCGGAAATATATGTTTTTTAAAAGGGAGTTACAAGTGAGGTATGTTGAATTTTAAAGCGCTCCTTCTAATTTGGAATACGTCTGTGGTATTGTGTGTATTGTAAATCGGAAGCTGTGTGTCTGTGTCTTGTATAAGCCAATTGTTCTGTTCTGAGTCCATTATTATATTAATTGTGTATTGACATATCACCTGAAGTGGACTGGGTTATATTGTTAGAGGATTTCAACATCAATTTATTAGACAATGCATGCTGCGAAACAATATACTACAATAGGCTTCTTGAGGTGTTGAGTCTGAAACAAATAATCAATGATCCCACGCGTACTACTGATAGAATTTCTACACTAATCGATTATATTGTTGTTAAAAAAGATATGGAAATTATAGAATATAGTGTTATTGATGTATATGTTGTTATTTATTCTTATGGAAAATGGATCACTGATCACGACCTCATTTTTAAAAAAACCGAGCGAAATTCATTTCATATAAAACTTTTTATAACGTTAGTTTGTAAAGTAAATTTTATATTTCTTCTCTCTGAAGTCAATTGGAATGTTAAAAAAATTCAATTACAAGCAGTATTCTTAATATCTTCGATACTTGTGCTCCTATTGTGAGGAAACGTGTCACTAGGAAGAAAACACCATGGCACAATGATGAAGTTAAGGAGTTAACTAAGATAAAAAACAGGACTAAGAAGAACCTCATTCAAAATAATCATTCTTTGCTGAGCAGGAGGGAATATTGCAATGCCCGAAATAGGCTGAACTATGCTATAAGGAGAGTAAAAAGTCGTTATTTTGCTCAGAATTTAGACTCCAAAGACCCCAAAAGGTTCTGGACTACTCTGCGTGCAGGCGGGGCACACAACTCTGACCTCACTCACCTTTATATACCGTTTTCACCAGACAGCATTAATGGTCCCTTTGCAAATATAGGTTGTAATAATCTTATTAACCCAATAAAGCTCAACTATTTCCAAGCAAATGTCAGCGAAACCGTTGATAAGGGCTTTGCCAAGGTAAGTGAATCCAAAGAGGTGGCTTACCCATGCTGGGTGGGGTGCGTTACAACCCCCAAATCGGGTAGGCAGCGTGGACAGGTTGTCGGTTCTCGGACTAGTATCCCGAAACACACGCCTGGCGAACGGTCCCACCTGTTGACCGTAAGACAGGTACTACGGGGGGCTTCCATCATCTGGTCGTCACACCCTCCACCATTGAGGCATGGAGTCGTAGTGGTAGTGAAGTTCTGTCATGGCACTAGTCTCCTCTCCATCTTCGGGCAGGGTGACAGAAGGGTCCCGGCCCTTCCGGGACGCTCAGGGTGATCGCAATAACACCCAAGCCAGGTCTAAGATAGCTGGCGCGGTGGCCTCTGCTTCATACGCACAGCAATCCATACCAAACAAACCTCTTGATCCTTTCGGGGCGACGGGGGGGGGGGGGGGGGCAGGCGTAAGCCTCCGTCGGAATAAGCACCCTGCCTCTCGAGGGTCGCCAAGCAGTGCGTAAGCGCGGGAATTCTATCAATTATTACAAACCCAGGTGCAATATTCTTGTTTTCCTCTCTGATATCGTGATCATGTAGAGGAAATCGCTAAATCACTCAATCACTATGTTTTATAGAAAATTGGCACTGACAGCTCAATTACAAACGCGGAGCTGATGGAAACCTCAAGCTATCACTAGGTTCTATTCTAGCTCAGGTTAGACATTGACAGGGAAAATTAATTGGCTTTAACCTTTGTTAGCTCTAGTACAGTAAATTTTGTAAGAATGAAAAACTAAAGATATTCCCATAAAAACAAACACAGCACAATAAAACTTAACAATTTATGTAACATAATGCATTAGTTATGTTACATGAAGTGTTTTTCGTATGCCAAATTTAAAATAAAGTTTATCAGGTCGTGCAGTGCTAAATAAATAAAAATTCTTTAATGTTAATTAATTTATATTTATTCAGTAAGACAATGGAGATAACACTAACTTTGTTTGAGTATGAATGTTTATACTCAAGGTTCTAAGTGGGCTTAAGTTTATTTAACTATTACACATAACGATTGAACGTTTATGTAAGTAAAAATCCTAAATGAGCATTAAATAGGCTGATTCATTAACATAATTCAGTATCTTAATTTAGCTATCCATTATGCTTTGTATAATTTTACACAAGTAACGAGACGAAAAGTTTAATTTAACTATTTGTTTGCATGTGATCGTAACTAAAGAAATCCTTTTTTTTTAACGTAATTTATAATAACAAATAACTATATAAGCATATATTTCTTTAGCATACTTCAACTAACATTGTTCTATTATGTTATTTATATAATTGTTCACTACACTACTATGATTTTAGCTGTTTTCGTTATGTGTTTAAAACCTGCGAAACATCATATTTTCAACAGCTGTCTATTGTTTACTACCGAAAGTAACATTGTTTACAACCGAAAATTTTCCACAGTCAACAACACCTGTTTTTATTCCGTAGTGTTGTAAAAAGTATCGTTCAAGACTCGAGTGAAAGTGTTTTGTATGTTCTCGACCATTTGAAGTGTAGTGTGAAAAGTATCGTTTAAAACTCGAGTGAAAGTGTTTTGTATGTTCTCGACCATTTGAAGTGCTCGACAAGTCTCGCACTTCATACATATGGTCTCGAACATGCAAAACCCCACTTTCCACTATTGTTATGAAATATACTATTAAAACAACTATAAATTCTATAAGAATATTTTGAAACAAAAATAATAAATATATAAGCAAAGTATAGCTATAAAATGGGTTATATCTAATAATATGTAGTTCTAATCATCTAAAAATATGAAATAATGACGTTAAAAACTGCCTCCAAAATATAAGGTTCACAAATATTTATCATATTATTAAATATTTTGTCCATTTAAAGCAGCATCTCTGTCACAATAATTACGTACTATGGCATAATTTCAGATTTTAAAATTTGTAAAGTATGACTACAGTAAACTCCATAACAGTTTGGTGAGTTAATATTTATAGGATATAATCTGAGTAGTGTAAGAAAAATTAAGTATATAAAATAAGGATGTAGCAGTAAATATATTATATACTTAATATAACGTAAAACAAATATTATGTTTGAATAAATCAGTCATCTTTTTTTAATTTTTGTATTTTTTTTTTAATCTTAACTCGCCAGTTAACATTTACCTGCAGGCCGTAGCGCGGACTTTATTCAACGAGTGAAGAACTGAACTTTGGCTCTGAGGGGATTCGAACCTCGGACAACGTCCTCTGCAATCCTAAGCCTTAGCCACTGAACTATCATGCCAGCATACTAGTTCTAATAATACATCATTTATGATGGAACTAAAGTCAAAAGAATAATTTTAGAAAATTACTTTATAATGTTCTATCAGCAACAATCTGTACTACTAGCATGACGTAAAAAAGCTCTAAAATAAAAACTTTAAAAGTACAGAAATTCCATTATGTCATTGTGATGAAAATATATTAGATTTAAGAGATTATTTGAGTAGTCAGTGACGATTATTCTATCGACTTGAGGGATGGGATAATGTGATTTCCATGTCATGAGATGATGTAGGGTTGGCTGGAGTTTACGTCATTCGCTAATTTAAGAGCCTAATAGTATAATATTTAATTATAATATGTGTCAAATAATATAATACATATTAATTTTATTATGAGTACGTAGAAAAACAGTATATATAAATTGAAACCTTAAAACATAACATTTATTACAATTATAGCATTACCTGTTATAAAATCCAACTTTACTAAATTATTTAATCTAAATTCCATTATTTTAATACATAATTAACTTAATTAATTTAATTTACATTATAAAATACTCAAAAGGATATATTTATTTTATTTTTTTATTGATTTTTATTTTTAATATTTTACTTGCACTAGCCACATTATTTACATAACAACTTATCCATTATATTTTTTATCTAATAATGTATTTCCAACCTAATATTGTATGCATACTTGGAATAATAAAAGCCAACAAGTAATAATAATATTAATTAATTGTAATGCTTACATGTGTACACTTTGTAGATTAAAGAGTACTAGTTCCATCGTATTATTATTTTTTCAAAAAATGTGATTTCTTAATTAATACATATACGGATAGTTTGGGACATCCTGTAGGAGGTAACATGTTTTGCCATTCCGTAAGTGGCTTTACATTTTCATAATGTTTTATTCTTTAATACTTTCTTCTTCTCTAAACATATATTACTGTTTAAAACACTTCCAAAGTATATAATATTGAACATTTTTATAGTTTATACGGTACATAACAAGGAGTGAAATGATAAATTAAAACTCGTTGAACGTAAAGTGTAAAAAGTTCTCAGTAAGTAACAGTTTTCAAGATTCCACTAAAAATGTATGTATAGACAATTTATGTTTGTTAGGTGATTTACTAAACATAAGATAAACATTTTGAGGTAGAACGTAAATATCATAGATTATTCACTTATTAATTTTTATGTTTTATTATATACCATTAGTAAATTCTTTCAGTTTCAACCAATACGTTTTAGTGTTGTATTTAGCTTAAACATTTTAAGAAATATTTACGAACTTTTCTTGAATTAATTTTGCTTTACTGCAAAAAATATATATTTCACTCACACTCATAACTCTTACTCACCAAATATGTGAGTAAGAGTTATGAGAGTAAGAGCTTATATCAATAATATGTAATGTAAATGTAATAAATTTTAAAAAATCTGTCAAAAAAAACTTAACATAATGGCTTAAATTAAATTGCTTTATTTCTTGGAATTTGAAACAATTATGCATACAACATGCTATTTTTAAATACATATGTAAATTATTTGCATGTATTAGCCAAAAGAAAGATTTTCATTATTTTTAAATATCAAATGTATAAACTTAAAATAATAGATTAGTAATAGTTTTAATGGCAATCTAAAATATAACATGGATATTTAAATTGTATAAAGCCAACTATTTAATTAATCATAATAACAATAATTGTAATGCTTATATGTACGAGTATATAATTAGGAAATAAAAAAATACTATTTTAACGTATTGTTATTTTTAGGGAAAAAATGTGATACCGTGAGACATGGAACATCCTGTAAGAGGGAACATGTTTTTGCCATTCTCTAAGCGGCTTTACATTTCCATATTGTTTGAATCTTTAACACGTTCCTCTCTCTAAACATCTATTACAGTTTATAGCACATCCACAGTATATAATATTGAACATTTTATAGAATTTTTAGTACACAAGAGCGAGTAAAATTTAAAATTTATATATAATAAATAATGTAAGTAGGTATAACTGTGAGATGGGTAAGTTGACATTTATGTATAGCTGTTATAAAGAAGGAATCACTTAAAGGTCAAAATTATTATAACATTTTACATTTCTCTTTTACTCTAAATTTTTAAAACATAAAATTATTGAAATTCATTAGGATAACTACAAAAAGGAAGTAATACTATTTCTTCCATCTAATTATTGAAAGAAAATGTCTCTTACAGGTAGGTGAATATGTAATAAATACCAGTGCAATGATAGAGTAGCATTTACTTATAAATTTAATTATGTTTTGTAAAATAAAACCAATAGTAACCTACACAAATGGCATCCATGTGCGTGCATTGAAAATAGTGAAAATGTTACAAGTCTCTATCATTTAAATACATAAAAAAATTTCTTTATTTTATAAGTTTTAATGTGATTAGACCGATATATTCCTCATTAGAAATTAACTGATTTAAAATTAACAAAATTAACGAATGTAATAATATCTAAACTTTACTATAAAATTAATCACAATGATGAATATTTTACGTTGAATACAAATACTAAATAGATGAAACAAACTATAACAAACTATAATTCAAAAATTAAAAAAACCAGTACAAAAGATTGTTGATTCTAAATAATTCTTTAAAACAAAATCATTCACCAAAAGATACTATTTACAACTTATGCGTATATGATAATAGTATTGTACCACAGAAGCATATCTATTCAAAAAAGTATTACGCTATTGAACTTGGTCTCTTTGAAGTGTATCAGGAATCGTCCTTTTAAACACATATAATGTTACATATCTAAAGTCCCCAAACTAATATGTCAAGCTGTTACTAAAAGGATTCAACCATTATTAATTTATATATATATGTCCAACTCATATCTTTTGCATTTTACATTCTAATGCAGTTGAACGTCCACAAGGTTACCCTGCTACCGATTGTAGAAAGAGGACAGGAATTTTTTGACTAAATATTTATTTATTTATTCCAAACTTTTAATTTGTGTATGTTTATGGAAACTATTAAGTGGATTTCATTTCAGTGTTGAAGGCGAGAACATACTCTAGCCTTCAAGAAGCTGTTTTCAAAAGTAGGATTATATCCCTTACCAGTAGGAAAATAAACAAAATATACTAAATCAAAATAAGGTACAATAAATACATCTTACTTTTAGTATACAGTATTTTTGATGCGTTAATACATTATTTATCTATTTAGAGGTTATTGTTTTACATAAGCTAACCCCTCCCTATCAAAATTGGCGTCCCCCAGAGATATGTCTTATCCGAAATTTTTTTATATTTCATAAATTAAATGCTGAATTTCACAGGCCAAATAGGTTTCACAGGCTGATGATTTGGCAATATTATTTTCTGACAAAAGTGAGGGGGCTTTGCTGATAAATATTAAAAATTACCCTATTTAACTAAAATAGTTGTGTAAAAATAATAATATAACAGTCAATATTCCCACACAAAAATTAGTACCACTTTAATTTTGGCATAACTGACCTTCAAGTTCCTGTAATATTAAACGTTCGTACAGCAATCGACAGGGTTTCAAATATTAAATATTTAGGAGAGTTTTTGGAAGAAAAAATTTTGTAAAACATTTATCCTATGTATTATCACAGACAACAGTGTAAGAAATTTTAATATATCTCTATAATACACATTATACTATGGGCCAGTGCACTCTCGTTTTAAATATGGGATTGTATCTTGGGGAGTAGAATTCTTTGTGCAGTAAGAAAATCCTTAAACAAATTCATTCGAATAAAACTAAAATAAAACAGGCGTCAATCATAATTTCCACTAAACAAAGATTTAAAAATGTTGCCAATTTAATATCCATTCATCCTTAAGATTCTGCGATTGTTTTACATTAGGAGTGGATATCGTAGCACAAATAGAATTCATTAAAACACTAAAATAAATTCATAAAATGTTTACCAAATAAAAATAAAATAATGTTAAACAATCATTCATCTAGTTAGGACCACACCTTTTTAACCAACTCCCAATGCATATTAAGAAGAATGGCAGTTAAGAACATTTTGTATAATCTTCAAACCTGGTTATTTACTACAGTTTACTACAAATTTTATTAACAAGATCACAAAATAAGTTCTACTTTTGTTTCTTCTGGAGGTACAATAAAAGTTTTGTGATTTATAATATACTGATGTTTTTAATTAATTAATGTGTTGTTGTTTTGTGACTACATTTTAAGCATACAAACCAATGAATTTCAATAGAAATGTATATTTGAATACACTGAAGGAAGCTGTAAATAATATATTTCTGTTCCGGGTGCTGGACCGTAAAGTATTTTTTGTTTGTTATTTTTCTGTTGTGATTATAGCCACAAATACTGGTAATCGTTGCCAGTTAATTCTTTTAACATAACATGCTTTAACTATTCTAATTATAAAGAAGGATTAGGCCTAATACTATTTATTTATTGATTCTTGCGTTACAACTTGTTGAGGGCAAGTAAATGGATCTTAAATAAAAAATAAATATAATAAAATCAATATTAACAATAATTATATAACTGTATGATGAAATTAAGTGGTTTTGTTTTAACTTGTAAAAAATATAAATAATTCTAAACTATACACAACTCTCAAATCTCAACCTTTTTTCGAATACAATGAAGGTTGACTCTTGATCTCAACAATGGATTAACTCTATCTCCAGGAACAATTGCATCACTTATGATTATAATGGATCAAACGCCCCAACAATGGCCCTATTGTGCCTTGAAAGCGTTGTTTCATTCAGAAATATTTTTTTGGGATTCGTTTTTTGGGAAAGTGTTTTTGTGCAAGGTAATTAATCATTAATGTTTTATCTCTAAGTAATAAGGTTAGTTTCATTGTTTTACTTGTTTTTCATTCAATAATTGATGTTTATATATGTTCTTAAAAATAAGAACAGGAACTGCTTACGGAGTTTTATTACTATAGAAGTTCTTGTCAAATAATGTATATTTACCTATGTTTAGTTTCTTATACTCATTTAATAACTATTATTTTTACGGTGACATTAAATATGTTGTGATAAAGTATAATTTGTTATTTTACGCTTTTATTTTATTTTTATACATTTCAGTGTTATTCAATTATATTATTAGTTAATGTTATTTATTATGTTTTTATCACTTAGTTTGTTAACTTTGATAATAATGATATGTTTTTTTAAGCATTAAGTTTATTATATACATAGATAATTTAACTTTTAGCTATAACCAATATATTCAAACTGATATGGGCCTATACGTTGATTAGTAAAATAGCTATTTTCTTTACAGGTCATATCAGACTTTACGGGACATCCATTCAAAACATAGTTTAAGAAAATATGTGGTCTAACAATATGGATTCGAATTGTTGAGATTTTAAAGTTTAGTATGAAAATATGTAAATAGTTAAGTAAATAACAATAAAAAATTTTACTTAGACTAACAAATAACAATAATATCTACAGTTTTTAAAATAGCATAATTGTAATTCGTAAACGTAACTTTTAATCTCAGACACTATTTGATAATATTTATTTATGTTACTTAAATAGGTATAAATAGATTGTTTATGTTACATGTAACATAACTACAAATTCGCTGACCACATTGACTTTATTAAACGATTTTTTGTTTATGGAGCAAAGTTTCTTTGAAATAGTTTGCTTAGTATTGCAAGTCTTCGCATTTTCATATTGTACAAGAAAAAAAACAATATTTAGAAGACATATTCTCCTAAATATTTTTAAATATTTTAGAATTCTGTTTAAATCCTATATTAACTGATGCGCGATTGCATTTTATTATAATTCGATATTTTAAATTAAAATACAATTTGTTCTGAAATGTATTGCTAATAAATTATTTATAAGTTTAATTGAGTTAGTTTACAGTTTAGGTTTAAAAGGTTAATAAAGTTTCAACTGAAATTTTACGTATGACCTTTAATAAACATTATATTGTTTACATGTTTATTATATAAATTTTAATTAGTTACATATATTAGTTAAAAGATTACAACATGTTTTGAAGTTGCACAAAATGTTCCCATTGTGAACGTACAACCCACGTATTGCCTAAACTTTATTTCTAAGTACACAAACTTTGTATGTATTCAGTATATGTTTACATAGTTCTACATTTTAAAATATTTATTTTTAAAATTACGTATTTGTGTAGTAGTTTAAAAAAAATATTTTCTTAAAATCACCTATCCACCTTTATTATAAAAAATTTTGGTTCTTATGCTTCATATAGTTTACGGTGTTTCCTTTTTTTATAAATGCTTATGTAGTAAAAATGTTATGTTTGTAAATTTTAATTGTATCTTCTAATGGCACTTCGTGTGGTGCCCTATGCTTTTGGTGTATTGTATACAGAGTTACAATAAGAAGGTCTACTGCAGTCTTTCAACAAACATCCTAGTTTGAAAGCAAGTCTATATGACGTCACATACTTACATCCGATCCTCCCACTGCCCACCATCTGATATCTTCTTCTCCTCTTACCTTTCTTTCATCTCTCTCCTTTCATAACACAACCTAACCAATTAATGTTTTTTTTTTTTTTCTTATAGTTTTCAGTATTTATAACTCATCATCACCCACTCATCATGGTACTTTTTAATTTTGCATTCTATCTTATCATCGTATCTTATCCATCCTTCCACTTTTATATTGCTTCCAATTTCTGGTTTTCTATCTTAACAGTACATGATTACACTCTATATATGAAAAAAAAAACTCGAAATAAAACACTTCACAACATTATTTTCCTTGGCTTCCAATTCAATGGTCCACAAAAATAATTCATATATTTACCCAATAGCAATCCTTACTTTTATTTATTTTTGCACTATCTTCTGCTATATTTATGAGCTTTTACATCAAATCAGTCAAGTAATTAGAAAAAAAATATATATAGCAATTTTTGACTGTACGAACGGTTCGTAGCTATTTCTTTATGATTTAAATTAACAAACTCAAAAGTATCAAAAGACCATTTTAAACCTATCGACTACGCTTATCTTTTTTTGTCCAAATGAATGTCACCTACAGATGTCTGGCTGAAACAGCCACTTATAAGTAGAGATTAGACTAATTGCCGAAATAGTGTGGGCGATGCTTTACGCCCAAAATACAACTTTCGTAGTTAAAAATTTTAGTAGCTTTTTTGTAAAGTAATCAAGAAAGTAATTTAGTTTTTTAAAGTATAATTTAATTATTTATTATATTCTTCCAATATTAAATAAACAATGATGCAGTCCTAACATTAAAAAAAAAATACTAAACATTGGAAAGGTAATCGTAAAAACGTTTAGTTAAGAAGCCAATGCAATTATATTTTTTAGTGTTGAATGTGATTCGGTATTCTTAGTACACTGAATGAGAGTTATGGAAATGTCAACGACAATTATCTACGACAACTTAGGGAATTGAGGGTAGTATTTTTCCAGTACCATAAATTGGTCTTTTAAGTTAGATTAATTCAATATATTATCTTTTGGTTTTGAGGAATTCAATATCTTGCTGACAGTTATTGAGTAAGTTTTCTTCCAAACAATAGTTTAATTTCCATAAATTCAATAAAAAGTCAATAATTAGAAATTAAATATGACTAATGAGATAAAAATTTAAATTGTTTCATTAATGTTTTAATATAAATTCTGTCAACTCTTCCAAATTTAGTTGGTTAAAAATTACCATTATTTATACAGGTTCTAAGATCAATATTTATAATATCACTAAAAATGCCATTGGTTTTTTTTTTTTAAATGAATGGATTTATTCAAATAAAAAGATGTCATAGTATAACATTTGTTACTAACTAACACTTCGTTGTAAACTTCTATAAAGAGTTTGTGTGGTTATACACTATATGAAACGTGTTTTTACGTCTAATTTTGATACATTTCCATTGAGAACTGCCAAGCTATTCATGTTTTAGCAACTTTTAAAGTTATATTTTACATTAGTTCGCTTTTCAATAAACTTAATAACTGTCTATTGATAGCAAGCTGTCATTATATGATTCAAAGTTTAATCTTGCATCATTTAGAATTTTTTCCAAGTTTAAATGTTTTGGATAATTAGGCCCTAATCATTAAAATTTTCAGCTTACCTACTATAGATAAGTTATATACTAAAGCGTATTTTTAATAATTGATTTGTAAATCATTAAATAAAAAACTAGGGATGGCCAAATATATTCGTATTAGATATTGTTTACTATGTATTCAAAAGTAACGCTCATAAGTATTTTGATCTGGGCTAATAGTTCTAATAGTTTATACTATATTTTCACGTTAATTCTAAAATAATGACTTGAAACGCAAATTATATCTGGCTAACATAATATTAACGTAGATTTTACTCAATATTCATTTATAATGTAATTTTGTGTATTTAATAATATACTAAGTGGTTCTTAAAAGCATTATAATGCTATATAAATTGTGCAAAACCTACCTGTAATTATTCATTACAATTGTTGAAGTTTGTAGTGTTAAAGTCTTCCTAACTAAAAATAATGCTTGTAATTTTAGTGTTATGTACATTTTATGGTTCCAAGCTACTTTATATTTATAATAAATTATAATAGCACACCTATTTATCATAATAAACGTTACGTAATTATCAGAATTTTTCTTTTAAGTGTCAATTTACAAATAATGTTTCAAAAAAATAAGGTAAACTAAGTAACATGTATATTTAAATCATAATAGTTCCATTTAAGTAAAATATTTACGTAACGAAAAATAATAATGTATATTCAGCCTATTGCACATAGAATGAGCTGGAACCTAAACCATAAGTAATATCAGCTGCTGAAGCCTTAATGAATGTACTAAGTTATTCTGGTCTCCTGATTAACTTACATCAGCAATTTGAATTCAGGCCCGAGGTTTTTTATATAACACCACAGACACGTATGAATACATGAATGTTTAATCGTATATAATAAAGGACATCAAAGGAGTTTTTCATGTCATAAGTGAGACTCTTTTATTAACTATTAAAATATAATTTGTATGTATACACAGAAAAAAAATCATTTCCACGAAATATTTACTCATTTATTTGTTATTATTATAAAAATAAAGATATTAATCAAAAGGTATTATTTACATTTTCCTCATTAGTTGTGAAGCCAAGCTGTTTTCGTATTTTTACGATAAACAACTTCATGAAGGGAAGCAGTGCCTTAATGACGTGAAAGCAGTAACATTCTAAGCTTCCTATACTTCAGTTCATTACCAATTCCTCATTAAACGACGGAATAAACTATCCTTTACTTATATTGTCAAAATGTATAATACTAATTTTTACACTTAATTATTGTATTCTTAACCCCCAATCGGTACTGTCGGGTTAATTTTGACCCAACAGATTTTACTTTAATGATACTATAATGATACAGCTGCCAGTAGCAGGACACCCTGCTGACAATTAAGGTGCACCCCAAACGCCAAAACTATTTGTTTATCAATTTTCACATTTTTATTAATTATTGTTCATCAGTATTTCCTTTTAATAGTGATATACAACACTTAAATTATATAAAATTTTCAAATAAATAAAATAACGTTAGAACATATGCTAACATGCCTCATTTTACATGTATTATATTTACTGCATTTTTTCAGAAATATATTTGTGGTCGAGGTGTTTTTGCTTTGTATAGTATTAATTAAATTTAGTCAGTATTAAGGTTTATCAAGTTTGCAATAAATTGACAAATTAAAAGAGTTCTGATTGTTGCTTCTATTGCTATGGTTATGTATATTGTTTATGTAAACAAAGGTAAATTAATTTGGAAATATAGTGATTGAAGTAACAGGGATTTAGTTGTAATTATTTTCTGTAGTTTGTTGAAATGATTAATAAAAGAAAGTAGGAGTAGGCACAAGTTGTGTAACATGAGATTTAAATAAATAAATGCCTGTCATTGAATAATTTATAATAATAATAAATCCTCATACTTGATGGAGGTTTAATATTGCCTTTATTGAAGGTAAAGAGTATGACCACCAGAAACACTTTTACCTTCCGATATTGCCATGGCAAAAGTAAAGCCTATATTTAGACTCTTTTCAAACCCCGAGTTATTAGAAAAATGCTAAGCCGGTATGACAAGACCCTAATGAGACATCGAAAAAATTAATTTTAATTCTTTTACTTAATAGGATCTTTGTAGGCCTACCTATATTAAAATTTAGTAGCCAGGATGCAGTTTTATCCTTTAATAGTGGATACTCTAGCAAATGCACAGTCATTGAGCACCTAAGGCTCAAAGTAGGGAGTAATTTCATTGAGGCTATGTATCCACTTGTCAAATATCGCATCCAGAAAAGTGAGAAAGTTACAAAGTGGTAAAAACAATCAGGAAAAGTAGAACCAGGCTGAAAAGTAGACTTAAGTATTAGTGCCTAGATGCAGTGGGCCCAGACAACCCATTATACGCTGATGGGGGTGGGGGGCACTAAATTGTAAAATAATAACAAAAATAATATTTTTGTTACTTTTTGGTGATTTTCCGAAAGTTGCGGTTTGCATAATTTGATGTCACATCACTCAAGATATGATTAAAAATGTGGCAATCTACAATTTTTAATATAAATCAGTTGTGTGCATTTTTAGAATATGTATAATCTAAAATGTGCTATATGGGTTTGAACCGGTGGTTCTCAACAACGTTTGAATACTATGTAAAAAAAATCACTGGCAAATGCAGTAAACTAAAAATCTATGTTAGTAATAAAAAAGTAATATGTCTGTTTTTACTAAATAAATTGTTATTATTTAACCTACTTTTGTTATGTAGGTTGTCTGGGTTTTAATAATGTTATATTTACAAAATATAACAAATGTTAGTTGAAACCATTATTTTGTATTCTTCGATAGACATATTTAATACAAACAATTTTTAATTTTTTTTAATTAGAAAAAGGAAGCAAAAAAATCCGGTCAAAAATACCCGAATAAACGTAAACGGGGGTGAAATCTACAATATTAGTTGAGGGTTAAACCCGTTAGGATAAACATCCATCAATATGGTAAAATACATGCGTACTATGGCAAATGATTTAAACTAAAGTTTCTGCAATATATAAGTAATTGGATTCTATTTAACTTTTTCTAGGTTTTGGTGACGGCTTTATGTAACCAAACAACTAAGTATACATTACGTTTTTAAATTGTTACAGATAATTTAAATTACTTACTAAATTACTTGTAAATGACTTACAAAATTGGAACGGATGTTACAAATGTGTTATAAACTTTTATTCTTTATCTACAGTATTTTTATTGTTTGGGGGGAGGGGCGTGGGAAGAATAATTGTAACTTTGAGTTATATCTGGCACATAAAGAGGTTTCAGCAGTGGAGGGGAAATGTACCACTGATCTGCCATATATCATCAGGGGCGTGACTAACTAACAACTTCAAGTTCTGGTTTGTGTTTAAATTTTGAAACAGCGTTTCGTTAAAAAAGAGATATGTGATGGTAACTGTAACATTTTCTATTGTTAACGGTTTTATTAATTGCCTTCCTGTCATTAATAAATGTTAGTTAAACATTAAATAACGAGTCTATAAAGTCTTCTGAGCTTGATTAGTTAGTTTTATTCAAACAAACAAAAATTACTAATACAGATGACGTAATGGATGCTACTGTGCTACCAGCAAGTGATCTACCACTGTCCAAGTTTTCATTAAAATGTTTTAATAAAATTATGCTTTTGAGGAAGAGAAATTCTCTATCTCACTTCCACTACCTTGTGCAACAATAACTCACGTGTGATTTTAGTTAGTCATATTCTAAGTGGCATATAAATTTTAAGGAAGTTCCTTAGTATGGTTAAATAATAATAAATAAGTCAAAGAAACTGGGCATATATTTTCAGAGTATTTTTTTTTTAAATTTATTTTACAATCGGTGACAAAAAGCTGAATTTATAATGTTACATTCTTAATCTTCTCACACATTAATCATAGCGATCATACTTTCAAGAGGTTATATATAATATTTACTGAAATATTGAATATTAAGTAATTAGTTTTACATATAATTTTCCTACTTACCCATTTCATTAAAAGTAAATGTATTAAGCAATTTACCCAATAAAATGTTAGACATTAAAAAAAGTAACACAGGAAAGTTTTGCAAAAATGTAGAAAAATATTTTCAGATCGTGTTTAGTTTCTTTACTTTACATATCCTGAATAATCCCAAGTATTTTGTGGATTCCATGTTATTTTTTTAAATAAAGACTAATATCTTTTAAATAGTTAACTTTTACAAGCCAATAGTTCATAGAACCAGTAATTTAATAGTTGATGAAACATCTGTGTCCAGCAAAGTGCCCCTACATTAATTAATTGGAGTAAGTGACCCGTACGTTCTTGTGGTTGACACGGGTCCTTTTGAGTCTACAGCCTTTAAGTTAGGGCTGATATAATAGCTCTTGTGCAGTTAATTATGCAATTTAATTACCTTTAATTTTGATCACCATACACCTTAGGCTAGTTATTGAACTAGGATATTTTATTATTAATAAAATTTAAGTTATTTTTATATTTTTCAGTACCATTATAAAATACATTTTATATAGTTTGACTATCCATTAAAGGTATAGTCCATAAAAAGTAGTAGATCAATAGTGTTAAATAATTAAAAACATATATTTGGCAATTACTTGTTCCAAACCATTTGTGGAATGGTTTATTCAAATTCTCGAATCCAATTGTATGATGAAAACTTGGATAGAATTTTATCATTATACGTCATATTAATGAAAAATATACATTATGAACTCAAGTTATTATTCTAATTATTACGTCATCATAAACAATCATGTTTAACAACATAACACTTCCTATTTATACAATGTTACCTAAACTATTTACGTAGATAAGAGTCAATATGTTTTCATGAAGAATATAAAAAATACTTACATTTACCTGACATCATGAAATTGATTAACTAAAAATACTTTGAGTAGTCTTTAAGCGAAATACTTCAAGCGGTGTAGTGAATTAAAAATGTGTCCGTATCTTAGCCGGTTACATCCCAGCTTCATAAGCTAAAGATTTTCAGTTAAATCACAATCAAAGTCATAAAAAATTTTAAAGGGGTTAGCTAATCACTACCGGCTGTTTATTTGTCATTGGAATATTAATTAGTGACACTTTTTAAGTAATGGTAACAATGACTACAGTGTGCTCATATACACTCTTCACAATTATTCGAAATATACACTCACACCATCGGTGTTTTATGAACAAATAAGTATGAAAAAATTAAAAACAAATGCAGAATCTGTATAATACCTCTGAAGTGTTTAAAATGGTATTCTGTTTTGACTTAAAGCTAAAAAATCTTTATTTCTCATTGAAACCCTTCTTTGAATCTAAATATACTTATGACGACAAGTCTATGTCGTCAAGTCTAAGCTGATCACCCCTTATATAAATATCACCACTGGAAGTAACAGTTCAAGAGTTATATTTTTGGATAAACGTACTTTAAAATATTACTGTGGTTCACTAACGAAAAACTCCGTATTAGATCAAACTCAAAGTTGTACTGAGTTACGTGAGTAATGTGTTGTTTATAAGAAATTCCAAAATAAGTTATGACAGTTTGATACGTAGGTTTCCACTATATTATTGTAAATACCTAAAAATATAAAAGTATAAATTAACTTTTATTACAAATTATAATTATTAATCCGTTATTATTATTGTATATTAAAGTTTATTTACAATTATAAGTATTAAAATTTTCTAATAAGTTAATAATTAGAAAGTATATTTTTCTTTTTGATTGAAAAGCGTAAATTTCAATGGTATGCTTTAAAACTAAAATTTAGTTTTACAATTAATTCAAAATTATATCTTGTATGAACAATTTATTCGGTTTTTTACATACAAAAAAATTACTTAATTTTCTTATCTGACAACGGAACCAATATTTATCATTGAAACATTCACAATATTGTTTATTTCATATTATTCTAATAAAAAGTTTTTAAAATAATTTTTATAGTATATTATTCATAAATATAACATAAATAAGGCTTAGTTAAGAAAATATAATAAAATTAAAGGTCTGTTACATATGTTTACTTAGTCAAATGCTTACGTTTTATTTATATCTCATGCTTGCTATACCTAGTACCACTTCCTCTTTTTACTAATTTATTGCAAGTAAAAAGTAGCACGATTCCATAATTCATCTAAGATGATTTTCTTTTCATATTGCCTAACCTATTTTAATGCCAAATATCTAAAATTATATTATGTTCTAGTTTGTTTCACATCAGGAAACTATTAGTTCTAAAATCAGAGTATATAAAAAATGTATTAACACTTTTAAACAATATATCTAAATTCAAAATGCGAATCTAGATGAAAATATTTCCTTATAATGGCAGGTCTTTATAATTTATACACCTTTAATATTTCATAAACAGGGTGCTAAGTCGTTTAAATGATAAGAACAACAAGATAAGGATCTCCTTAATAAGGCAAAAGCAGGCATTTTAGTGGTAATCTCGGCTTTGTCTTATGTTAATAATGAGCTTACTTCACTCCCATGTGGGACAAAATCTCCTCTCTCCAAGTCACCTTGCAAACACTTATCAACTAGGTGCCCTTTATTAGTATAATTAACCATTATTTAACTATAAATAAACCTGATATGTTTTGCAATGTAGAAGTACTTATTTGCAAGCGTATTTCTTTCTACTAGTTTACACTAAAAGGGTATTTAACGACGAGGTGGCTTATTGGCTAGGCCTTCGGGGGTGAAGAGCATGTTCCAAGGTTTGAATTCCCAAAAAAGCTACTGGCGGCTACTTCACTCGTAGAATAGAGTTCACCACAGGCCTGCAGGCCCATGTAAACTAGTGAGTAAAGATTTGTATTTAAAAAAAATAAAAGTACTACGGGATTGAAGATCCTATATTTTTTCTTACCTATCCCAAGAATAGAACTGACAGTAAAAAAAATAAAATAAAATAAACAATAATATATATAATCAATATCCCATTAGTGCATTTATGCAAGTAATGATCTACCATGCCGTAAAGTTAACACAAAAAAATACCTGAGAATATTTAATGTATAAACAAATTTTCTATAATCTTATAAAACATTATGTCAAACGGTTATCTTCTGTGATAGATTTATGTCAATTTACTCATCACATATGTGGGATATCTAATATGTTTGATCAATAATTTACTTAAAATAGGTTTCTTTTACGTCATATTTACCAAATTTTCTGACAATAAGTTAGTATGTATAGCTGTTATGAAAAAGAAAATAACTATTTGAATTTAAACAGACATCTGGCTCCATCCAAATATATTACGTTTTTTTGGACGTAATTAAGATTAATAAAAATATAGTTTTCAATCAACTCATTATATATAATTTTAAATTTTATCCACTATCATAATTTATAAAGTGTTTAATATTAAAAAGTAAGTAAATAGTGAATTAAATAACGTTATAAACAGGTGCACGCTACTACAGTAAAGAGGTAATATCAGGTACTTCCCTGGAACTGTTATTACGTTATAAGGTCTTGTGGTTACTGAAGTACTCAACAGCAGAACGCATTCAAATGAACACTGCGACTATCTTATTAACACTTGGTTTAAATTCTGAACAGGCTCTCAAACATTAGTAATATACATTATATTACAGTAATATACAATTGCAGCTGCTGTAAAGAAATAATTGATTTACAACCTTAATAAGTACATAGCACTAAGTGAAATTTACACATTTAATGTTTAACATACAAATGGTAGCACATTTAGGATTCATGCCCTCTGTACCAACTAAATCTAGAGTTATTAT